>OY986953.1:4196990-4334490 GCA_963920595.1 Eimeria praecox
TCACATGTCTTGTGTAACACAGAATGAGGCGGAAATGCCTCCTGCTGACGGATGTTTCTGGCTTGAAGAAGTGGTTCCAGCTGTTTTGTGCTTGGTGTAAACGCAAATTATGAGTGTGCCGTTGATCCTTCTTCCCATTGGCCGTCTTGCGACAGAGTAGCCGCTTTCCGCTTCCATAATTATCAGAGGCAAGCTTGATGCAGCCTACCTTAGTTCACTTACGTGATATATCATCCTCTTCCTGAGCATTTGGGATTCCTGCTAGTCGGCCAGCAAGTGCTTTGACAGGGATGTCGCATGAAGCCAGCTGCACCGTTTTGCATTTAGCGCTACGCTTGCGTTGGGTTCGCTTGCCACTGCCGAAATAGCCTCTGCGAAACGCAGTATACGCTGTACTTGGCGGAGAGGAAAGGGACCTGAGCGTGGGAACTTTGTGGGGTTGGGCAGCTTGTGTTGGTTACGGGGGCTCTGTGATGAAACTCCCTCTTGCGATTCGACTGAGCAATGCTTTGTATAGGAAGTGCGCACATGATTATCTAGGAGATTTAAAAGTGCCAAGCGCTTAGCAACTGAAACAGTTTGTAGGGAGTGTGAAGTAGCCGCAACCCATTCATCTGCTCGGTGCATTTGTGGATATTGCCACGTTGCAGGTTCTCTGATGGCAGACATGCATGCGTATATGCGTGAATGTATGCAGAGCTGTGGCGTTGCAATGTGGAGAGAAGCGAGGGCTCGCTTGGGCTCAACCGTGGTGCTCTTTGCTTTAGGCTGGTGCTGGTTGTATTGGCGCAGCGACATTTGTTGCTAGGTGGACCTTCTGGAATTGAAATTACAAACGATATCTGTGAACTGGTGAGCCACCACAGCACATGCGCAGCGCAAAACGTGGTAGGCCTTGGTCTCACCTACCTTGTGATATGTGGCAAGCGCTAAACAGTATTGAAGATCAGCCCGATTATGCGCTATTGGTAATCATTTGGCGGAGAACAGGAATAGCGAAGGACGGCGAGCGACGACGATGCGGGCAGCACAAGTTGTATAGACACCCTTGCTGCTTGGACGGAAGAACTCTTAGCCATATTCTTTGCGTTGCCGTTTGGCATCTGATCTGGTGAGATTAGTTATGCTGATATCTCTGCGGGGCAGGCGCAATTTGTGAGTATGCTACTGACATTTCTTGCTGCTAGCCGTATTGCGGGGGAGTACTCGTGAAGCATTTGCGTAATCGTGGAAATCGGTTGCGATAGAGTGCACTGTAGCCCGCATGCGTCGTATGTCTTGTGCGTATCGAGGACGTTCGATTCTTGTTGGCACTGTATCATGCATCGAATCGACGAGGACGCCGCATGCAGGCAGGCGCCTTGGTTTGCACTTGTTAGCAGGATTGCTTGCTTGGTTCGGCTGCCTTGGTTGTAATGAGCGTCGTCTGCGGGTTGGAGTGTGCGCCGTATTTAAAAAGCACAGGCGGTCCTGGACATGTGAGCATCGTGGGGTTGCGCAATTTGTGCACACGTCTACGAGCTCTGTGTGCGGAAGCCTTCTCAGTCATTACGGCAGCTTGTTCTTCTGCCCAGGAAGTATGATCTTAGAAGAGCAGTCGTCTGCTCAGCGTGTTTATGGGTGCTGTTACGTTTGAGGCAGGTCGATGCTAGCCAGAGAAGTGTGTGTGAATACATGAAGCGTGTGATAGACCTTGGAGGCCGTTGGCTGGATGCCAATTGGTGCACGGTATACCCTGGGGCAGGAGGTTTCGGCGCTGCGAAACGCCTTTGCAAGATAAGGTCAGACATTCCAACGATTTCAGTGAATTGGTGGGGCAGTATATTTGCAGCGCAGTGCGCTGCAGGGTGTAGCGCCTACGCGCGGAAATTTGTGGCAAACGTTTAGTAGCACTGAAGTTTGGCCGGGGTATGCGTTATGGTAGTTGTTCTGTAAAGAACGATAGTAGCGAAGAACGTGCCGAGACTGACGGCGCCGCCAACACACATTATGTAAAGGCCGACGACCTTTTCACGGAGAATGCATTGCCCGTCGATCATCGTACTGCTATTTCGCAAGACAGAAGAGACCATAACTCGTGCAGGCGGACGTTCTTCGTTTCGCAGCATTAGCTAATAATCTTTTTGGCGTTCGGAGTAGGTGCATATTCTGCTTGTTTCGCAGATATTCTTCCGAGCTAGCTATGTCACGCCAAGGCATTCGTTGCACGCATCCATATTTATTGTAGGAGAAAGCAAAAAGCGCGTTGTAGGCGTTGAGTGCGATTGGGCCATTTGTTTATAGCATAGTTAGTTATCATTCATGCAATTGTTATGCTACTCACCACGTAACTATTATTTATGGTACAGTTACCCCGTAACGTCCTCCATACTGAAGGTTCCATATTTTCAGTGGTTTTCCGACGGACAGTAGCTCGACAAAGGTGCCACGTACAGCCATGTGCATCGTTTTGCTGTTTCTACGCCGTCCCGTTTTTCGTTCTGTATGTTCGAAATCAACTCGCTTAGGTAAGAGCATCCGTAGCTGTTGGATGAGATTTAAGGGACCAGCGTGTAGGAGCACCTTGCGGTTTTGCAGTCTGTGTGCGAGCGTTTACGGGCGCGATATGGCTAATCCTGCTTTGGCCTTAAGGTCAGACGCTGCCCTGCCCAGAGAGTATGCATATAATTAAGTGCCAGGTGCTTGGAAATGCGGAGCGCATAGCTTCTAGATCAGTTTGTAGAACGCCTGAAACAGAGGCAGCATCTTTTTCTCGACGCAGTTATGGGTGCGTTTGCGTTTCAGACTGTTTCGCCTACGCGTTTATTTGTGGGTTTAGTTGCGTGGGAATCGACGTTGGCCTGATTGTGTATTATTGGTAGCTGTTCTGCTGAGAGCGCTAATAGCCAAGGTCCGGCTGAGGCCGGACGCGCGGACAACGCTAATTGTGTCTACACTCATGGGAATTGAAAGGAATAACTTGCAATATGGGGCTCATTCTGTTGTAGCAAAAGGCAAACGCAAGCGGACCTCGTAGTGCAGGTGGGCATTTCTGGTTTGGCCTAATTAGTTAAGCTGCTTTGCGTTCTGGAGATAGTGGTGTGTATGAATGTGCCGCTGATAGACTTTTCAACTAGCCATGTTTCGGCAGGATCTCCGTGGCAAGTTTGCATCCTCACAAGAGGCAAAAATGATTCGACGGAGCTAAGTTCACTTGCGTGATATATCTTCATTGTTTTGAAAAGTGTCGATTTTCTCTGCTCTTGCAAATAGCGTGATATGGCTGTTAGCCTCTATGCTGCTAGGCGTATCGTTCTGCAATTGCGTTCAGGCTAGGGTCAGGTTCATGTGCCGTGCTTGAGATGAGCGCCATCTGCTGGTTGGATTATACGCAGCATTTTATCGCGTAGAACTTCGGAACCAGCGTATGTGAGCATGGTGGGCCTTTGCAGCCTGTGTGTGCGCACGTATGCGGAGGCGATGCGGTGAAGCCCTCTAACGGTGCGTTTACCCGCTGATTTGGCCAGAAAGTATGGACACAATTATTGGCCGCACGTTTTGAGTTAGGAAGTGTGAAGTAACTAGGAACATTTGTTGGGCGCCTGACGCACCGGAAACCAATCCACTTTTTTGGCGCAGTTATGCGTACGTTTGCGTTTTAATTTCCCCGGCTGGATGCATGGATGCATGTGTTAACACATGCAGAGCTCCGCATTTGCAGTGTGAAATGAAGCGAAAGTTCGTGCTTTTTTAGCTGTGGTCTTCTGTGGTGTCATTCCGGGCAGCATCTTTCGGCGCTGCGAAACGCACTTGTTAGACGGGACATCCGAACCAGAGTTTGGCATTACAAACGATTTTAGCGGATTGGCGAGGCATTACAGTATATATGCAATTCAGCACGTAGTAGGAGGAGGCAGTGACTGCGGGGTCCTCTGTATCATGCCTTCAGGAGGGTTTATGATGACGCCGGTTATGCATGGTGGCATTTGTTCTGCGGAAAGACGGGGACATCGAAAGACTGACCAAGGCGGACGACACGACCTTGACAGATTGTGTAAACCAGCACGACGCTTGCACGAAAGAAGGCGTAGCCAGTAACACACTGTATAGTCGGAATTCGTACTGCATGTCGATGCTTCTGGTTTAGCGATATTATCTAAGCTTCTTTGTTTCCGTAGCGAGTCCAACTTTATGAATGTATCACTGATATGCTTTGGAGCAAGCCATATCCTAGCAGGGTTTTCGTGGCACGCTTCCATAGTCATGAGAGGCGAACTTGGTGCGTTGCATAGTTTCACGCATGGTAGTAGTTTTGCACTCGGTTCTCGTGCCATCGTTGAAATCAACTGTGTCTGCTGATCAGAGTAATCGCCGTATTTGGCGGAGATCAACGGGACTGGCATGCGTGAGCATCATGGGGTAAGGCAGTTGATGCTCGCTCGTTTATGAGGGCGGTGCGGCGGAGCCTCTTGTGGCGTTTGCAACAGCGCGATGCTTTGGCTAGAAAGTGCGCACATGATTATCTGGGAGATGTTGAAGTGCAAAGCGCATAGCAACTGGAACAGTTTGTAGGGAGTGTGAAGTAACGGCAGCCACTTCATGTGCTCGGAGCATTTGTGGGTACTCCCGCGTTGCAGGCTGTCTGATGGCAAGCATGCATGCGTACGTGCATGCAAGCAAGCAGATCTGTGGAGATGCAATCTGGGGAGAATAGGGAGCTC
Organism: Eimeria praecox; assembly: GCA_963920595.1. Classification (NCBI taxonomy): domain Eukaryota; phylum Apicomplexa; class Conoidasida; order Eucoccidiorida; family Eimeriidae; genus Eimeria; species Eimeria praecox. The sequence continues at coordinate 4,201,691 of OY986953.1, forward strand.
GTTTTGTTTCTCCTGGACTGGTCTTTGGTTTACACCTTTGCTGGTTGTATCGGCGCAGCGATATGTGCTTCCGCGACAGAACCTCAGATTACAAGGGGGCCTGTGAATTTGTGAGGCAAATGTACATATTTATTTCTCAATAGATATAGATATAGGTATATAGATAGAGCTATAGGTATAGATATAAGTGTAGGTACAGGTATAGATATTGGGGATAGCTATACATATACATATGCACTTACATACACGTATACATATACATATGCATATGCATATGCATATACATATACATGCACATATACATATATATATACATATACGTATATACATATATATATATATATATATATATATATATATATATACACATATGCATATGGATATACATATACATATGCATATACATATACATATACATATACATATACATATACATATACATATACATATACATATACATATACATATACATATACATATACATATACATATACATATACATATACATATACATATACATATACATATACATATACATATACATATACATATACATATACATATACATATACATATACATATACATATACATATACATATACATATACATATACATATACATATACATATACATATACATATACATATACATATACATATACATATACATATACATATACATATACATATACATATACATATACATATACATATACATATACATATACATATACATGTACACATACATATGCATATACTCATGCAGATAGAGGCACACATGTAGATATAGATATAATTATAGCCATATTTATATATATATATATATGTAAATGTATATAAATAAATATAAATATATAGATAAATGGGTATAGGGACATCTATCTATGTATCTGTATAGGCATGCATTTATATTGGTATATAAATCTACATATCTGAATATCTTTATATAGATATATAGGTATATAGATATATAAATATATAGATATTTGCATATATATATACAGAGAGAATGGATATAGAGGCAGGATATATGGATGTAGACGTAGGTATAGCTGTGAAGTGCAAAACGTGGTAGAGCCCAGCAGCGACTATGCGGTAATTCGTGCCAAGCGCTTAGGAGTGCAGGCAGCGAGCCCGGTTATGTCTTATTTGGAGCTGTTCTGCAGAGCGCGCTAGTAGCCCGGGGTAGCCCAAGGCTGGAGGGGAGAGCAACACGAATGGGGCAAACGTAAGAGGTGCCTGCACGAATGAATGGGTAGCCCTTAGCTTTTTAGATAGATATTTGGTAGCTCTAAAGACAGCGGAACTTATGGTCCAGGCAGGTACTACTGGTGCAATGAGACTAGTGAAGCTGCAGTGTGTTTGACGCTGGTGCAATTTCGTAATGTGTCGCTGGCACGTTTTTGAGGCTGCCATATCGCTGCAGGGTGTTGGTGGCCCGTTTGCATTTCCACCACAGGCAGGCGTCAAACGAGGCAGATTGGTTCAGGCGTCGCCTATAACCTTTTCGCTGCCTCTATTCGATGTTCTCGGTGATTTTCCAGCCGCAACGATCCGGCCAGGACGTCCCATACAGCCAGCTCCATCATTTTGCAGTTGGTGTTTAAGTTGCACATGGCTCGCTTGCCATGCTCAGAATCAACTCCCTCTCTTGATAGGAGTATATGCAGCGCCTGGCGCGGAGCTAGGGCACAGTGGGGCGAAGCCATTTCTGGCGCCGCCATCCAAGGCTATTTTGGGCAGGAAGTATGCGTTGAGAAGCAAAGCAAATATACTCGGCGCGGTCATGGCAATGTTACGTTTTAGGCTGTCTGATAATAGGCGTTGACGCATGCGCACGCATCTCCACAAATCTGGAAGGTGTTTGCTTCCACATTTGTGGAGTTGCGATGTGAGAACAAGTGGTGGCTCGTTTTGCTTGAGCTGTGGTCTATTTTGCTTTCTTCTGTTGCTTAGTCATGTAGGTCTGCAATTAGTACTTGCGATGCAGCTTGTGAGGTTCAAAACGATTTCGATGAACTTATGAGGCAGCATATGTGCAACGCAGTGCGTGGTAGAAGGCGGAAGCCACAACGCTGTGATACGTGTTGCAGTATTGGCCATCATACCGGGTAAGTGTGATGGTGACTGTTTTGCACGGGGGCACGAATAGCGAAAGGCGGGCATCAAACAGCGGCGTGACCAGCCAGATCTATGCAAATCCACGGGCAGTTTGCACATCTAACCACGCAGCATGTCGCTCGTCTCACATGTCTTGTGTAACACAGAATGAGGCGGAAATGCCTCCTGCTGACGGATGTTTCTGGCTTGAAGAAGTGGTTCCAGCTGTTTTGTGCTTGGTGTAAACGCAAATTATGAGTGTGCCGTTGATCCTTCTTCCCATTGGCCGTCTTGCGACAGAGTAGCCGCTTTCCGCTTCCATAATTATCAGAGGCAAGCTTGATGCAGCCTACCTTAGTTCACTTACGTGATATATCATCCTCTTCCTGAGCATTTGGGATTCCTGCTAGTCGGCCAGCAAGTGCTTTGACAGGGATGTCGCATGTAGCCAGCTGCACCGTTTTGCATTTAGCGCTACGCTTGCGTTGGGTTCGCTTGCCACTGCCGAAATAGCCTCTGCGAAACGCAGTATACGCTGTGCTTAGCGGAGAGGAAAGGGACCTGAGCGTGGGAACTTTGTGGGGTTGGGCAGCTTGTGTTGGCTACGGGGGCTCTGTGATGAAACTCCCTCTGGCGATTCGACTGAGCAATGCTTTGTATAGGAAGTGCGCACATGATTATCTAGGAGATTTAAAAGTGCCAAGCGCTTAGCAACTGAAACAGTTTGTAGGGAGTGTGAAGTAGCCGCAACCCATTCATCTGCTCGGTGCATTTGTGGATATTGCCACGTTGCAGGTTCTCTGATGGCAGACATGCATGCGTATATGCGTGAATGTATGCAGAGCTGTGGCGTTGCAATGTGGAGAGAAGCGGGGGCTCGCTTGGGCTCAACCGTGGTGCTCTTTGCTTTAGGCTGGTGCTGGTTGTATTGGCGCAGCGACATTTGTTGCTAGGTGGACCTTCTGGGATTGAAATTACAAACGGCATCTGTGAACTGGTGAGCCACCACAGCACATGCGCAGCGCAAAACGTGGTAGGCCTTGGTCTCACCTACCTTGTGATATGTGGCAAGCGCTAAACAGTATTGAAGATCAGCCCGATTATGCGCTATTGGTAATCATTTGGCGGAGAACAGGAATAGCGAAGGACGGCGAGCGACGACGATGCGGGCAGCACAAGTTGTATAGACACCCTTGCTGTTTGGACGGAAGAACTCTTAGCCATATTCTTTGCGTTGCCGTTTGGCATCTGATCTGGTGAGATTAGTTATGCTGATATCTCTGCGGGGCAGGCGCAATTTGTGAGTATGTTACTGACATTTCTTGTTGCTAGCCGCATTGCGGGGGAGTACTCGTGAAGCATTTGCGTAATCGTGGAAATCGGTTGCGATAGAGTGCACTGTAGCCCGCATGCGTCGTATGTCTTGTGCGTATCGAGGACGTTCGATTCTTGTTGACACTGTATCATGCATCGAATCGACGAGGACGCCGCATGCAGGCAGGCGCCTTGGTTTGCACTTGTTAGCAGGATTGCTTGCTTGGTTCGGCTGCCTTGGTTGTAATGAGCGTCGTCTGCGGGTTGGAGTGTGCGCCGTATTTAAAAAGCACAGGCGGTCCTGGACATGTGAGCATCGTGGGGTTGCGCAATTTGTGCACACGTCTACGAGCTCTGTGTGCGGAAGCCTTCTCAGTCATTACGGCAGCTTGTTCTTCTGCCCAGGAAGTATGATCTTAGAAGAGCAGTCGTCTGCTCAGCGTGTTTATGGGTGCTGTTACGTTTGAGGCAGGTCGATGCTAGCCAGAGAAGTGTGTGTGAATACATGAAGCGTGTGATAGACCTTGGAGGCCGTTGGCTGGATGCCAATTGATGCACGGTATACCCTGGGGCAGGAGGTTTCGGCGCTGCGAAACGCCTTTGCAAGATAAGGTCAGACATTCCAACGATTTCAGTGAATTGGTGGGGCAGTATATTTGCAGCGCAGTGCGCTGCAGGGTGTAGCGCCTACGCGCGGAAATTTGTGGCAAACGTTTAGTAGCACTGAAGTTTGGCCGGGGTATGCCTTATGGTAGTTGTTCTGTAAAGAACGATAGTAGCGAAGAACGTGCCGAGACTGACGGCGCCGCCAACACACATTATGTAAAGGCCGACGACCTTTTCACGGAGAATGCATTGCCCGTCGATCATCGTACTGCTATTTCGCAAGACAGAAGAGACCATAACTCGTGCAGGCGGACGTTCTTCGTTTCGCAGCATTAGCTAATAATCTTTTTGGCGTTCGGAGTAGGTGCATATTCTGCTTGTTTCGCAGATATTCTTCCGAGCTAGCTATGTCACGCCAAGGCATTCGTTGCACGCATCCATATTTATTGTAGGAGAAAGCAAAAAGCGCGTTGTAGGCGTTGAGTGCGATTGGGCCATTTGTTTATAGCATAGTTAGTTATCATTCATGCAATTGTTATGCTACTCACCACGTAACTATTATTTATGGTACAGTTACCCCGTAACGTCCTCCATACTGAAGGTTCCATATTTTCAGTGGTTTTCCGACGGACAGTAGCTCGACAAAGGTGCCACGTACAGCCATGTGCATCGTTTTGCTGTTTCTACGCCGTCACGTTTTTCGTTCTGTATGTTCGAAATCAACTCGCTTAGGTAAGAGCATCCGTAGCTGTTGGATGAGATTTAAGGGACCAGCGTGTAGGAGCACCTTGCGGTTTTGCAGTCTGTGTGCGAGCGTTTACGGGCGCGATATGGCTAATCCTGCTTTGGCCTTAAGGTCAGACGCTGCCCTGCCCAGAGAGTATGCATATAATTAAGTGCCAGGTGCTTGGAAATGCGGAGCGCATAGCTTCTAGATCAGTTTGTAGAACGCCTGAAACAGAGGCAGCATCTTTTTCTCGACGCAGTTATGGGTGCGTTTGCGTTTCAGACTGTTTCGCCTACGCGTTTATTTGTGGGTTTAGTTGCGTGGGAATCGACGTTGGCCTGATTGTGTATTATTGGTAGCTGTTCTGCTGAGAGCGCTAATAGCCAAGGTCCGGCTGAGGCCGGACGCGCGGACAACGCTAATTGTGTCTACACTCATGGGAATTGAAAGGAATAACTTGTAATATGGGGCTCATTCTGTTGTAGCAAAAGGCAAACGCAAGCGGACCTCGTAGTGCAGGTGGGCATTTCTGGTTTGGCCTAATTAGTTAAGCTGCTTTGCGTTCTGGAGATAGTGGTGTGTATGAATGTGTCGCTGATAGACTTTTCAACTAGCCATGTTTCGGCAGGATCTCCGTGGCAAGTTTGCATCCTCACAAGAGGCAAAAATGATTCGACGCAGCTAAGTTCACTTGCGTGATATATCTTCATTGTTTTGAAAAGTGTCGATTTTCTCTGCTCTTGCAAATAGCGTGATATGGCTGTTAGCCTCTATGCTGCTAGGCGTATCGTTCTGCAATTGCGTTCAGGCTAGGGTCAGGTTCATGTGCCGTGCTTGAGATGAGCGCCATCTGCTGGTTGGATTATACGCAGCATTTTATCGCGTAGAACTTCGGAACCAGCGTATGTGAGCATGGTGGGCCTTTGCAGCCTGTGTGTGCGCACGTATGCGGAGGCGATGCGGTGAAGCCCTCTAACGGTGCGTTTACCCGCTGATTTGGCCAGAGAGTATGGACACAATTATTGGCCGCACGTTTTGAGTTAGGAAGTGTGAAGTAACTAGGAACGTTTGTTGGGCGCCTGACGCACCGGAAACCAATCCACTTTTTTGGCGCAGTTATGCGTACGTTTGCGTTTTAATTTCCCCGGCTGGATGCATGGATGCATGCGTTAACACATGCAGAGCTCCGCATTTGCAGTGTGAAATGAAGCGAAAGTTCGTGCTTTTTTAGCTGTGGTCTTCTGTGGTGTCATTCCGGGCAGCATCTTTCGGCGCTGCGAAACGCACTTGTTAGACGGGACATCCGAACCAGAGTTTGGCATTACAAACGATTTTAGCGGATTGGCGAGGCATTACAGTATATATGCAATTCAGCACGTAGTAGGAGGAGGGAGTGACTGCGGGGTCCTCTGTATCATGCCTTCAGGAGGGTTTATGATGACGCCGGTTATGCATGGTGGCATTTGTTCTGCGGAAAGACGGGGACATCGAAAGACTGACCAAGGCGGACGGCACGCCCTTGACAGATTGTGTAAACCAGCACGACGCTTGCACGAAAGAAGGCGTAGCCAGTAACACATTGTATAGTCGGAATTCGTACTGCATGTCGATGCCTCTGGTTTAGCGATATTATCTAAGCTTCTTTGTTTTCGTAGCGAGTCCAACTTTATGAATGTATCACTGATATGCTTTGGAGCAAGCCATATCTTAGCAGGGTTTTCGTGGCACGCTTCCATAGTCATGAGAGGCGAACTTGGTGCGTTGCATAGTTTCACGCATGGTAGTAGTTTTGCACTCGGTTCTCGTGCCATCGTTGAAATCAACTGTGTCTGCTGATCAGAGTAATCGCCGTATTTGGCGGAGATCAACGGGACTGGCATGCGTGAGCATCATGAGGCGAGGCAGTTGATGCTCGCTCGTTTATGAGGGCGGTGCGGCGGAGCCTCTTGTGGCGTTTGCAACAGCGCGATGCTTTGGCTAGAAAGTGCGCACATGATTATCTGGGAGATGTTGAAGTGCAAAGCGCGTAGCAACTGGAACAGTTTGTAGGGAGTGTGAAGTAACGGCAGCCACTTCATGTGCTCGGAGCATTTGTGGGTACTCCCGCGTTGCAGGCTGTCTGATGGCAAGCATGCATGCGTACGTGCATGCAAGCAAGCAGATCTGTGGAGATGCAATCTGGGGAGAATAGGGAGCTCGTTTTGTTTCTCCTGGACTGGTCTTTGGTTTACACCTTTGCTGGTTGTATCGGCGCAGCGATATGTGCTTCCGCGACAGAACCTCAGATTACAAGGGGGCCTGTGAATTTGTGAGGCAAATGTACATATTTATTTCTCAATAGATATAGATATAGGTATATAGATAGAGCTATAGGTATAGATATAAGTGTAGGTACAGGTATAGATATTGGGTATAGCTACACATATACATATACACTTACATACACGTATACATATACATATACATATGCATATGCATATACATATACATGCACATATATATATACATATACATATATATATATATATATATATATACATATATACATATACATATGGATATACATATACATATACATATACATATACATATACATATACATATACATATACATATACATATACATATACATATACATATACATATACATATACATATACATATACATATACATATACATATACATATACATATACATATACATATACATATACATATACATATACATATACATATACATATACATATACATATACATATACATATACATATACATATGCATATACATATACATATGCATATACATATACATATACATATACATATACATATACATATACATATACATATACATATACATATACATATACATATACATATACATATACATATACATATGCATATACATATACATATACATATACATATACATATACATATACATATACATATACATATACATATACATATACATATACATATGCATATACATATACATATACATATACATATACATATACATATACATATACATATACATATACATATACATATACATATACATATACATATACATATACATATACATATACATATACATATACATATACATATACATATATACAAATACATATACATATGCATATACATATGCATATACATATACATATACATATACATATACATATACATATACATATACATATACATATACATATACATATACATATACATATACATATACATATACATATACATATACATATACATATACATATACATATACATATACATATACATATACATATACATATACATATACATATACATATACATATACATATACATATACATATACATATACATATGCATATACATATACATATACATATACATATACATATACATATACATATACATATACATATACATATACATATACATATACATATACATATACATATACATATACATATACATATACATATACATATACATATACATATACATATACATATACATATGCATATACATATACATATACATATACATATACATATACATATACATATACATATACATATACATATACATATACATATACATATACATATACATATACATATACATATACATATACATATACATATACATATACATATACATATACATATACATATGCATATACATATACATATACATATACATATACATATACATATACATATACATATACATATACATATACATATACATATACATATACATATACATATACATATACATATACATATACATATACATATACATATACATATACATATACATATGCATATACATATACATATACATATACATATACATATACATATACATATACATATACATATACATATACATATACATATACATATACATATACATATACATATACATATACATATACATATACATATACATTTACATATACATATACATATACATATACATATACATATACATATACATATACATATACATATAATGTACACATACATATGCATATACTCATGCAGATTGAGGCACAGATGTAGGTATAGATATAAATATAGCCATATATATATATATATATATATGTAAATGTATATAAATAAATATAAATATATAGATAAATGGGTATAGGGACATCTATCTATGTATCTGTATAGGCATGCGTTTATATTGGTATATAAATCTACATATCTGAATATCTTTATATAGATATATAGGTATATAGATATATAAATATATAGATATTTGCATATATATATACAGAGAGAATGGATATAGAGGCAGGATATATGGATGTAGACGTAGGTATAGCTGTGAAGTGCAAAACGTGGTAGAGCCCAGCAGCGACTATGCGGTAATTCGTGCCAAGCGCTTAGGAGTGCAGGCAGCGAGCCCGGTTATGTCTTATTTGGAGCTGTTCTGCAGAGCGCGCTAGTAGCCCGGGGTAGCCCAAGGCTGGAGGGGAGAGCAACACGAATGGGGCAAACGTAAGAGGTGCCTGCACGAATGAATGGGTAGCCCTTAGCTTTTTAGATAGATATTTGGTAGCTCTAAAGACAGCGGAACTTATGGTCCAGGCAGGTACTACTGGTGCAATGAGACTAGTGAAGCTGCAGTGTGTTTGACGCTGGTGCAATTTCGTAATGTGTCGCTGGCACGTTTTTGAGGCTGCCATATCGCTGCAGGGTGTTGGTGGCCCGTTTGCATTTCCACCACAGGCAGGCGTCAAACGAGGCAGATTGGTTCAGGCGTCGCCTATAACCTTTTCGCTGCCTCTATTCGATGTTCTCGGTGATTTTCCAGCCGCAACGATCCGGCCAGGACGTCCCATACAGCCAGCTCCATCATTTTGCAGTTGGTGTTTAAGTTGCACATGGCTCGCTTGCCATGCTCAGAATCAACTCCCTCTCTTGATAGGAGTATATGCAGCGCCTGGCGCGGAGCTAGGGCACAGTGGGGCGAAGCCATTTCTGGCGCCGCCATCCAAGGCTATTTTGGGCAGGAAGTATGCGTTGAGAAGCAAAGCAAATATACTCGGCGCGGTCATGGCAATGTTACGTTTTAGGCTGTCTGATAATAGGCGTTGACGCATGCGCACGCATCTCCACAAATCTGGAAGGTGTTTGATTCCAGATTTGTGGAGTTGCGATGTGAGAACAAGTGGTGGCTCGTTTTGCTTGTGCTGTGGTATACTTTGCTGTGTTCTGTTGCTGAGTCATTTAGCGCTGCAATTAGTACTTGCGATGCAGTATGTGAGGTTCAAAACGATTTCGATGAACTTATGAGGCAGCATATGTGCAACGCAGTGCATGGTAGAAGGCGGAAGCCACAACGCTGTGATACGTGTTGCAGTATTGGCCATCATACCGGGTAAGTGTGATGGTGACTGTTTTGCACGGGGGCACGAATAGCGAAAGGCGGGCATCAAACAGCAGCGTCACCAGCCAGAGCTATGCAAATCCACGGGCAGTTTGCACATCTAACCACGCAGCGTGTCGCTCGTCTCACATGTCTTGTGTAACACAGAATGAGGCGGAAACGCGTCCTGCTGACGGATGTTTCTGGCTTGAAGAAGTGGTTCCAGCTGTTTTGTGCTTGGTGTAAACGCAAATTATGAGTGTGCCGTTGATCCTTCTTCCCATTGGCCGTCTTGCGACAGAGTAGCCGCTTTCCGCTTCCATAATTATCAGAGGCAAGCTTGATGCAGCCTACCTTAGTTCACTTACGTGATATATCATCCTCTTCCTGAGCATTTGGGATTCCTGCTAGTCGGCCAGCAAGTGCTTTGACAGGGATGTCGCATGAAGCCAGCTGCACCGTTTTGCATTTAGCGCTACGCTTGCGTTGGGTTCGCTTGCCACTGCCGAAATAGCCTCTGCGAAACGCAGTATACGCTGTACTTGGCGGAGAGGAAAGGGACCTGAGCGTGGGAACTTTGTGGGGTTGGGCAGCTTGTGTTGGCTACGGGGGCTCTGTGATGAAACTCCCTCTGGCGATTCGACTGAGCAATGCTTTGTATAGGAAGTGCGCACATGATTATCTAGGAGATTTAAAAGTGCCAAGCGCTTAGCAACTGAAACAGTTTGTAGGGAGTGTGAAGTAGCCGCAACCCATTCATCTGCTCGGTGCATTTGTGGATATTGCCACGTTGCAGGTTCTCTGATGGCAGACATGCATGCGTATATGCGTGAATGTATGCAGAGCTGTGGCGTTGCAATGTGGAGAGAAGCGGGGGCTCGCTTGGGCTCAACCGTGGTGCTCTTTGCTTTAGGCTGGTGCTGGTTGTATTGGCGCAGCGACATTTGTTGCTAGGTGGACCTTCTGGGATTGAAATTACAAACGGCATCTGTGAACTGGTGAGCCACCACAGCACATGCGCAGCGCAAAACGTGGTAGGCCTTGGTCTCACCTACCTTGTGATATGTGGCAAGCGCTAAACAGTATTGAAGATCAGCCCGATTATGCGCTATTGGTAATCATTTGGCGGAGAACAGGAATAGCGAAGGACGGCGAGCGACGACGATGCGGGCAGCACAAGTTGTATAGACACCCTTGCTGTTTGGACGGAAGAACTCTTAGCCATATTCTTTGCGTTGCCGTTTGGCATCTGATCTGGTGAGATTAGTTATGCTGATATCTCTGCGGGGCAGGCGCAATTTGTGAGTATGTTACTGACATTTCTTGTTGCTAGCCGCATTGCGGGGGAGTACTCGTGAAGCATTTGCGTAATCGTGGAAATCGGTTGCGATAGAGTGCACTGTAGCCCGCATGCGTCGTATGTCTTGTGCGTATCGAGGACGTTCGATTCTTGTTGACACTGTATCATGCATCGAATCGACGAGGACGCCGCATGCAGGCAGGCGCCTTGGTTTGCACTTGTTAGCAGGATTGCTTGCTTGGTTCGGCTGCCTTGGTTGTAATGAGCGTCGTCTGCGGGTTGGAGTGTGCGCCGTATTTAAAAAGCACAGGCGGTCCTGGACATGTGAGCATCGTGGGGTTGCGCAATGTGTGCACACGTCTACGAGCTCTGTGTGCGGAAGCCTTCTCAGTCATTACGGCAGCTTGTTCTTCTGCCCAGGAAGTATGATCTTAGAAGAGCAGTCGTCTGCTCAGCGTGTTTATGGGTGCTGTTACGTTTGAGGCAGGTCGATGCTAGCCAGAGAAGTGTGTGTGAATACATGAAGCGTGTGATAGACCTTGGAGGCCGTTGGCTGGATGCCAATTGATGCACGGTATACCCTGGGGCAGGAGGTTTCGGCGCTGCGAAACGCCTTTGCAAGATAAGGTCAAACATTCCAACGATTTCAGTGAATTGGTGGGGCAGTATATTTGCAGCGCAGTGCGCTGCAGGGTGTAGCGCCTACGCGCGGAAATTTGTGGCAAACGTTTAGTAGCACTGAAGTTTGGCCGGGGTATGCCTTATGGTAGTTGTTCTGTAAAGAACGATAGTAGCGAAGAACGTGCCGAGACTGACGGCGCCGCCAACACACATTATGTAAAGGCCGACGACCTTTTCACGGAGAATGCATTGCCCGTCGATCATCGTACTGCTATTTCGCAAGACAGAAGAGACCATAACTCGTGCAGGCGGACGTTCTTCGTTTCGCAGCATTAGCTAATAATCTTTTTGGCGTTCGGAGTAGGTGCATATTCTGCTTGTTTCGCAGATATTCTTTCGAGCTAGCTATGTCACGCCAAGGCATTCGTTGCACGCATCCATATTTATTGTAGGAGAAAGCAAAAAGCGCGTTGTAGGCGTTGAGTGCGATTGGGCCATTTGTTTATAGCATAGTTAGTTATCATTCATGCAATTGTTATGCTACTCACCACGTAACTATTATTTATGGTACAGTTACCCCGTAACGTCCTCCATACTGAAGGTTCCATATTTTCAGTGGTTTTCCGACGGACAGTAGCTCGACAAAGGTGCCACGTACAGCCATGTGCATCGTTTTGCTGTTTCTACGCCGTCCCAGTTTTCGTTTTGTATGTTCGAAATCAACTCGCTTAGGTAAGAGCATCCGTAGCTGTTGGATGAGATTTAAGGGACCAGCGTGTAGGAGCACCTTGCGGTTTTGCAGTCTGTGTGCGAGCGTTTACGGGCGCGATATGGCTAATCCTGCTTTGGCCTTAAGGTCAGACGCTGCCCTGCCCAGGAGGTATGCACATAATTGACTGCCAGGTGCTTGGAAATGCGGAGCGCATAGCTTCTAGATCAGTTTGTAGAACGCCTGAAGCAGAGGCAGCATCTTTTTCTCGACGCAGTTATGGGTGCGTTTGCGTTTCAGACTGTTTCGCCTACGCGTTTATTTGTGGGTTTAGTTGCGTGGGAATCGACGTTGGCCTGATTGTGTATTATTGGTAGCTGTTCTGCTGAGAGCGCTAATAACCAAGGTCCGGCTGAGGCCGGACGCGCGGACAACGCTAATTGTGTCTACACTCATGGGAATTGAAAGGAATAACTTGTAATATGGGGCTCATTCTGTTGTAGCAAAAGGCAAACGCAAGCGGACCTCGTAGTGCAGGTGGGCATTTCTGGTTTGGCCTAATTAGTTAAGCTGCTTTGCGTTCTGGAGATAGTGGTGTGTATGAATGTGTCGCTGATAGACTTTTCAACTAGCCATGTTTCGGCAGGATCTCCGTGGCAAGTTTGCATCCTCACAAGAGGCAAAAATGATTCGACGCAGCTAAGTTCACTTGCGTGATATATCTTCATTGTTTTGAAAAGTGTCGATTTTCTCTGCTCTTGCAAATAGCGTGATATGGCTGTTAGCCTCTATGCTGCTAGGCGTATCGTTCTGCAATTGCGTTCAGGCTAGGGTCAGGTTCATGTGCCGTGCTTGAGATGAGCGCCATCTGCTGGTTGGATTATACGCAGCATTTTATCGCGTAGAACTTCGGAACCAGCGTATGTGAGCATGGTGGGCCTTTGCAGCCTGTGTGTGCGCACGTATGCGGAGGCGATGCGGTGAAGCCCTCTAACGGTGCGTTTACCCGCTGATTTGGCCAGAGAGTATGGACACAATTATTGGCCGCACGTTTTGAGTTAGGAAGTGTGAAGTAACTAGGAACGTTTGTTGGGCGCCTGACGCACCGGAAACCAATCCACTTTTTTGGCGCAGTTATGCGTACGTTTGCGTTTTAATTTCCCCGGCTGGATGCATGGATGCATGCGTTAACACATGCAGAGCTCCGCATTTGCAGTGTGAAATGAAGCGGGAGTTCGTGTTGCTTTAGCTGTGGTCTTCTGTGGTGTCATTCCGGGCAGCATCTTTCGGCGCTGCGAAACGCACTTGTTAGACGGGACATCCGAACCAGAGTTTGGCATTACAAACGACTTTAGCGGATTGGCGAGGCATTACAGTATATATGCAATTCAGCACGTAGTAGGAGGAGGGAATGACTGCTCGATTCTCTGTATCATGCCTTCAGGAGGGTTTATGATGACGCCGGTTATGCATGGTGGCATTTGTTCTGCGGAAAGACGGGGACAGCGAAAGACTGACCAAGGCGGACGACACGACCTTGACAGATTGTGTAAACCAGCACGACGCTTGCACGAAAGAAGGCGTAGCCAGTAACACATTGTATAGTCGGAATTCGTACTGCATGTCGATGCCTCTGGTTTAGCGATATTATCTAAGCTTCTTTGTTTTCGTAGCGAGTCCAACTTTATGAATGTATCACTGATATGCTTTGGAGCAAGCCATATCTTAGCAGGGTTTTCGTGGCACGCTTCCATAGTCATGAGAGGCGAACTTGGTGCGTTGCATAGTTTCACGCATGGTAGCAGTTTTGCACTCGGTTCTCGTGCCATCGTTGAAATCAGCTGTGTCTGCTGATCAGAGTAATCGCCGTATTTGGCGGAGATCTACGGGAATGGCATGCGTGAGCATCATGGGGTAAGGCAGTTGATGCTCGCTCGTTTATGAGGGCGGTGCGGCGGAGCCTCTTGTGGCGTTTGCAACAGCGCGATGCTTTGGCTAGAAAGTGCGCACATGATTATCTGGGAGATGTTGAAGTGCAAAGCGCGTAGCAACTGGAACAGTTTGTAGGGAGTGTGAAGTAACGGCAGCCACTTCATGTGCTCGGAGCATTTGTGGGTACTCCCGCGTTGCAGGCTGTCTGATGGCAAGCATGCATGCGTACGTGCATGCAAGCAAGCAGATCTGTGGAGATGCAATCTGGGGAGAATAGGGAGCTCGTTTTGTTTCTCCTGGACTGGTCTTTGGTTTACACTTTTGCTGGTTGTATCGGCGCAGCGATATGTGCTTCCGCGACAGAACCTCAGATTACAAGGGGGCCTGCGAATTTGTGAGGCAAATGTACATATTTATTTCTCAATAGATATAGATATAGGTATATAGATAGAGCTATAGATATAGATATAAGTGTAGGTACAGGTATAGATTTTGGGTATAGCTATACATATACATATGCACTTACATACACGTATACACATACATATACATATGCATCTGCATATACATATACTTGCACATATACATATATATATACATATACATATACATATACATATACATATACATATACATATGCATATACATATACATATACATATACATATACATATACATATACATATACATATACATATACATATACATATACATATACATATACATATACATATACATATACATATACATATACATATACATATACATATACATATACATATACATATACATATACATATACATATACATATACATATACATATACATATACATATACATATACATATACATATACATATACATATAATGTACACATACATATGCATATACTCATGCAGATTGAGGCACAGATGTAGGTATAGATATAAATATAGCCATATATATATATATATATATGTAAATGTATATAAATAAATATAAATATATAGATAAATGGGTATAGGGACATCTATCTATGTATCTGTATAGGCATGCATTTATATTGGTATATAAATCTACATATCTGAATATCTTTATATAGATATATAGGTATATAGATATATAAATATATAGATATATGCATATATATATACAGAGAGAATGGATATAGAGGCAGGATATATGGATGTAGACGTAGGTATAGCTGTGAAGTGCAAAACGTGGTAGAGTCCAGCAGCGACTATGCGGTAATTCGTGCCAAGCGCTTAGGAGTGCAGGCAGCGAGCCCGGTTATGTCTTATTTGGAGCTGTTCTGCAGAGCGCGCTAGTAGCCCGGGGTAGCCCAAGGCTGGAGGGGAGAGCAACACGAATGGGGCAAACGTAAGAGGTGCCTGCACGAATGAATGGGTAGCCCTTAGCTTGTTAGATAGATATTTGGTAGCTCTAAAGACAGCGGAACTTACGGTCCAGGCAGGTACTACTGGTGCAGTGAGACTAGTGAAGCTGCAGTGTGTTTGACGCTGGTGCAATTTCGTAATGTGTCGCTGGCACGTTTTTGAGGCTGCCATATCGCTGCAGGGTGTTGGTGGCCCGTTTGCATTTCCACCACAGGCAGGCGTCAAACGAGGCAGATTGGTTCAGGCGTCGCCTATAACCTTTTCGCTGCCTCTATTCGATGTTCTCGGTGATTTTCCAGCCGCAACGATCCGGCCAGGACGTCCCATACAGCCAGCTCCATCATTTTGCAGTTGGTGTTTAAGTTGCACATGGCTCGCTTGCCATGCTCAGAACCAACTCCCTCTCTTGATAGGAGTATATGCAGCGCCTGGCGCGGAGCTAGGGCACAGTGGGGCGAAGCCATTTCTGGCGCCGCCATCCAAGGCTATTTTGGGCAGGAAGTATGCGTTGAGAAGCAAAGCAAATATACTCGGCGCGGTCATGGCAATGTTACGTTTTAGGCTGTCTGATAATAGGCGTTGACGCATGCGCACGCATCTCCACAAATCTGGAAGGTGTTTGCTTCCACATTTGTGGAGTTGCGATGTGAGAACAAGTGGTGGCTCGTTTTGCTTGAGCTGTGGTCTATTTTGCTTTCTTCTGTTGCTTAGTCATGTAGGTCTGCAATTAGTACTTGCGATGCAGCTTGTGAGGTTCAAAACGATTTCGATGAACTTATGAGGCAGCATATGTGCAACGGAGTGCGTGGTAGAAGGCGGAAGCCACAACGCTGTGATACGTGTTGCAGTATTGGCCATCATACCGGGTAAGTGTGATGGTGACTGTTTTGCACGGGGGCACGAATAGCGAAAGGCGGGCATCAAACAGCAGCGTCACCAGCCAGAGCTATGCAAATCCACGGGCAGTTTGCACATCTAACCACGCAGCATGTCGCTCGTCTCACATGTCTTGTGTAACACAGAATGAGGCGGAAACGCGTCCTGCTGACGGATGTTTCTGGCTTGAAGAAGTGGTTCCAGCTGTTTTGTGCTTGGTGTAAACGCAAATTATGAGTGTGCCGTTGATCCTTCTTCCCATTGGCCGTCTTGCGACAGAGTAGCCGCTTTCCGCTTCCATAATTATCAGAGGCAAGCTTGATGTAGCCTACCTTAGTTCACTTACGTGATATATCATCCTCTTCCTGAGCATTTGGGATTCCTGCTAGTCGGCCAGCAAGTGCTTTGACAGGGATGTCGCATGAAGCCAGCTGCACCGTTTTGCATTTAGCGCTACGCTTGCGTTGGGTTCGCTTGCCACTGCCGAAATAGCCTCTGCGAAACGCAGTATACGCTGTACTTGGCGGAGAGGAAAGGGACCTGAGCGTGGGAACTTTGTGGGGTTGGGCAGCTTGTGTTGGCTACGGGGGCTCTGTGATGAAACTCCCTCTGGCGATTCGACTGAGCAATGCTTTGTATAGGAAGTGCGCACATGATTATCTAGGAGATTTAAAAGTGCCAAGCGCTTAGCAACTGAAACAGTTTGTAGGGAGTGTGAAGTAGCCGCAACCCATTCATCTGCTCGGTGCATTTGTGGATATTGCCACGTTGCAGGTTCTCTGATGGCAGACATGCATGCGTATATGCGTGAATGTATGCAGAGCTGTGGCGTTGCAATGTGGAGAGAAGCGGGGGCTCGCTTGGGCTCAACCGTGGTGCTCTTTGCTTTAGGCTGGTGCTGGTTGTATTGGCGCAGCGACATTTGTTGCTAGGTGGACCTTCTGGGATTGAAATTACAAACGGCATCTGTGAACTGGTGAGCCACCACAGCACATGCGCAGCGCAAAACGTGGTAGGCCTTGGTCTCACCTACCTTGTGATATGTGGCAAGCGCTAAACAGTATTGAAGATCAGCCCGATTATGCGCTATTGGTAATCATTTGGCGGAGAACAGGAATAGCGAAGGACGGCGAGCGACGACGATGCGGGCAGCACAAGTTGTATAGACACCCTTGCTGTTTGGACGGAAGAACTCTTAGCCATATTCTTTGCGTTGCCGTTTGGCATCTGATCTGGTGAGATTAGTTATGCTGATATCTCTGCGGGGCAGGCGCAATTTGTGAGTATGTTACTGACATTTCTTGTTGCTAGCCGCATTGCGGGGGAGTACTCGTGAAGCATTTGCGTGGAAATCGGTTGCGATAGAGTGCACTGTAGCCCGCATGCGTCGTATGTCTTGTGCGTATCGAGGACGTTCGATTCTTGTTGACACTGTATCATGCATCGAATCGACGAGGACGCCGCATGCAGGCAGGCGCCTTGGTTTGCACTTGTTAGCAGGATTGCTTGCTTGGTTCGGCTGCCTTGGTTGTAATGAGCGTCGTCTGCGGGTTGGAGTGTGCGCCGTATTTAAAAAGCACAGGTGGTCCTGGACATGTGAGCATCGTGGGGTTGCGCAATGTGTGCACACGTCTACGAGCTCTGTGTGCGGAAGCCTTCTCAGTCATTACGGCAGCTTGTTCTTCTGCCCAGGAAGTATGATCTTAGAAGAGCAGTCGTCTGCTCAGCGTGTTTATGGGTGCTGTTACGTTTGAGGCAGGTCGATGCTAGCCAGAGAAGTGTGTGTGAATACATGAAGCGTGTGATAGACCTTGGAGGCCGTTGGCTGGATGCCAATTGATGCACGGTATACCCTGGGGCAGGAGGTTTCGGCGCTGCGAAACGCCTTTGCAAGATAAGGTCAAACATTCCAACGATTTCAGTGAATTGGTGGGGCAGTATATTTGCAGCGCAGTGCGCTGCAGGGTGTAGCGCCTACGCGCGGAAATTTGTGGCAAACGTTTAGTAGCACTGAAGTTTGGCCGGGGTATGCCTTATGGTAGTTGTTCTGTAAAGAACGATAGTAGCGAAGAACGTGCCGAGACTGACGGCGCCGCCAACACACATTATGTAAAGGCCGACGACCTTTTCACGGAGAATGCATTGCCCGTCGATCATCGTACTGCTATTTGGCAAGACAGAAGAGACCATAACTCGTGCAGGCGGACGTTCTTCGTTTCGCAGCATTAGCTAATAATCTTTTTGGCGTTCGGAGTAGGTGCATATTCTGCTTGTTTCGCAGATATTCTTTCGAGCTAGCTATGTCACGCCAAGGCATTCGTTGCACGCATCCATATTTATTGTAGGAGAAAGCAAAAAGCGCGTTGTAGGCGTTGAGTGCGATTGGGCCATTTGTTTATAGCATAGTTAGTTATCATTCATGCAATTGTTATGCTACTCACCACGTAACTATTATTTATGGTACAGTTACCCCGTAACGTCCTCCATACTGAAGGTTCCATATTTTCAGTGGTTTTCCGACGGACAGTAGCTCGACAAAGGTGCCACGTACAGCCATGTGCATCGTTTTGCTGTTTCTACGCCGTCCCAGTTTTCGTTCTGTATGTTCGAAATCAACTCGCTTAGGTAAGAGCATCCGTAGCTGTTGGATGAGATTTAAGGGACCAGCGTGTAGGAGCACCTTGCGGTTTTGCAGTCTGTGTGCGAGCGTTTACGGGCGCGATATGGCTAATCCTGCTTTGGCCTTAAGGTCAGACGCTGCCCTGCCCAGAGAGTATGCATATAATTAAGTGCCAGGTGCTTGGAAATGCGGAGCGCATAGCTTCTAGATCAGTTTGTAGAACGCCTGAAACAGAGGCAGCATCTTTTTCTCGACGCAGTTATGGGTGCGTTTGCGTTTCAGACTGTTTCGCCTACGCGTTTATTTGTGGGTTTAGTTGCGTGGGAATCGACGTTGGCCTGATTGTGTATTATTGGTAGCTGTTCTGCTGAGAGCGCTAATAGCCAAGGTCCGGCTGAGGCCGGACGCGCGGACAACGCTAATTGTGTCTACACTCATGGGAATTGAAAGGAATAACTTGTAATATGGGGCTCATTCTGTTGTAGCAAAAGGCAAACGCAAGCGGACCTCGTAGTGCAGGTGGGCATTTCTGGTTTGGCCTAATTAGTTAAGCTGCTTTGCGTTCTGGAGATAGTGGTGTGTATGAATGTGTCGCTGATAGACTTTTCAACTAGCCATGTTTCGGCAGGATCTCCGTGGCAAGTTTGCATCCTCACAAGAGGCAAAAATGATTCGACGCAGCTAAGTTCACTTGCGTGATATATCTTCATTGTTTTGAAAAGTGTCGATTTTCTCTGCTCTTGCAAATAGCGTGATATGGCTGTTAGCCTCTATGCTGCTAGGCGTATCGTTCTGCAATTGCGTTCAGGCTAGGGTCAGGTTCATGTGCCGTGCTTGAGATGAGCGCCATCTGCTGGTTGGATTATACGCAGCATTTTATCGCGTAGAACTTCGGAACCAGCGTATGTGAGCATGGTGGGCCTTTGCAGCCTGTCTGTGCGCACGTATGCGGAGGCGATGCGGTGAAGCCCTCTAACGGTGCGTTTACCCGCTGATTTGGCCAGAGAGTATGGACACAATTATTGGCCGCACGTTTTGAGTTAGGAAGTGTGAAGTAACTGGGAACGTTTGTTGGGCGCCTGACGCACCGGAAACCAATCCACTTTTTTTGCGCAGTTATGCGTACGTTTGCTTTTTAATTTCCCCGGCTGGATGCATGGATGCATGTGTTAACACATGCAGAGCTCCGCATTTGCAGTGTGAAATGAAGCGAAAGTTCGTGCTTTTTTAGCTGTGGTCTTCTGTGGTGTCATTCCGGGCAGCATCTTTCGGCGCTGCGAAACGCACTTGTTAGACGGGACATCCGAACCAGAGTTTGGCATTACAAACGACTTTAGCGGATTGGCGAGGCATTACAGTATATATGCAATTCAGCACGTAGTAGGAGGAGGGAATGACTGCTCGATTCTCTGTATCATGCCTTCAGGAGGGTTTATGATGACGCCGGTTATGCATGGTGGCATTTGTTCTGCGGAAAGACGGGGACAGCGAAAGACTGACCAAGGCGGACGACACGACCTTGACAGATTGTGTAAACCAGCACGACGCTTGCACGAAAGAAGGCGTAGCCAGTAACACATTGTATAGTCGGAATTCGTACTGCATGTCGATGCCTCTGGTTTAGCGATATTATCTAAGCTTCTTTGTTTTCGTAGCGAGTCCAACTTTATGAATGTATCACTGATATGCTTTGGAGCAAGCCATATCTTAGCAGGGTTTTCGTGGCACGCTTCCATAGTCATGAGAGGCGAACTTGGTGCGTTGCATAGTTTCACGCATGGTAGCAGTTTTGCACTCGGTTCTCGTGCCATCGTTGAAATCAGCTGTGTCTGCTGATCAGAGTAATCGCCGTATTTGGCGGAGATCTACGGGAATGGCATGCGTGAGCATCATGGGGTAAGGCAGTTGATGCTCGCTCGTTTATGAGGGCGGTGCGGCGGAGCCTCTTGTGGCGTTTGCAACAGCGCGATGCTTTGGCTAGAAAGTGCGCACATGATTATCTGGGAGATGTTGAAGTGCAAAGCGCGTAGCAACTGGAACAGTTTGTAGGGAGTGTGAAGTAACGGCAGCCACTTCATGTGCTCGGAGCATTTGTGGGTACTCCCGCGTTGCAGGCTGTCTGATGGCAAGCATGCATGCGTACGTGCATGCAAGCAAGCAGATCTGTGGAGATGCAATCTGGGGAGAATAGGGAGCTCGTTTTGTTTCTCCTGGACTGGTCTTTGGTTTACACTTTTGCTGGTTGTATCGGCGCAGCGATATGTGCTTCCGCGACAGAACCTCAGATTACAAGGGGGCCTGCGAATTTGTGAGGCAAATGTACATATTTATTTCTCAATAGATATAGATATAGGTATATAGATAGAGCTATAGATATAGATATACGTGTAGGTACAGGTATAGATTTTGGGTATAGCTATACATATACATATGCACTTACATACACGTATACATATACATATACATATGCATCTGCATATACATATACTTGCACATATACATATATATATACATATACATATACATATACATATACATATACATATACCTATACATATACATATACATATGCATATACATATACATATACATATACATATACATATACATATACATATACATATACATATACATATACATATACATATACATATACATATACATATACATATACATATACATATACATATACATATACATATACATATACATATACATATACATATACATATACATATACATATACATATACATATACATATACATATACATATACAAATACATATGCATATACATATACATATAC
Organism: Eimeria praecox; assembly: GCA_963920595.1. Classification (NCBI taxonomy): domain Eukaryota; phylum Apicomplexa; class Conoidasida; order Eucoccidiorida; family Eimeriidae; genus Eimeria; species Eimeria praecox. The sequence continues at coordinate 4,224,066 of OY986953.1, forward strand.
ATACACATATACACATACATATACATATACATGTACACATACATATGCATATACTCATGCAGATAGAGGCACAGATGTAGGTATAGATATAATTATAGCCATATATATATATATATATATATATATGTAAATGTATATAAATAAATATAAATATATAGATAAATGGGTATAGGGACATCTATCTATGTGTCTGTATAGGTATGCATTTATATTTGTATATAAATCTACATATCTGAATATCTATATATAGATATATAGATATATAGATATATAGATATATAAATATATAGATATATGCATATATATATACAGAGAGAATGGATATAGAAGCAGATATATGGATGTAGATATAGGTATAGCTGTGAAGTGCAAAACGTGGTAGAGTCCAGCAGCGACTATGCGGTACTTCGTGCCAAGCGCTTAGGAGTGCAGGCAGCGAGCCCGGTTATGTCTTATTTGGAGCTGTTCTGCAGAGCGCGCTAGTAGCCCGGGGTAGCCCAAGGCTGGAGGGGAGAGCAACACGAATGGGGCAAACGTAAGAGGTGCCTGCACGAATGAATGGGTAGCCCTTAGCTTTTTAGATAGATATTTGGTAGCTCTAAAGACAGCGGAACTTACGGTCCAGGCAGGTACTACTGGTGCAATGAGACTAGTTAAGCTGGAGTGTGTTTGACGCTGGTGCAATTTCGTAATGTGTCGCTGGCACGTTTTTGAGGCTGCCATATCGCTGCAGGGTGTTGGTGGCACGTTTGCATGTCCCCCACAAGCAGACCTGAAACGAGGCAGATTGGTTCAGGTGTTGGCTATAACCTTTTCGCTGCCTCCATTCGATGTTCTCGGTGATTTTCCAGCAACAGCGATCCGGCCAGGACGTCCCATACAGCCAGCTCCATCATTTTGCAGTTGGTGTTTAAGTTGCACATGGCTCGCTTGCCATGGGCGAAATCAACGCCTTCTCTTGATAGGAGTATATGCAGCGCCTCGCCCAGAGCTAGGGCACAGTGGGGCGAAGCCATTTCTGGCGCTGCCGTCTAACGGTATTTTGGGCAGAAAGTATGCGTTGAGAAGCAAAGCAAATATGCTCGGCGCGGTCATGGCAATGTTACATTTTAGGCTGTCTGATAATAGGCGTTTACGCGTACTTGTTTGCTTCCAGATTTGTGGAGTTGCGATGCGAGAACAAGTGGTGGCTCGTTTTGCTTGAGCTGTGGTCTACTTTGCTTTCTTCTGTTGCTGAGTCATTTAGCGCTGCAATTAGTACTTGCGATGCAGCTTGTGAGGTTCAAAACGATTTCGATGAACTTATGAGGCAGCATATGTGCAACGGAGTGCGTGGTAGAAGGCGGAAGCCACAACGCTGTGATACGTGTTGCAGTATTGGCCATCATACCGGGTAAGTGTGATGGTGACTGTTTTGCACGGGGGCACGAATAGCGAAAGGCGGGCATCAAACAGCAGCGTGACCAGCCAGAGTTATGCAAATCCACGGGCAGTTTGCACATCTAACCACGCAGCATGTCGCTCGTCTCACATGTCTTGTGTAACACAGAATGAGGCGGAAACGCGTCCTGCTGACGGACGTTTCTGGCTTGAAAAAATGGTTCCAGCTGTTTTGTGCTTGGTGTAGATGCAAATTATGAGTGTGCCGTTGATCCTTCTTCCCATTGGCCGTCTTGCGACAGAGTAGCCGCTTTCCGCTTCCATAATTATCAGAGGCAAGCTTGATGCAGCCTAACTTAGTTCACTTACGTGATATATCATCCTCTTCCTGAGCCTTTGGGATTCCTGCTAGTCGGCCAGCAAGTGCTTTGACAGGGATGTCGCATGTAGCCAGCTGCACCGTTTTGCATTTAGCGCTACGCTTGCGTTGGGTTCGCTTGCCACTGCCGAAATAGCCTCTGCGAAACGCAGTATACGCTGTACTTGGCGGAGAGGAAAGGGACCTGAGCGTGGGAACTTTGTGGGGTTGGGCAGCTTGTGTTGGTTACGGGGGCTCTGTGATGAAACTCCCTCTTGCGATTCGACTGAGCGCTGCTTTATATAGGGAGTGCGCACATGATTATCTCGGAGATTTTAAAGTGCCAAGCGCTTAGCAACTGAAACAGTTTGTAGGGAGTGTGAAGTAGCCGCAACCCATTTATCTGCTCGGTGCATTTGTGGGTATTGCCACGTTGCAGGTTTTCTGTTGGCAGACATGCATGCGTACGTGCGTGAATGTATGCAGATCTGTGGCGTATATCTATATATCTATATATAGATATTCAGATATGTAGATATATATAACAACATAAATGCATGCCTATACAGATACATAGATAGATGTCCATATACCCATTTATCTATATTTCTATATTTATTTATTTATATTTACAAACATATATATATATATATATATATATATATGGTTATATCTACATCTATATCTGCACCTCTATCTGCATGAGTATATGCATATGTATATGCATGTGCATATGTATATGTATATGTATATGTATATGCATATGTATATGTATATGCATATGTATATGTATATGTATATGTATATGCATATGTATATGTATATGCATATTCATAGGTATATGTATATGTATATGTATATGTATATGCATATGTATATGCATATGTATATGTATATGTATATGTATATGTATATGTATATGTATATGTATATGTATATGTATATGTATATGTATATGTATATGTATATGTATATGTATATGTATATGTATATGTTTATGTTTATGTATATGTATATGTATATGTATATGCATATGTATATGTATATGTATATGTATACGTATGTGTATATGTATATGTATATGTATATATATATGTATATGTATATGTATATGTGTATATGTATATATATATATATATGTATATATGTATATATGTATATATGTATATGTGTATGTATATGCCTATGCATATGTATATGTATATGCAGACGTGCATGTATGCGTATATGTATATGTATAGCTATACCCAATATCTATACCTGTGCCTACACTTATATCCATATCTATAGCTATATACCTATATGTATATCTATAGAAATAAATGTGTACATTTGCCTCACCAGCTCACAGGCCCCCCTTGTAATCTGAGGTTCTGTCGGGCAAGTACATATCGCTGCGCCGATAGAACCAGCAAATGTGTAAACCAAAGACCAGTCCAGGCGAAACAAAACGAGCTCCCTATTCTCCCCACATTGCAACTCCACAGATCTGCAGGTGGATAGAGGCAGGGTATATGGATGTAGATGTAGGTATAGCTGTGAAGTGCAAAACGTGGTAGAGTCCAGCAGAGACTATGCGGTAATTTGTGCGAAGCGCTTAGGAGTGCAGGCAGCGAGCCCGGTTATGTCTTATCGGGAGCTGTTCTGCAGAGCGCGCTAGTAGCCCGGGGTATCCTAAGGCTGGAGGGGAGAGCAACACGAATGGGGCAAACATAAGAGGTGCCTGCACGAATGAATGGGCAGCCCTTAGCTTTTTAGATAGATATTTGGTAGCTCTAAAGACAGCGGAACTTATGGACCAGGCAGGTACTAGTGGTGTAACGAGACTAGTTAAGCTGGAGTGTGTTTGACGCTGGTGCAATTTCGTAATGTGTCGCTGGCACGTTTTTGAGGCTGCCATATCGCTGCAGGGTGTTGGTGGCACGTTTGCATGTCCCCCACAAGCAGACCTCAAACGAGGCAGATTGGTTCAGGTGTTGGCTATAACCTTTTCGCTGCCTCCATTCGATGTTCTCGGTGATTTTCCAGCAACAGCGATCCGGCCAGGACGTCCCATACAGCCAGCTCCATCATTTTGCAGTTGGTTTTTAAGTTGCACATGGCTCGCTTGCCATGGGCGAAATCAACGCCTTCTCTTGATAGGAGTATATGCAGCGCCTGGCAGGGATCTAGAAAACCTGCAAGCATGAGCATCGTGGGGTTATGCAGCCTGTGCAGGGGCATCTGAGGGCACAATGGGGCGAAGCCATTTCTGGCGCTGCCGTCTAACGGTATTTTGGGCAGGAAGTATGCGTTGAGAAGCAAAGCAAATATGCTCGGCGCGGTCATGGCAATGTTACGTTTTAGGCTGTCTGATAATAGGCGTTTACGCGTACTTGTTTGCTTCCAGATTTGTGGAGTTGCGATGTGAGAACAAGTGGTGGCTCGTTTTGCTTGAGCTGTGGTCTACTTTGCTTTCTTCTGTTGCTGAGTCATTTAGCGCTGCAATTAGTACTTGCGATGCAGCTTGTGAGGTTCAAAACGATTTCGATGAACTTATGAGGCAGCATATGTGCAACGGAGTGCGTGGTAGAAGGCGGAAGCCACAACGCTGTGATACGTGTTGCAGTATTGGCCATCATACCGGGTAAGTGTGATGGTGACTGTTTTGCACGGGGGCACGAATAGCGAAAGGCGGGCATCAAACAGCAGCGTGACCAGCCAGAGTTATGCAAATCCACGGGCAGTTTGCACATCTAACCACGCAGCATGTCGCTCGTCTCACATGTCTTGTGTAACACAGAATGAGGCGGAAACGCGTCCTGCTGACGGATGTTTCTGGCTTGAAAAAATGGTTCCAGCTGTTTTGTGCTTGGTGTAGACGCAAATTATGAGTGTGCCGTTGATCCTTCTTCCCATTGGCCGTCTTGCGACAGAGTAGCCGCTTTCCGCTTCCATAATTATCAGAGGCAAGCTTGATGCAGCCTACCTTAGTTCACTTACGTGATATATCATCCTCTTCCTGAGCCTTTGGGATTCCTGCTAGTCGGCCAGCAAGTGCTTTGACAGGGATGTCGCATGTAGCCAGCTGCACCGTTTTGCATTTAGCGCTACGCTTGCGTTGGGTTCGCTTGCCACTGCCGAAATAGCCTCTGCGAAACGCAGTATACGCTGTACTTGGCGGAGAGGAAAGGGACCTGAGCGTGGGAACTTTGAGGGGTTGGGCAGCTTGTGTTGGTTACGGGGGCTCTGTGATGAAACTCCCTCTTGCGATTCGACTGAGCAATGCTTTGTATAGGAAGTGCGCACATGATTATCTGGGAGATTTTAAAGTGCCAAGCGCTTAGCAACTGAAGCAGTTTGTAGGGAGTGTGAAGTAGCCGCAACCCATTTATGTGCTCGGTGCATTTGTGGGTATTGCCACGTTGCAGGTTTTCTGTTGGCAGACATGCATGCGTACGTGCGTGAATGTATGCAGATCTGTGGCGTATATCTATATATCTATATATAGATATTCAGATATGTAGATATATATACCAACATAAATGCATGCCTATACAGATACATAGATAGATGTCCATATACCCATTTCTCTATATTTCTATATTTATTTATTTATATTTACAAATATATATATATATGTATATATGGTTATATCTACATCTATATCTGCACCTCTATCTGCATGAGTATATGCATATGTATATGCATGTGCATATGTATATGTATATGTATATGTATATGCATATGTATATGTATATGCATATGTATATGTATATGTATATGTATATGTATATGTATATGTATATGTATATGTATATGCATATGTATATGTATATGTATATGTATATGTATATGTATATGTATATGTATATGCATATGTATATGTATATGTATATGTATATGTATATGTATATGTATATGTATATGTATATGTATATGTATATGTATATGTATATGTATATGTATATGTATATGTATATGTATATGTATATGTATATGTATATGTATATGTATATGTATATGTATATGTATATGTATATGTATATGCATATGTATATGTATATGTATATGTATATGTATATGTATATGTATATGTATATGTATATGTATATGTATATGTATATGTATATGTATATGTATATGTATATGTATATGTATATGTATATGCATATGTATATGTATATGTATATGTATATGTATATGTTTATGTTTATGTATATGTATATGTATATGTATATGCATATGTATATGTATATGTATATGTATACGTATGTGTATATGTATATATATATATATATGTATATATGTATATATCTATATATATGTATATATGTATATGTATATATATATGCATATGCCTATGCATATGTATATGTATATGCAGACGTGCATGTATGCGTATATGTATATGTATAGCTATACCCAATATCTATACCTGTGCCTACACTTATATCCATATCTATAGCTATATACCTATATGTATATCTATAGAAATAAATGTGTACATTTGCCTCACCAGCTCACAGGCCCCCCTTGTAATCTGAGGTTCTGTCGGGCAAGCACATATCGCTGCGCCGATAGAACCAGCAAATGTGTAAACCAAAGACCAGTCCAGGCGAAACAAAACGAGCTCCCTATTCTCCCCACATTGCAACTCCACAGATCTGCAGGTGGATAGAGGCAGGGTATATGGATGTAGATGTAGGTATAGCTGTGAAGTGCAAAACGTGGTAGAGTCCAGCAGAGACTATGCGGTAATTCGTGCGAAGCGCTTAGGAGTGCAGGCAGCGAGCCCGTTTATGTCTTATCGGGAGCTGTTCTGCAGAGCGCGCTAGTAGCCCGGGGTATCCTAAGGCTGGAGGGGAGAGCAACACGAATGGGGCAAACATAAGAGGTGCCTGCACGAATGAATGGGCAGCCCTTAGCTTTTTAGATAGATATTTGGTAGCTCTAAAGACAGCGGAACTTATGGACCAGGCAGGTACTAGTGGTGTAACGAGACTAGTTAAGCTGGAGTGTGTTTGACGCTGGTGCAATTTCGTAATGTGTCGCTGGCACGTTTTTGAGGCTGCCATATCGCTGCAGGGTGTTGGTGGCACGTTTGCATGTCCCCCACAAGCAGACCTCAAACGAGGCAGATTGGTTCAGGTGTTGGCTATAACCTTTTCGCTGCCTCCATTCGATGTTCTCGGTGATTTTCCAGCAACAGCGATCCGGCCAGGACGTCCCATACAGCCAGCTCCATCATTTTGCAGTTGGTTTTTAAGTTGCACATGGCTCGCTTGCCATGGGCGAAATCAACGCTTTCTCTTGATAGGAGTATATGCAGCGCCTGGCAGGGATCTAGAAAACCTGCAAGCATGAGCATCGTGGGGTTATGCAGCCTGTGCAGGGGCATCTGAGGGCACAATGAGGCGAAGCCATTTCTGGCGCTGCCGTCTAACGGTATTTTGGGCAGGAAGTATGCGTTGAGAAGCAAAGCAAATATGCTCGGCGCGGTCATGGCAATGTTACGTTTTAGGCTGTCTGATAATAGGCGTTTACGCGTACTTGTTTGCTTCCAGATTTGTGGAGTTGCGATGTGAGAACAAGTGGTGGCTCGTTTTGCTTGAGCTGTGGTCTACTTTGCTTTCTTCTGTTGCTGAGTCATTTAGCGCTGCAATTAGTACTTGCGATGCAGCTTGTGAGGTTCAAAACGATTTCGATGAACTTATGAGGCAGCATATGTGCAACGGAGTGCGTGGTAGAAGGCGGAAGCCACAACGCTGTGATACGTGTTGCAGTATTGGCCATCATACCGGGTAAGTGTGATGGTGACTGTTTTGCACGGGGGCACGAATAGCGAAAGGCGGGCATCAAACAGCAGCGTGACCAGCCAGAGTTATGCAAATCCACGGGCAGTTTGCACATCTAACCACGCAGCATGTCGCTCGTCTCACATGTCTTGTGTAACACAGAATGAGGCGGAAACGCGTCCTGCAGAGGGATGTGTCAGGCTTGAAAAAATGGTTCCAGCTGTTTTGTGCTTGGTGTAGACGCAAATTATGAGTGTGCCGTTGATCCTTCTTCCCATTGGCCGTCTTGCGACAGAGTAGCCGCTTTCCGCTTCCATAATTATCAGAGGCAAGCTTGATGCAGCCTACCTTAGTTCACTTACGTGATATATCATCCTCTTCCTGAGCATTTGGGATTCCTGCTAGTCGGCCAGCAAGTGCTTTGACAGGGATGTCGCATGAAGCCAGCTGCACCGTTTTGCATTTAGCGCTACGCTTGCGTTGGGTTCGCTTGCCACTGCCGAAATAGCCTCTGCGAAACGCAGTATACGCTGTACTTGGCGGAGAGGAAAGGGACCTGAGCGTGGGAACTTTGTGGGGTTGGGCAGCTTGTGCTGGTTACGGGGGCTCTGTGATGAAACTCCCTCTGGCGATTCGACTAAGCGATGCTTTGGCTAGAGTGTGCGCTCATGATTATCTGGGAGATTTTAAAGTGCCAAGCGCTTAGCAGCTGAAACAGTTTGTAGGGAGTGTGAAGTAGCCGCAACCCATTTATCTGCTCGGTGTATTTGTGGGTATTGCCACGTTGCAGATTCTCTGATGGCAGACATGCATGCGTACTTGCGTGAATGTATGCAGATCTGTGGCGTTGCAATGTGGAGAGAAGCGGGGGCTCGCTTGGGCTCAACCGTGGTGCTCTTTGCTTTACGCTGGTGCTGGTTGTATTGGCGCAGCGACCTTTGTTGCTAGGTGGACCTTCTGGAATTGAAATTACAAACGACATGTGTGAACTGGTGAGCCACGACAGCACATGCGCAGCGCGAAACGTGGTAGGCCTTGGTCTCACCTACCTTGTGATGTGTGTTAAGCGCTAAGCAGTATTGAAGATCAGCCCGATTATGCGCTATTGGTAATCATTTGGCGGAGAACAGGAATAGCGAAGGACGGCGAGCGACAACGATGCGGGCAGCACAAGTTGTATAGACACCCTTGCTGTTTGGACGGAAGAACTCTTAGCCGTATTCTTTGCGTTGCCGTTTGGCATCTGTTCTGGTGAGATTAGTTATGCTGATATGTCTGCGGAGCAGGCGCAATTTGTGAGTATGTTACTGACATTTCTTGTTGCTAGCCGTATTGCGGGGGAGTATTCGTGAAGCATTTGCTTAATCGTGGAAATCGGTTGCGATAGAGTGCACTGTAGCCCGCATGCGTCGTATGTCTTGTGCGTATCGAGGACTCTCGATTCTTGTTGACACTGTATCATGCATCGAATCGACGAGGACGCCGCATGCAGGCAGGCGCCTTGGTTTGCACTTGTTAGCAGGATTGCTTGCTTGGTTCGGCTGCCTTGGTTGTAATGAGCGTCGTCTGCGGGTTGGAGTGTGCGCCGTATTTAAAAAGCACAGGCGGTCCTGGACATGTGTGCATCGTGGGGTTGCGCAATTTGTGCACACGTCTACGAGCTCTGTGTGCGGAAGCCTTCTCAGTCATTACGGCAGCTTGTTCTTCTGCCCAGGAAGTATGATCTTAGAAGAGCAGTCGTCTGCTCAGCGTGTTTATGGGTGCTGTTACGTTTGAGGCAGGTCGATGCTAGCCAGAGAAGTGTGTGTGAATACATGAAGCGTGTGATAGACCTTGGAGGCCGTTGGCTGGATGCCAATTGATGCACGGTATACCCTGGGGCAGGAGGTTTCGGCGCTGCGAAACGCCTTTGCAAGATAAGGTCAGACATTCCAACGATTTCAGTGAATTGGTGGGGCAGTATATTTGCAGCGCAGTACGCTGCAGGGTGTAGCGCCTACGCGCGGAAATTTGTGGCAAACGTTTAGTAGCACTGAAGTTTGGCCGGGGTATGCCTTATGGTAGTTGTTTTGAAAAGAACGATAGTAGCGAAGAACGTGCCGAGCCTGACGGCGCCGCCAACACACATTATGTAAAGGCCGACGACCTTTTCACGGAGAATGCATTGCCCGTCGATCATCGTACTGCTATTTGGCAAGACAGAAGAGACCATAACTCGTGCAGGCGGACGTTCTTCGTTTCGCAGCATTAGCTAATAATCTTTTTGGCGTTCGGAGTAGGTGCATATTCTGCTTGTTTCGCAGATATTCTTTCGAGCTAGCTATGTCACGCCAAGGCATTCGTTGCACGCATCCATATTTATTGTAGGAGAAAGCAAAAAGCGCGTTGTAGGCGTTGAGTGCGATTGGGCCATTTGTTTATAGCATAGTTAGTTATCATTCATGCAATTGTTATGCTACTCACCACGTAACTATTATTTATGGTACAGTTACCCCGTAACGTCCTCCATACTGAAGGTTCCATATTTTCAGTGGTTTTCCGACGGACAGTAGCTCGACAAAGGTGCCACGTACAGCCATGTGCATCGTTTTGCTGTTTCTACGCCTTCCCAGTTTTCGTTTTGTATGTTCGAAATCAACTCGCTTAGGTAAGAGCATCCGTAGCTGTTGGATGAGATTTAAGGGACCAGCGTGTAGGAGCACCTTGCGGTTTTGCAGCCTGTGTGCGAGCGCTTACGGGCGCGGTATGTCTAATCCTTAAGGTCAGACGCCGCTCTGCCCAGGAGGTATGCACATAATTGAGTGCCAGGTGCTTGGAAATGCGGAGCGCATAGCTTCTAGATCAGTTTGTAGAACGCCTGAAGCAGAGGCAGCATCTTTTTCTCGACGCAGTTATGGGTGCGTTTGCGTTTCAGACTGTTTCGCCTACGCGTTTATTTGTGGGTTTAGTTGCGTGGGAATCGACGTTGGCCTGATTGTGTATTATTGGTAGCTGTTCTGCTGAGAGCGCTAATAGCCAAGGCCCGGCTGAGGCCGGACGCGCGGACAACGCTAATTGTGTCTACACTCATGGGAATTGAAAGGAATAACTTGTAATATGGGGCTCATTCTGTTGTAGCAAAAGGCAAACGCAAGCGGACCTCGTAGTGCAGGTGGGCACTTCTGGTTTGGCCTAATTAGTTAAGCTGCTTTGCGTTCTGGAGATAGTGGTGTGTATGAATGTGTCGCTGATAGACTTTTCAACTAGCCATGTTTCGGCAGGATCTCCGTGGCAAGTTTGCATCCTCACAAGAGGCAAAAATGATTCGACGCAGCTAAGTTCACTTGCGTGATATATCTTCATTGTTTTGAAAAGTGTCGATTTTCTCTGCTCTTGCAAATAGCGTGATATGGCTGTTAGCCTCTATGCTGCTAGGCGTATCGTTCTGCAATTGCGTTCAGGCTAGGGTCAGGTTCATGTGCCGTGCTTGAGATGAGCGCCATCTGCTGGTTGGATTATACGCAGCATTTTATCGCGTAGAACTTCGGAACCTGCGTATGTGAGCATGGGGGCCTTTTGCAGCTTGTGTGCGCGCGTATGCGGACGTGATGTGGCGAATCTTTGTGTTGCCTTACTATCGTCTGCTGCATTTTAAGGATGTAAGCGTGTAGAGGCATGCGCCTCTTGTCTCTGGCGATATTGCACTGTTGTGGTTCAGGCTGTCTGGTTCTAGGCATTGTATGAGGGCGTGCGTGCCTGCAGATGCGTTGAGGCAGAATGGGAAGAGAAGTGGGAGGTCCTTTTGCCTTGGCTGTGTTCTTCTTTGCCTTTTGCTGGGGTTGGGTATTTTTGCGCAGGGATGTGCGTTTGCGATACAGCTTCGGGCCTTGCAAGCGATGCCCGCGATATGGAAAGCAGCATATGCGCAACGGAGTATGTGGAGTGAGGCAGCAGCGACTGGGGTCTGATTTACGTAAATTGGCAAGTAGTCTTTTGGGTTAGACCACCTATGTATGATGCTAGTTGCTGTGTGGATGGCAGGATGTGGCCGGTGGCGTGACCCGCACGAATTGTGCGTGCGCTCATCGTACCGGAAACACTGCATAGCCCTTGGCTCGGTTTGTGGCTGCTTCATAACCAAAAGAACCAGAGCTTTTAGTGCACGTGCATGTTTCTGTTTTTTTACTTTAGTTCAGCTGCTTTGTGTTCGGAGGAGGTGCAATTAATGAATGTGCCGCTGATACGTTTCGAGCTAGGCTTATCGCGGCAAGATTTTTGTGACAGGTTTCCATCATCGCTAGAGGCAGAAATGAATCAACACACCTCAACTCGCTTGCGCGATACCCCTTTGTCGTCTCGAAGAATTTCTATTTTCCCTGCTCTTCCAAAGAACCGCGATGCGGCACTTAGGCCCTATGCTGCCAGCTGTATTGTTCTGCAATTGCTTTCAGGCTAGGATTAAACTCGCGAGCTGTGTTTGATATGAGCGTCGTCTACGCAGCACTTCAACGCTTGGCGTTTACGGATCGCGTGTGTGTGAGCATGGTGGGCTTTTCTATTTTGTGTGCGTGCGTATGCGGACGCGATGTGGCCAAGCCCTCTAACGGTGCGGTTACCCGCTGATTTGACCAGAAAGTATGGGCACGATTAGTTGCCGGGCGTTTTGAGTTACGAAGCGCGAAGTAACTAGGAACGTTTGTCGGGCGCCTGACGCACCGGAAACCAATCCACTTTTTTGGCGCAGTTATGCGTACGTTTGTGTTTTAAGTACCTCGGCTGTATGCATGGATACATGTGTGAACGCGTGCAGAGCTCCGCATTTGCAGTGTGGAATGAAGCGGGAGTTCGTGTTGCTTTAGTTGTGCTCTTCTGTGGTGTCATTCCGGGCAGCATCTTTCGGCGCTGCGAAACGCACTTGTTAGACGGGACATCCGAACCAGAGTTTGGCATTACAAACAATTTTAGCGGCTTGGCGAGGCATTACAGTATATATGCAGTGCAGCACGTAGTAGGAGGAGGGAGTGACTGCGCGGTCCTCTGTATCATGCCTTCAGGAGGGTTTATGATTAAGGCGGTTATGCATGGTGGCATTTGTTCTGCGGAAAGACGGGAACGGCGAACGGCTGGCCAAGGCGGACGACACGACCTTGACAGATTGTGTTAACCAGCACGACGCTTGCACGAAAGAAGACATAACCAGCAACACATTGTGTAGTGGGAATTCGCACTGCATGTCGATGCTTCTGGGTTTAGCGATATTATCTAAGCTTCTTTGTTTTCGTAGCGAGTCCAGCTTTATGAATGTATCAGTGATATGCTTTGGAGCAAGCCATATCTTAGCAGGGTTTTCGTGGCACGCTTCCATAGTCATGAGAGGCGAACTTGGTGCGTTGCATAGTTTCACGCATGGTAGTAGTTTTGCACTCGGTTCTCGTGCCATCGTTGAAATCAACTGTGTCTGCTGATCGGAGTAATCGCCGTATTTGGCGGAGATCTACGGGACTGGCATGCGTGAGTATCATGGGGTAAGGGAGTTGATGCTCGCTCGTTTATGAGGGCGGTGCGGCGGATCCTCTTGTGGCGTTTGCAACAGCACGATGCTTTGGCTAGAAAGTGCGCACATGATTATCTGGGAGATGTTGAAGTGCAAAGCGCGTAGCAACTGGAACAGTTTGTAGGGAGTGTGAAGTAACGGCAGCCACTTCATGTGCTCGGAGCATTTGTGGGTACTCCCGCGTTGCAGGCTGTCTGATGGCAAGCATGCATGCGTACATGCGTGCAAGTATGCAGATCTGTGGAGTTGCAATCTGGGGAGAATAGGGAGCTCGTTTTGTTTCTCCTGGACTGGTCTTTGGTTTACACTTTTGCTGGTTGTATCGGCGCAGCGATATGTGCTTCCGCGACAGAACCTCAGATTACAAGGGGGCCTGCGAATTTGTGAGGCAAATGTACATATTTATTTCTCAATAGATATAGATATAGGTATATAGATAGAGCTATAGATATAGATATACGTGTAGGTACAGGTATAGATTTTGGGTATAGCTATACATATACATATGCACTTACATACACGTATACATATACATATACATATGCATCTGCATATACATATACTTGCACATATACATATATATATACATATACATATACATATACATATACATATACCTATACATATACATATACATATGCATATACATATACATATACATATACATATACATATACATATACATATACATATACATATACATATACATATACATATACATATACATATACATATGCATATACATATACATATACATATGCATATACATATACATATACATATACATATACATATACATATACATATACATATACATATACATATACATATACATATACATATACATATACATATACATATACATATACATATACATATACATATACATATACATATACATATACATATACATATACATATACATATACATATACATATACATATACATATACATATACATATACATATACATATACATATACATATACATATACATATACATATACATATACATATACATATACATATACATATACATATACATATACATATACATATACATATACATATACATATACATATACATATACATATACATATACATATACATATACATATACATATACATATACATATACATATACATATGCATATACATATACATATACATATACATATACATATACATATACATATACATATACATATACATATACATATACATATACATATACATATACATATACATATACATATACATATACATATACATATATACATATACATATACATATACATATACATATACATATACATATACATATACATATGCATATACATACACATATACATATACATATACATATACATATACATATACATATACATATACATATACATATACATATACATATACATATACATATACATATACATATACATATACATATACATATACATATACATATACATATACATATACATATACATATACATATACATATACATATACATATACATATACATATACATATACATATACATATACATATACATATACATATACATATACATATACATATGCATATACATACACATATACATATACATATACATATACATATACATATACATATACATATACATATACATATACATATACATATACATATACATATACATATACATATACATATACATATACATATACATATACATATACATATACATATACATATACATATACATATACACATGCATATACATATGCATATACTCATGCAGATAGAGGTACAGATATAGATATAGATCTAACTATAACCATATATATATATATACATATAATTGTAAATATAAATAAATAAATATAGATATATAGATAAATGGGTATAGGGACATCTATCTATGTATCTGTATAGGCATGCATTTATATTGGTATATAAATCTACAGATCTGAATATCTATATATAGATATATAGATATATAGATATATGCATATACATATACAGAGAGAATGGATATAGAGGCAGGATATATGGATGTATATATAGGTATAGCTGTGAAGTGCAAAACGTGGTAGAGTCCAGCAGGGACTGTGCGGTAATTCGTGCCAAGCGCTTAGGAGTGCAGACAGCGAGCCCGTTTATGTCTTATCGGGAGCTGTTCTGCAGAGCGCGCTAGTAGCCCTGGGTATCCCAAGGCTGGAGGGGAGAGCAACACGAATGGGGCAAACGTAAGAGGTGCCTGCACGAATGAATGGGTAGCCCTTAGCTTTTTAGATAGATATTTGGTAGCTCTAAAGACAGCGGAACTTATGGACCAGGCAGGTACTAGTGGTGTAACGAGACTAGTTAAGCTGGAGTGTGTTTGACGCTGGTGCAATTTCGTAATGTGTCGCTGGCACGTTTTTGAGGCTGCCATATCGCTGCAGGGTGTTGGTGGCCCGTTTGAATTTCCACCACAGGCAGGCGTCAAACGAGGCAGATTGGTTCAGGCGTCGCCTATAACCTTTTCGCTGCCTCCATTCGATGTTCTCGGTGATTTTCCAGCAACAGCGATCCGGCCAGGACGTCCCATACAGCCAGCTCCATCATTTTGCAGTTGGTTTTTAAGTTGCACACGGCTCGCTTGCCATGCTCAGAATCAACTCCCTCTCTTGATAGGAGTATATGCAGCGCCTGGCGCAGAGCTAGGGCACAGTGGGGCGAAGCCATTTCTGGCGCTGCCGTCTAACGGTATTTTGGGCAGAAAGTATGCGTTGAGAAGCAAAGCAAATATGCTCGGCGCGGTCATGGCAATGTTACGTTTTAGGCTGTCTGATAATAGGCGTTTACGCATACTTGTTTGCTTCCTGATTTGTGGAGTTGCGATGTGAGAACAAGTGGTGGCTCGTTTTGCTTGAGCTGTGGTCTACTTTGCTTTCTTCTGTTGCTGAGTCATTTAGCGCTGCAATTAGTACTTGCGATGCAGCTTGTGAGGTTCAAAACGATTTCGATGAACTTATGAGGCAGCATATGTGCAACGGAGTGCGTGGTAGAAGGCGGAAGCCACAACGCTGTGATACGTGTTGCAGTATTGGCCATCATACCGGGTAAGTGTGATGGTGACTGTTTTGCACGGGGGCACGAATAGCGAAAGGCGGGCATCAAACAGCAGCGTGACCAGCCAGAGTTATGCAAATCCACGGGCAGTTTGCACATCTAACCACGCAGCATGTCGCTCGTCTCACATGTCTTGTGTAACACAGAATGAGGCGGAAACGCGTCCTGCAGAGGGATGTGTCAGGCTTGAAAAAATGGTTCCAGCTGTTTTGTGCTTGGTGTAGACGCAAATTATGAGTGTGCCGTTGATGCTTCTTCCCGTTGGCCGTCTTGCGACAGAGTAGCCGCTTTCCGCTTCCATAATTATCAGAGGCAAGCTTGATGTAGCCTACCTTAGTTCACTTACGTGATATATCATCCTCTTCCTGAGCATTTGGGATTCCCGCTAGTCGGCCAGCAAGTGTTTTGACAAGGATGCCGCATGAAGCCAGCTGCACCGTTTTGCATTTAGCGCTACGCTTGCGTTGGGTTCGCTTGCCACTGCCGAAATAGCCTCTGCGAAACGCAGTATACGCTGTACTTGGCGGAGAGGAAAGGGACCTGAGCGTGGGAACTTTGTGGGGTTGGGCAGCTTGTGCTGGTTACGGGGGCTCTGTGATGAAACTCCCTCTGGCGATTCGACTGAGCGATGCTTTGTATAGGAAGTGCGCACATGATTATCTGGGAGATTTTAAAGTGCCAAGCGCTTAGCAACTGAAACAGTTTGTAGGGAGTGTGAAGTAGCCGCAACCCATTCATCTGCTCGGTGTATTTGTGGTTATTGCCACGTTGCAGGTTCTCTGATGGCAGACATGCATGCGTACTTGCGTGAATGTATGCAGATCTGTGGCGTTGCAATGTGGAGAGAAGCGGGGGCTCGCTTGGGCTCAACCGTGGTGCTCTTTGCTTTAGGCTGGTGCTGGTTGTATTGGCGCAGCGACCTTTGTTGCTAGGTGGACCTTCTGGGATTGAAATTACAAACGGCATCTGTGAACTGGTGAGCCACGACAGCACATGCGCAGCGCAAAACGTGGTAGGCCTTGGTCTCACCTACCTTGTGATGTGTGTTAAGCGCTAAGCAGTATTGAAGATCAGCCCGATTATGCGCTATTGGTAATCATTTGGCGGAGAACAGGAATAGCGAAGGACGGCGAGCGACAACGATGCGGGCAGCACAAGTTGTATAGACACCCTTGCTGTTTGGACGGAAGAGCTCCTAGCCATATTCTTTGCGTTGCCGTTTGGCATCTGTTCTGGTGAGATTAGTTATGCTGATATGTCTGCGGAGCAGGCGCAATTTGTGAGTATGTTACTGACATTCCTTGTTGCTAGCCGTATTGCGGTGGAGGATTCGTGACGCATCTGCGTAATCGTGGAAATCGGTTGCCATAGAGTGCACTGTATACCGCATGCGTCTTATGTCTTGTGCGTATCGAGGACTCTCGATTCTTGTTGACACTGTATCATGCATCGAATCGACGAGGACGCCGCATGCAGGCAGGCGCCTTGGTTTGCACTTGTTATTGGTTCGGCTGCCTTGGTTGTAATGAGCGTCGTCTGCTGGTTGGAGGGTGCGCCGTATTTAAAAAGCACAGGCGGTCCTGGACATGTGAGCATCGTGGGGTTGCGCAATTTGTGCACACGTCTACGAGCTCTGTGTGCGGAAGCCTTCTCAGTCATTACGGCAGCTTGTTCTTCTGCCCAGGAAGTATGATCTTAGAAGAGCAGTCGTCTGCTCAGCGTGTTTATGGGTGCTGTTACGTTTGAGGCAGGTCGATGCTAGCCAGAGAAGTGTGTGTGAATACATGAAGCGTGTGATAGACCTTGGAGGCCGTTGGCTGGATGCCAATTGATGCACGGTATACCCTGGGGCAGGAGGTTTCGGCGCTGCGAAACGCCTTTGCAAGATAAGGTCAGACATTCCAACGATTTCAGTGAATTGGTGGGGCAGTATATTTGCAGCGCAGTACGCTGCAGGGTGTAGCGCCTACGCGCGGAAATTTGTGGCAAACGTTTAGTAGCACTGAAGTTTGGCCGGGGTATGCCTTATGGTAGTTGTTTTGAAAAGAACGATAGTAGCGAAGAACGTGCCGAGCCTGACGGTGCCGCCAACACACATTCTGTAAAGGCCGACGACCGTTTCACGGAGAATGCGTTGCCCGTCGATCAGAGCATTGCTATTTCGCAAGACAGAAGGGAGCATAACTCGTGCAAGCTGGCGGTATTCGTTCCTCAGCAACAGCTAAAAATCTTTTTGGTGTTCGGAGTAGGTGCATATTCTGCTTGTTTCGCAGATATTCTTTCGAGCTAGCTATGTCACGCCAAGGTATTCGTTACACGCATCCATATTTATTGTAGGAGAAAGCAAAAAGCGCGTTGTAGGCGTTGAGTGCGATTGGGCCATTTGTTTATAGCATAGTTAGTTATCATTCGTTCATATGCAATTGTTATGCTACTCACCACGTAATTATTATTTATGGTACAGTTACCCCGTAACGTCCTCCATACTGAAGGTTCCATATTTTCAGTGGTTTTCCGACGGACAGTAGCTCGACAAAGGTGCCACGTACAGCCATGTGCATTGTTTTGCTGTTTCTATGCCGTCCCCTTTTTTCGTTTTCTATGTTCGAAATCAACTCGCTTAGGTAAGATCACACGTAGCTGTTGGATGAGATTTAAGGGACCAGCGTGTAGGAGCACCTTGCGGTTTTGCAGTCTGTGTGCGAGCGTTTACGGGCGCGATATGGCTAATCCTGCTTTGGCCTTAAGGTCAAACGCCGCTCTGCCCAGAGAGTATGCATATAATTATCTGCCAGGTGTTTGGCAATGCGGAGCGCATAGCTTCTAGATCAGTTTGTAGAACGCCTGAAGCAGTAGCAGCATCTTTTTCTCGACGCAGCTATGGGTGCGTTTGCGTTTCAGACTGTTTCGCCTACGCGTTTATTTGTGGGTTTAGTTGCGTGGGAATGGACGTTGGCCTGGTTGTGTATTACTGGTAGTTGTTCTGCTGAGAGCGCTAATAGCCAAGGTCGGGCTGAGGCCGGACGCGCGGACAACGCGAATTGTGTCTACACTCATGGGGATTGCATAGAATAACCTCTAAGATGAATGTGTCGCTGATAGACTTTTCAACTGGCCATGCTTCGGCAGGATCTCCGTGGCAAGTTTGCATCCTCACAAGAGGCAAAAATGGTTCTACGCAGCTAAGTTCACTTGCGTGATATATCTTCGTTGTCTTGAAAAATGCCGATTTTCTCTGTTCTTGCAAATAACGTGATATGGCAGTTAGCCTCTATGTTGCTAGGTGTATCGTTCTGCAATTTTTTTCAGGATAGGGTCAGGTTCATGTGCCGTGCTTGAGATGAGCGTCATCTGCTGGTTGGATTATACGCAGCATTTTATCGCGTAGAACTTCGGAACCTGCGTATGTGAGCATGGGGGGCTTTTGCAGCGTGTGTGCGCGCGTATGCGGAGAATATGTGGTGAAGCCCTCTAATGGTGCGGTTACCCGCTGATTTGGCCAAAGAGTATGGACACAATTATTGGCCGCATGTTTTGAGTTAGGAAGCGTGAAGTAACTAGGAACGTTTGTCGGGCGCCTGACGCACCGGAAACCAATCCACTTTTTTGGCGCAGGTAGGCGTACGTTTGCGTTTTAATTTCCCCGGCTGTATGCATGGATGCATCTGTTAACGCATGCAGAGCTCCGCATTTGCAGTGTGGAATGAAGCGGGAGTTCGTGTTGCTTTAGCTGTGCTCTTCTGTGGTGTCATTCCGGGCAGCACCTTTCGGCGCTGCGAAACGCACTTGTTAGACGGGACATCCGAACCAGAGTCTGGCATTACAAACGATTTTAGCAGATTGGCGAGGCATTACAGTATATATGCAGTGCAGCACGTAGTAGGAGGAGGGAGTGACAGCTCGGTCCTCTGTATCATGCCTTTAGGAGGGTTTATGATGACGCCCGTTATGCATGGTGGCATTTGTTCAGCGGAAAGACGGGAACGGCGAACGGCTGGCCCAGGCGGACGACACGAGCTTGACAGATTGTGTTAACCAGCACGACGCTTGCACGCAAGAAGACATAACCAGCAACACATTGCGTAGTCGGAATTCGCACTGCATGTCGATGCTTCTGATTTTGGCATAGAACCTGGGTTTGACCCGCTTGCCCTGGCTTGCCCTGCTACAAAGCCGCTCCCTGTGTTCGTACCAGTGTATAGGAGGCAATTGGCGGAACGCTAAGGGCCCTGCATGAGCGACCGTCGTGGCCTATTCAGTTTCTTGCGTGTCTGTGCGGGATGAATTAGGCGACGCTTTCTCTGGCGCTGGTGTCGAGTGCTTCTCTGCCTATCACGCATTACCCTTAACGCAAATTATCTGGTAAGCGTGGTTGTGAGGCCTGTAACGCTTCAGATTGTATGCGACCAGACGGGGGAGTATATCTTTGCGTGCGTGGATACTTATGAAGTTGCATTAAGGTGCGGGAGGCGATTTTTCTTTAGCCCTGCCTTTCTTCGGACGCACCTGAAGCGAGATGTTTCAGTGGGGTACAATGCGTTTGTGTGATGGCTTGTGACAAGCTGCAGGATAGCAATAAAGTTGTATAGGGCAGCCAATGTATTTTAACTGTTTGGAGGCCTTTGCGGACCAGACCAGTTGTGTATACTGATAGGCGTTCTGCGGAGGAGGTGGGAATGGAGAGGACGCGGGCTCTTGCACGGTTAAAGTGAACTCTTCACACCTGCACAACGCTTGGGCGGAAGAACGAGGGATCCGTATCTCCCTGTATGTATATAGGGCAGCACAGTAGAAAGCGGAACCGTTAGCGCGGGTGGGCATTTCTGGTTCGGGACGATTCTTCACGCTTTTTTGAGTTCGGCGTAAATGCAGCTCGTACACAGCACTGAGCACTGACCCTAGCGTGAGTTCGCCTTCGACTGGCTAAATGCTCGTAGCACTCGAATGCACTTGCCAGAGAGACAAAGGGAACAGTTCTGTAAGGTTGTAGCTGCTTTGTAGAGGTCGCGAATAGCGATTGGGATCCTCAGCCGACGATGCAGCCAGCACGCACTGTGGATTTTAATGACGCTTCCAGTAAACGAGGGTGGACCTGCTGTTCATTTTTAGCTTGGGCTGCAACAAGCGAAAGCGGATCCGTCAACGCTAGCTTGCGTTTGTGTTTTGGGGCGATTAGCCGGCTGCCTTAGTCGCCGCCGACGCAATTCATGAACTTGTGGCTGATATACGCTGGGGTTGTCCACTTCACGGCAACGTGTCCATAATAATTCATCCTAATAGGATGAAATAACAAGCGAGAAGCAAGTTCTCTGCACGTACGCGATGCGTCCTAGCGTCTGGAATATTCTCAATTGTCTCTAGGTCTCCAACACCAGTGAATTCGGCAAGGGTTCCCCATGCGGCCAGCTCCATCGTCCTACAGCTGATATTAGGTTTGTGGTGGATTTGCTTACTCTGGTTGAAGCCGGATACATCGGGGAACAGGGATACACGCAGTATTTGGCGGACAGCTAGCTGAGCAGCATGTATGAGGAATGTACGGCTCTGCAATTTGCGTGTTCGCGGCCGCAGGAGCCAGCACACAAATTGCCGAACACAACTAAACGAAAATATACTTCCAAATTTACTCACACTGCAACTAAACCACTATTCACCCATTCGCATATATGCATCCATGAGTAGGCGATGTCTCCTCTTGCGTTGTATTTGCTCCCCGGTCTTGCCAGCAATTATTTGCCTAAAATCATACCTTCTGCTGAGCGCGGTTGTGGGCAATCCTACTATTTAGGAAGTATGGTGACAAGCATGGATGCACTTGCGAAGGAGTGCACATTTATGAGGTTGCAGTGCGCAAGGGAGTGGGAGTTCATTTTTCTGTTAACCGTCCTCGTCTTCGGTACCATTTGGGACTTGGTGCTTCGCCACTGCGGTACAGTTTATTAGACGCAGTCTTACATTACAAACGGCGTTAATGAGCCGGTGGACCAGTGTATGCGCAGTGTATGAGGAGCGCATTGCGTGGTAGAAGACAACAGCACCCACATGATGACTTGTGTCAAACGCCTGAAGTGTTGACGGCCAATCTGTGTATGTATGATGGCAGTTATGTGTAGGGCGAAAAGAACAGCAGGGGGCCTCGGTGGACACTGTGGTCATTGGAAATTGTGTAGATTCTACTGGCACCTGCATGAAGGAACATGGAACCAGTCGTTCCTGTTGTACCTACTGGACAAAACAAAAGCCAGGGGAACTCGTAGTACAGGAGGATGGTTTTGATGTGGCGGCGTTATTCGAGCTGTTTTGCGTTCGGAGCATATGCAGTTCATGAATGTGTTGCTCACGTTCCTTCGAGCTGGCCACCTGGTTAAAGGGTGTTCATGGCAATTTTCCGAAATCGTCAGACGCTACCTTGGCATAGCACACCTTACTTCAGATGACCTACAAACCTTCTGCGTCTACTGCATTCATTGGTCTTTGAACAAAGAGCAAGCCTAGGCGCTGCATGCAGCAAGCTGTCTTGTTTTGTAGTTGGTGCTGGGCATACGCTTGGTTCGCCTGTACCGGTTCAGATCTACTCCATCTGCCTATAAGACAATCCATAGCATTTTGGAGGAGGGCTACGGTACCTGTTTCTGTCGGTCGCTTTTGGATAGACCGCTTGTTTTGCGCTCCACTGGGGGCGTGGTGTGGCGAAGGCTTTTTGGGCGTTTCGATTGCACACTATGCTGCCCAGGAAGTATGCCCTTTGAGGTAAAGTCATCTGCAAGGGATGCTGATGGGAACTATTGCTTTTCACTCCGTTTGGTGACAGTGAATGTGTATCTTCACGCTTACCTATATGTGAAATCGCACCGTGAGAAGAAGTGGCAGCTAGTTTTGCTTCAGATTCGCTCTTCCTTCGTATCTAGTATCTAGTAGAGCGGGGTGTTTCGACGCTTGGAGATGCATTTGCAGGATAGATTCTGGCACTACGAACCGTTTAATTGGTGGCTCATTTTATGCAGAATGGAACACATGGTAGGCAGGAACTGAGACAGCATGGTAAGTTGCGTCACGTTGAGTAACAATGGCGATTGGTTCGGTTATGCCAATCCGTTATGCCAGTGTTAGGTGAGAACGATACTAGCGAGGGGCGGCCAAGGACGACGACGCGGCCAACACGAATTATGCAGATCCAGGTCCCGGTGGCTTTTGCTCTAAAGGCAGCGGAAGTTTTTCTGCGGACGGATGCTTCTGGTTTGTTGATATTACTTGTATTATTTCGTTTTCGAAATCGGCGAAATTGACCTGTGTCTCACGGATGGTCTTTCGATCTAACAATTTCGTGCGTGCTAGGGGGTTCGTAGAGCTTCTCCAAAATCAGATTCGAGCGTGGTAGCGCACATGCCGGCTCACGGTAGTCATAAGCGTTCGTCTGGGATGCTCCGGTTCTCGGCGGCTTTGCAGCAAACAGCGGTTCGACAAGCACGTGCATGCAACCAGCTGCATAATCTTGCAGTTGATCCTGTGGTTGTTTTGGTTTTGCTTACTATGGTTGAAATTAGCTCCTGCCTGCCGATACGAGAATGCCGTACTTGCAGAAAGAACGTTCTAAACGGTGTCTATGCTTGCCTCACTTGTTTTATAGCACAGTAGTTATTATTGCTTCATATACAACTGTTCCACTATTGAGTATATAAATATTATATGTACTGCATCATCATTTTGCCTTCTCTATAATGAAAACTCCAAGTCGCCAATGGGTTTCCAACGTACAGTAACTCGACAAAGAAGCCATATGCAGCCATCTGCACCGTTCTGCCGTTTCTATGTTTTCGTCAGTTTCGGTGGCTGCGTTCAAAATGAATATCGTCTAAGTAGGAGCACACGCAGCATTTGGTGGAGAGTTAGGGAGTCAGCGTGCATGAGCACGTTGCGGTTTGCGGTTTTGGAGTTTGTGTGCGATCGTTTACGTGCGCACCATGGCGAATCATGCTTCGGCCTTACTCTCGAATGCCTTTCTGCCCAGAGGGTATGCATATAATTAGCTGCCGTGTGTTTGGAAATGCGGAACGCGTAGCAGCGAGATCAGTTTGTAGAACGTATGAAGCACTATCAGAATCTTCTCGCATTTGCGTCTGAGGCTGTCTGATGGTGGGCATGGAAAAACGTGTATGTATATTTGCTCATAAATGTATTTGCATTTTGAAATGGACTAGGACTTCATTTTCGTTTGCCTCTGCTGGTTTGTAATATCTACGGAATTGGGGTTGCGCGAGACGCATTTGCGAGACAGATTCTGGCCTAACAAGCGATGCTAATGCGTTCGTGAGGCAGCATATGTGCCGCCCAGTGCGCGGCATGAGGTAACACCGCCTACGCGGTGATTTGGGTCAAATGATGCGAGGGCATGGCGATTACCCCTGTTGTTTGTTATCGGTAGGTGTTCTGCGGAGAACGCTGAAGCACAAGGGGCAAAACCAGGCCGGCGCAGGAGGCCTGGATACCGTGCAAACACTCATGGCAATTGCATAGAAAAGCTTTTATTTTGGGGTCACTCGGTAGTTTCTGCGTAAGCCAAGGCGAAGGCAAGAGGAGCTCATACTGCACGTGGGCGTTTCTGATTTGGGGATATTTGTCGGGGTTGGTTTGTGTTCTGGTGTCGGTGCATTTCATGAATGCGTCGAAGGCGTCATTGTTACATTTTGGGGTTAAATAAGTTGCTACAGGGTGTTTTTGGTACGTTTCTGTTTTGAAGAGAGGCTAATGCGACACAGTACACCTTATTTGGCTTACATGATATACTTTATCCGTCGTGAACATTTCACGTTATTGTTGGGGTTCCAACAAGAAGGGGTTCTATTTGTCCAATGCAGCTAGCTGCATTTTTGTACATCAGTTATTAGGCGTGTGCTTGATTGGCTTGCTCTGCTTGATATCGCGTCTTCTGCCTGTAAGAGTATAGCGTGTACTTGGCGGAGAGCTAGAGAACCTGTGTGTGTGCGACTTGCGTGTGATTTGTGTTGTGGATTTGCTGCATTTTGCTGCCCTCCGCTGGTCACCTAAGACTTTTTGGTTTCATGATCTCGCGGTCGCTTGCCCAGATGGTATGCCTTTAAAAGCAATCATCTGCATGGGGTGTTTACGGGTACTGTTGGGTTTCACGGTGTTCCGTGGCAGGCGTGGGTGTTTATCTTCATGCGGACACATTTGTGGGATGGCAGTATGGGAAAGGGTGTTATTTCGTTTTGCTTCAGCTCTGTTATTTTTGCGTACCTACTGGAGCTAGCCAGGTGTTCCGGCGGTGCCAGGCACGTTTGCGAGTGAGAGTCTGACACTCAAAACAATTTCAGGTAAATGGTGTCGCAGCGCATGCGGAGCACAACACGTGGTAGGGGGCAGCAGCAGCAGCGACTGACCTGCAAGTGGTACCAGGCGTTAGGTAGCATTAGCGATTCTCGCAGCTTTCCAGGGCGGTAGTTTCTTTGCGAAGGACCCAAGTAGCGAAAGGCAGCACTGTCAGCAAAAATTGTGTAAATGCAAATTGCGCTGGATAAAGAGCGCGCAACGTGTACATCGCTGTGCAGCAATTTTTGTAGCACAGAAGGAAACAGGAGCCATAGTGCAAGCTTGCGTTAATGCGATTGTGCTATTAGCTAGGCTGGCTGCGAAGTACGAATCCGTCACTGGCATTCGTTCGATCACAACGGCTCATGGCAAAGTGTTCGTGGTACTCGGGCACAGTCGGAAGAGACAAGCGCGAAGCACGGCCTCGCCTGCAAGCAGATGATGCTTCCCGACCCCCTCGAATATTACCTTTTTCATTCGCCTCCCCTCAAGAAAGGATGCCTCTAGGACGAGGGCAATCTGCAGTTTCCTGCAGTTGGCATTGAGATTAAGCTTAGGGTGCTTGCTACCCTTGAAATCAACATCGTTTGCCTATGGGAGTATACGTGGTATTTGGCGGGGCCCTCGGGGATTTACATCTGTGAGCATGGTGGGTTTACGCACGTTTTGTGGGCGCTTCGACGGCCGTAATGCGGCTGTCGGAGCACTCGCCGCAATGTGGCGAAGCTGTTTTTGGCATTGCCAACGCGCGTTATTTTGCTAAGAAAGTACGCACACTGACGCCGAGTCACCTGCTCCGGACGGGTATGGCAGCTCTAACACTATGGGCTGTCTAGTGGCATGCATGGGTGTATATCTGCATGCATGCCGATATGTGAAGTTGCTGTGTGAGGAGAAGTGGGGGCTTTGGGGATTACTCCTTCGGTGGATTGCTTCAGCGCAGCGATGCGGGTGTGCGAAACAGTATCTGCCAAGCGATGAGAGTAAACTGATGAGGCTGTATATGTGCAACGCAATGCGCGGTAGGAGTCAATATCGATTGCTTGGTGATTACTATCAAAGGCTCAGCAGGATTAGCGCTTAAGGCGGTTATGTGTGCTGCCAGCTGCTGTTTGGACGACGCTAATGGCTAAGAGCTGGCTGATACTGAAGGCGCTGCTAACAGAAATTGTCTAAAGCCTCATGCCTCTTTCACGACTGACAGCAGAACCCGTAGCTCATTGTCTAAGTATCGACTGGCATAAAAGGAAGCGGAGCTCGTAGTGCGAGCAGATATTTGTGGTTTGGCAAGCTTCGTTAAGCTGCTTTGTTGCAGGGGCCGTTGTGATTAGAAATATCGGCGAGCTGTTGTTCTTAGTGGGCACCTCGACGATATTCCTTTGGGATAGTCCACTTGCTGGAGTGTGCCCACGGCACCTTTTCATGTGCATTCGCGGCACGCCTGATGCAGTGCACTCTCGCCTGCGTCCATGATGCGTCTTCTTCGTATGCAGAATTTTCCATTGTCGTTAGCCGAACAACAAGAAGGGTTTGAAGGAGGACGTCTCATGCAGCAAGCTGCAACATTTTGGTTCGCGCTGTCTGCCAGTGGCACAAAGTGCAGCATTTGGTGGGGAGCTGGCAGACCTGTCCGTGTGAGTAAAGCGAGGTTGTACATTTTGCGTGCGCATGTTTGCGGACGCGTTGGGTCCTCATGAGGCATTGCGATCCCGCGTCGTTCTGGTAAGAATGTACGCCTATAATTATCTGTTAGGGCTGCGGCGATATGAATGTTAGGAACTACTGCAGTTTGTAAGACGCCTGGCACGCCTGAAAGAAATTTATGTTGTGGGCTCAGTTATAAGTGCACTTGGGTGCTAGGCTGTCTGAAACCAGGTATGGATGTATAGGCGAACGCATAAAGCTTTATGGCAATGTGTGGTGAAAAGCAATGGGAATTCTTTTGCGATATCTACAGGCGCGGGAGTGTCAGTTCAACGATATGGTGAATTAGTGAGGCAGTGCATGAGCAGCGCAATTAGTGGTAGGACGCAACAAAGACTGTTCGGTAGTTTGTGTCCAACTTTGAGTAGCATTGGTAGCCAGCCTGGGTGTGTAATACAGCGGAACTCTTAGTTCTTCGTGCAGCTATTTGATTGCAGAAAAGAGTGCAGGACAGTTGCCGCGAGCTGGTGGTTCTGCTTTGGGGAGAGTAGTTAGGCTGCTTTGTGCTCCCAGTATCCGGAACGTACAAATACGTTGTCAGTGCTTTATCAGACCAGGCACCTTGAGATAAGGTGTACAGATCACTCCAGAACATTTGGCAGAGGCGAGCTGGAAGCAAGCTGCCAGCCTGTTCACTCGCGCTGTTTCCCGAACGTCTCGAACAGTTAGGAATGTCGTTAATCTATCAACGAGAGTATATTTGACCAGAGAGTCCCCGCACTCACCTGTATCGACATGTAAATGGCTTTCAGAGGAGCTGATCCGGTTGCCCTGTTACAAACTTGTTCCGTGTGCGGGCAGCAGCATACAGGCAGCATATGCTGGACAGGTATGGGTCCTGTATGCTCGAGCACCGTGCGTTATGGAGTCCGTTTGCTTGCCTATGCGGGATTGATGCGACAATGCTTTCTCTAGCGCTGTTGTCACGCGCTACTCTGCCTAACACGTATTGCCCCCAACGCAAATTTTCTGGCAGGAGCAGTTAAGGGTACTGTTACGTTTCAGCTTGTATGGGAGCAGGCAAGAATATTTATAAGCGCATGAGTGTACACTTAAGAAGATCCCCTGAGGAGGTGCTGGCGGTTGTGCTTCTTTAGCTGTGCTTTTCTTGGGAGGTTGCTGGAGCGGGGTATTTCGATGCCGCAGTATGCGCTTGTGCGGCATAGTGCGACAAGTCAGACTATCTCAATATTGTGGTGAGGCAATAGATGTGCAGCTCATGGCGTGGTATAAGGCAGCGGGGCAGCAGACTGGGTTGATTTGAGACCACACGGAGCGACTACGGGCTGGTTTTTGCAAAATGCTAAGCAGAATTGGCGAGTAGTCCTCCTATGCGCGATGGTAGCTGCTTGGAGGCGGATGGGAGTCAAGAGCGCTGGCGGTGGCTGACGGCAAAGTCGATGCCAGCTGTGTAAATACGCATAGCACTTGCACAAAAGAATAAGGTACTTGCAGCTCGCTGCGCGGGTACTGGGCAACACATAGGAAGCTGTCCTGGAGCGCGGGCGGGTGGATCTGTTTTTAGCACGATATTTTAGGCTGTATTGTGCTCAGAATAGATGCAACGGATGATTGTGTGTCTTGTTCGCTTGGCATTTCGCGTCGAACTATTCATAGTAATAGAAAGTAGTCGGCGGTGGAAGAGGGGAAACAAGCCGTCCCGCGAATGTGATCCATCCCAGTGATCTCGAACATTTTCGGTTGTCTTTGGTCCCCCCCAAAGTAGCCGTTTGGCGCGAACGTATCAGGCAGCCAATTGCATCATCCTGCATTTGATATTAAGCTTGAGGTTTGGTGGTTACCTTCCTTGGGGCGGGGAGCCGGACCGCTTGCGCGAGCATTGTGGGTTTTGTGCAGCTTCTGTGTGCGCGTCATACAGAAACCTTCTCTGGCTGTGCGGCTGCCTGACATATTACCCAGGATGTACGCATTTAGAAACAAACCCATTTGCTCGGTGCGCGTAGGAATATGGGTTAGGTTTCAGGCCCTCTGGTGACAGGTATGGATATCCATGTACATACGTTCAAAATTATGGATTTGCCGTGTGATGATAAATGGCACCTGTTCTTGCTTTGGCTGTGCGCTCCTTTGGGCTTTATTGCAAGAGGTGTTTCTGCACAACGATATGCATTTGATTTGTGCGGCAGCGTCCGATAATACAAACAATGCAGGGGAATTGATGGCACAGTATTTGTGGAGCTTAAAGCGTGGTAGGATACACGAGCGACTATGCGGTGATTTGTGGCGGACATTTAGCAGTATTGACGATTAGCCCAGTTGTGTGGCATGGCGGCTGTTATACGGAGGGCGGGGATAGCAAAGACCAGGCCGCTGCTGGCCGCTTGTCCAAAAAGAACTGTGGAAATAGTAATGGCGCTTGCACAAGGAAACACGGAACCCGTCGTCGACTGCGTAGCTATTGGACAGCACAGAAGAAATCGGAACTTGTCGTGGAGGTTTGTTCTTCTGCATTGATAAGATTCGTTAGGCTGTTTTTTGCTTTCGGAGAAGGTGTCATACCTTTCCGAGCTAGTCATCTGCAGGTGTTCCTTCCACGTTCCCATCATTCTCAGAAGCGAGCGCGATGCAGCGCGCATTGCACTTCACGTGCGTAGCATACCGTCAGAGCCTCTAGCCTGTCATACTATCTTTGGTCTTTCAACGGGAAACAAATTGCAGAAGCCCCATGGAGTAGGCTGCATTTTTTTGCACTTGGTGGTTGATATTGAGTTTTCCCTTGGTTCGACTGCCCTGACTAAAATCAGCCCCATTTCCCCCTGCGGACAGGATTATACGCAATGCTTGGCGGAGCATCATGGAATCATGCAGGCTGTGGTCGCTCGCTCTCGAGCTCAATGTGTATGAAACCTATTTCGCCGCTGCCGTTCCACGCTGCTTCGGCCAGGAAGTATGCACATAATTAGCTTCCAGTGCCGTATATAAAAATATTGTGTGAAACGAATGAGAGTTCCTTTTGAAACAAAATTGTCCAAGCAGTGTATGAAAGGCCAATAGAAGATGGGTGGGAGCAGCGGGGGTGCGGGGTTTTGCATCGTGCATTGGGTAGCTTTAGTGATCATCCGAGTGCCTCGTGGCAGTTGTTCTGCACAGGCCGAACAAAGCAAAAGGCGTGCTATGGACGACGCCGCGGCTAACAGAAGATGTGCAAGTACTCGTGGCGCTTGCAAAAAAAGGTGGAAGCCGTTGAGAAGGTGTAGGCGCGTGGTTTGGCGAGATTAGGTAGGCTGGATTTTGTTCGGGAAAATGTATAATCTATGTATGCGTGGCTTGCACTCTCTGGAACAATCCATCTCTACGCAGAGTCTATCAGTTTTCCATAGCCAAGAGAAGCCAAAGGGATATAGTGCACCTTACTCCACATGTGTGGAAGGCTTTCTTGTCTTGGAAATTTGGGATTATGGTCGATCTTCGAAAAAGAACCAAATCATGGCGGGAAAGTCCCACGCAGCTAGCTATGTCGCCCTGCAGCTGCTACTGGGCCAAGGCGTGGCTGGCTCGACATGGCTGAAACCCGCTTTCTCTGATGGTAAATATTTACTCACTATTTTGGGGGGAGGGATACGGGGCCTGCATATTTGAGCATAGTGGATAATGCACTTTGTGCGCGCGTGTCTGTGCCTGCAATGTGGCAAAGCTTCCTTGTGGCGCTGCGATCAAGCGCTGCTGTGTCCAGAAGGTCTGCACGTGCTAGCAAGTTGATATCATTGGCCCTGTTACGGATATTACTGCTTTTCAGGGTAGGCTATGGCTGGCATTGGGCGTTTAGGTGTAACAATAAGCTTAGGAGTTTTATCTGCGAAGCGTGTGTAGCATATCAGTGCCTCAATCATGCCGGGCAGATCTACCTATCTAACGACACAGTGTATTCAGCACTAGAACACAGTAAGTAGAAGCGAGCGGCAGGCGTACGCCGAGGAGAGTGCATTTGACCAGATCGCCCCACTCAACCAGCTTCAGGGTCCTGCAGTTGGTATAGAACCTGGGTTTGACCCGCTTGCCCTGGCTTGCCCTGCTACAAAGCCGCTCCCTGTGTTCGTAGCAGTGCATAGGAGGCAATTGGCGGAACGCTAAGGGCCCCGCTTGAGCGATCGTCGTGGCCTATTCAGTTTCTTTCGTGCCTGTGCGGGATGAATGTGGCGACGCTTTCTCTGGCGCTGGTGTCGAGTGCTTCTCTGCCTATCACGCATTACCCTTAACGCAAATTATCTGGTAAGCATGGTTGTGAGGCCTGTAACGCTTCAGATTGTATGCGACCAGACGGGGGAGTATATCTTTGCGTGCGTGGATACTTATGAAGTTGCATTAAGGTGCGGGAGGTGATTTTTCTTTAGCCCTGCCTTTCTTCGGACGCACCTGAAGCGAGATGTTTCAGTGGGGTACAATGCGTTTATGTGATGACTTGTGACAAGCTGCAGGATAGCAATAAAGTTGTATAGGGCAGCCAATTTATTTTAACTGTTTGGAGGCCTTTGCGGACCAGCCCAGTTGTGTATGATGCGTATACTGATAGGCGTTCTGCGGAGGAGGTGGGAATGGAGAGGACACGGGCTCTTGCACGGTTAAAGTGAACTCTTCATACCTGCACATCGCTTGGGCGGAAGAACGAGGGATCCGTATCTCCCTGTATGTATATAGGGCAGCACAGTAGAAAGCGGAACCGTTAGCGCGGGTGGGCATTTCTGGTTCGGGACGATTCTTCACGCTTTTTTGAGTTCGGCGTAAATGCAGCTCGTACACAGCACTGAGCACTGACCCTAGCGTGAGTTCGCCTTCGACTGGCTAAATGCTCGTAGCACTCGAATGTACTTGCCAGAGAGACAAAGGGAACAGTTCTGTAAGGTTGTAGCTGCTTTGTAGAGGTCGCGAATAGCGATTGGGATCCTCAGCCGACGATGCAGCCAGCACGCACTGTGGATTTTAATGACGCTTCCAGTAAACGAGGGTGGACCTGCTGTTCATTTTTAGCTTGGGCTGCAACAAGCGAAAGCGGATCCGTCAACGCTAGCTTGCGTTTGTGTTTTGGGGCGATTAGCCGGCTGCCTTAGTCGCCGCCGACGCAATTCATGAACTTGTGGCTGATATACGCTGGGGTTGTCCACTTCACGGCAACGTGTCCATAATAATTCATCCTAATAGGATGAAATAACAAGCGAGAAGCAAGTTCTCTGCACGTACGCGATGCGTCCTAGCGTCTGGAATATTCTCAATTGTCTCTAGGTCTCCAACACCAGTGAATTCGGCAAGGGTTCCCCATGCGGCCAGCTCCATCGTCCTACAGCTGATATTAGGTTTGTGGTGGATTTGCTTACTCTGGTTGAAGCCGGATACATCGGGGAACAGGGATACACGCAGTATTTGGCGGACAGCTAGCTGAGCAGCATGTATGAGGAATGTACGGCTCTGCAATTTGCGTGTTCGCGGCCGCAGGAGCCAGCACACAAATTGCCGAACACAACTAAACGAAAATATACTTCCAAATTTACTCACACTGCAACTAAACCACTATTCACCCATTCGCATATATGCATCCATGAGTAGGCGATGTCTCCTCTTGCGTTGTATTTGCTCCCCGGTCTTGCCAGCAATTATTTGCCTAAAATCATACCTTCTGCTGAGCGCGGTTGTGGGCAATCCTACTATTTAGGAAGTATGGTGACAAGCATGGATGCACTTGCGAAGGAGTGCACATTTATGAGGTTGCAGTGCGCAAGGGAGTGGGAGTTCATTTTTCTGTTAACCGTCCTCGTCTTCGGTACCATTTGGGACTTGGTGCTTCGCCACTGCGGTACAGTTTATTAGACGCAGTCTTACATTACAAACGGCGTTAATGAGCCGGTGGACCAGTGTATGCGCAGTGTATGAGGAGCGCATTGCGTGGTAGAAGACAACAGCACCCACATGATGACTTGAGTCAAACGCCTGAAGTGTTGACGGCCAGTCTGTGTATGTATGATGGCAGTTATGTGTAGGGCGAAAAGAACAGCAGGGGGCCTCGGTGGACACTGTGGTCATTGGAAATTGTGTAGATTCTACTGGCACCTGCATGAAGGAACATGGAACCAGTCGTTCCTGTTGTACCTACTGGACAAAACAAAAGCCAGGGGAACTCGTAGTACAGGAGGATGGTTTTGATGTGGCGGCGTTATTCGAGCTGTTTTGCGTTCGGAGCATATGCAGTTCATGAATGTGTTGCTCACGTTCCTTCGAGCTGGCCACCTGGTTAAAGGGTGTTCATGGCAATTTTCCGAAATCGTCAGACGCTACCTTGGCATAGCACACCTTACTTCAGATGACCTACAAACCTTCTGCGTCTACTGCATTCATTGGTCTTTGAACAAAGAGCAAGCCTAGGCGCTGCATGCAGCAAGCTGTCTTGTTTTGTAGTTGGTGCTGGGCATACGCTTGGTTCGCCTGTACCGGTTCAGATCTACTCCATCTGCCTATAAGACAATCCATAGCATTTTGGAGGAGGGCTACGGTACCTGTTTCTGTCGGTCGCTTTTGGATAGACCGCTTGTTTTGCGCTCCACTGGGGGCGTGGTGTGGCGAAGGCTTTTTGGGCGTTTCGATTGCACACTATGCTGCCCAGGAAGTATGCCCTTTGAGGTAAAGTCATCTGCAAGGGATGCTGATGGGAACTATTGCTTTTCACTCCGTTTGGTGACAGTGAATGTGTATCTTCACGCTTACCTATATGTGAAATCGCACCGTGAGAAGAAGTGGCAGCTAGTTTTGCTTCAGATTCGCTCTTCCTTCGTATCTAGTATCTAGTAGAGCGGGGTGTTTCGACGCTTGGAGATGCATTTGCAGGATAGATTCTGGCACTACGAACCGTTTAATTGGTGGCTCATTTTATGCAGAATGGAACACATGGTAGGCAGGAACTGAGACAGCATGGTAAGTTGCGTCACGTTGAGTAACAATGGCGATTGGTTCGGTTATGCCAATCCGTTATGCCAGTGTTAGGTGAGAACGATACTAGCGAGGGGCGGCCAAGGACGACGACGCGGCCAACACGAATTATGCAGATCCAGGTCCCGGTGGCTTTTGCTCTAAAGGCAGCGGAAGTTTTTCTGCGGACGGATGCTTCTGGTTTGTTGATATTACTTGTATTATTTCGTTTTCGAAATCGGCGAAATTGACCTGTGTCTCACGGATGGTCTTTCGATCTAACAATTTCGTGCGTGCTAGGGGGTTCGTAGAGCTTCTCCAAAATCAGATTCGAGCGTGGTAGCGCACATGCCGGCTCACGGTAGTCATAAGCGTTCGTCTGGGATGCTCCGGTTCTCGGCGGCTTTGCAGCAAACAGCGGTTCGACAAGCACGTGCATGCAACCAGCTGCATAATCTTGCAGTTGATCCTGTGGTTGTTTTGGTTTTGCTTACTATGGTTGAAATTAGCTCCTGCCTGCCGATACGAGAATGCCGTACTTGCAGAAAGAACGTTCTAGGCGGTGTCTATGCTTGCCTCACTTGTTTTATAGCACAGTAGTTATTATTGCTTCATATACAACTGTTCCACTATTGAGTATATAAATATTATATGTACTGCATCACCATTTTGCCTTCTCTATAATGAAAACTCCAAGTCGCCAGTGGGTTTCCAACGTACAGTAACTCGACAAAGAAGCCATATGCAGCCATCTGCACCGTTCTGCCGTTTCTATGTTTTCGTCAGTTTCGGTGGCTGCGTTCAAAATGAATATCGTCTAAGTAGGAGCACACGCAGCATTTGGTGGAGAGTTAGGGAGTCAGCGTGCATGAGCACGTTGCGGTTTGCGGTTTTGGAGTTTGTGTGCGATCGTTTACGTGCGCACCATGGCGAATCATGCTTCGGCCTTACTCTCGAATGCCTTTCTGCCCAGGAGGTATGCATATAATTAGCTGCCGTGTGTTTGGAAATGCGGAACGCGTAGCAGCGAGATCAGTTTGTAGAACGTATGAAGCACTATCAGAATCTTCTCGCATTTGCGTCTGAGGCTGTCTGATGGTGGGCATGGAAAAACGTGTATGTATATTTGCTCATAAATGTATTTGCATTTTGAAATGGACTAGGACTTCATTTTCGTTTGCCTCTGCTGGTTTGTAATATCTACGGAATTGGGGTTGCGCGAGACGCATTTGCGAGACAGATTCTGGCCTAACAAGCGATGCTAATGCGTTCGTGAGGCAGCATATGTGCCGCCCAGTGCGCGGCATGAGGTAACACCGCCTACGCGGTGATTTGGGTCAAATGATGCGAGGGCATGGCGATTACCCCTGTTGTTTGTTATCGGTAGGTGTTCTGCGGAGAACGCTGAAGCACAAGGGGCAAAACCAGGCCGGCGCAGGAGGCCTGGATAACGTGCAAACACTCATGGCAATTGCATAGAAAAGCTTTTAATTTTGGGGTCACTCGGTAGTTTCTGCGTAAGCCAAGGCGAAGGCAAGAGGAGCTCATACTGCACGTGGGCGTTTCTGATTTGGGGATATTTGTCGGGGTTGGTTTGTGTTCTGGTGTCGGTGCATTTCATGAATGCGTCGAAGGCGTCATTGTTACATTTTGGGGTTAAATAAGTTGCTACAGGGTGTTTTTGGTACGTTTCTGTTTTGAAGAGAGGCTAATGCGACACAGTACACCTTATTTGGCTTACATGATATACTTTATCCGTCGTGAACATTTCACGTTATTGTTGGGGTTCCAACAAGAAGGGGTTCTATTTGTCCAATACAGCTAGCTGCATTTTTGTACATCAGTTATTAGGCGTGTGCTTGATTGGCTTGCTCTGCTTGATATCGCGTCTTCTGCCTGTACGAGTATAGCGTGTACTCGGCGGAGAGCTAGAGAACCTGTGTGTGTGCGACTTGCGTGTGATTTGTGTTGTGGATTTGCTGCATTTTGCTGCCCTCCGCTGGTCACCTAAGACTTTTGGGTTTCATGATCTCGCGGTCGCTTGCCCAGATGGTATGCCTTTAAAAGCAATCATCTGCATGGGGTGTTTACGGGTACTGTTGGGTTTCACGGTGTTCCGTGGCAGGCGTGGGTGTTTATCTTCATGCGGACACATTTGTGGGATGGCAGTATGGGAAAGGGTGTTATTTCGTTTTGCTTCAGCTCTGTTATTTTTGCGTACCTACTGGAGCTAGCCAGGTGTTCCGGCGGTGCCAGGCACGTTTGCGAGTGAGAGTCTGACACTCAAAACAATTTCAGGTAAATGGTGTCGCAGCGCATGCGGAGCACAACACGTGGTAGGGGGCAGCAGCAGCAGCGACTGACCTGCAAGTGGTACCAGACGTTAGGTAGCATTAGCGATTCTCGCAGCTTTCCAGGGCGGTAGTTGCTTTGCGAAGGACCCAAGTAGCGAAAGGCAGCACTGTCAGCAAAAATTGTGTAAATGCAAATTGCGCTGGATAAAGAGCGCGCAACGTGTACATCGCTGTGCAGCAATTTTTGTAGCACAGAAGGAAACAGGAGCCATAGTGCAAGCTTGCGTTAATGCGATTGTGCTATTAGCTAGGCTGGCTGCGAAGTACGAATCCGTCACTGGCATTCGTTCGATCACAACGGCTCATGGCAAAGTGTTCGTGGTACTCGGGCACAGTCGGAAGAGACAAGCGCGAAGCACGGCCTCGCCTGCAAGCAGATGATGCTTCCCGACCCCCTCGAATATTACCTTTTTCATTCGCCTCCCCTCAAGAAAGGATGCCTCTAGGACGAGAGCAATCTGCAGTTTCCTGCAGTTGGCATTGAGATTAAGCTTAGGGTGCTTGCTACCCTTGAAATCAACATCGTTTGCCTATGGGAGTATACGTGGTATTTGGCGGGGCCCTCGGGGATTTACATCTGTGAGCATGGTGGGTTTACGCACGTTTTGTGGGCGCTTCGACGGCCGTAATGCGGCTGTCGGAGCACTCGCCGCAATGTGGCGAAGCTGTTTTTGGCATTGCCAACGCGCGTTATTTTGCTAAGAAAGTACGCACACTGACGCCGAGTCACCTGCTCCGGACGGGTATGGCAGCTCTAACACTATGGGCTGTCTAGTGGCATGCATGGGTGTATATCTGCATGCATGCCGATATGTGAAGTTGCTGTGTGAGGAGAAGTGGGGGCTTTGGGGATTACTCCTTCGGTGGATTGCTTCAGCGCAGCGATGCGGGTGTGCGAAACAGTATCTGCCAAGCGATGAGAGTAAACTGATGAGGCTGTATATGTGCAACGCAATGCGCGGTAGGAGTCAATATCGATTGCTTGGTGATTACTATCAAAGGCTCAGCAGGATTAGCGCTTAAGGCGGTTATGTGTGCTGCCAGCTGCTGTTTGGACGACGCTAATGGCTAAGAGCTGGCTGATACTGAAGGCGCTGCTAACAGAAATTGTCTAAAGCCTCATGCCTCTTTCACGACTGACAGCAGAACCCGTAGCTCATTGTCTAAGTATCGACTGGCATAAAAGGAAGCGGAGCTCGTAGTGCGAGCAGATATTTGTGGTTTGGCAAGCTTCGTTAAGCTGTTTTGTTGCAGGGGCCGTTGTGATTAGAAATATCGGCGAGCTGTTGTTCTTAGTGGGCACCTCGCCGATATTCCTTTGGGATAGTCCACTTGCTGGAGTGTGCCCACGGCACCTTTTCATGTGCATTCGCGGCACGCCTGATGCAGTGCACTCTCGCCTGCGTCCATGATGCGTCTTCTTCGTATGCAGAATTTTCCATTGTCGTTAGCCGAACAACAAGAAGGGTTTGAAGGAGGACGTCTCATGCAGCAAGCTGCAACATTTTGGTTCGCGCTGTCTGCCAGTGGCACAAAGTGCAGCATTTGGTGGGGAGCTGGCAGACCTGTCCGTGTGAGTAAAGCGAGGTTGTACATTTTGCGTGCGCATGTTTGCGGACGCGTTGGGTCCTCATGAGGCATTTCGATCGCGCGTCGTTCTGGTAAGAAAGTACGACTATAATTATCTGTTAGGGCTGCGGCGATATGAATGTTAGGAACTACTGCAGTTTGTAAGACGCCTGGCACGCCTGAAAGAAATTTATGTTGTGGGCTCAGTTATAAGTGCACTTGGGTGCTAGGCTGTCTGAAACCAGGTATGGATGTATAGGCGAACGCATAAAGCTTTATGGCAATGTGTGGTGAAAAGCAATGGGAATTCTTTTGCGATATCTACAGGCGCGGGAGTGTCAGTTCAACGATATGGTGAATTAGTGAGGCAGTGCATGAGCAGCGCAATTAGTGGTAGGACGCAACAAAGACTGTTCGGTAGTTTGTGTCCAACTTTGAGTAGCATTGTTAGCCAGCCTGGGTGTGTAATACAGCGGAACTCTTAGTTCTTCGTGCAGCTATTTGATTGCAGAAAAGAGTGCAGGACAGTTGCCGCGAGCTGGTGGTTCTGCTTTGGGGAGAGTAGTTAGGCTGCTTTGTGCTCCCAGTATCCGGAACGTACAAATACGTTGTCAGTGCTTTATCAGACCAGGCACCTTGAGATAAGGTGTACAGATCACTCCAGAACATTTGGCAGAGGCGAGCTGGAAGCAAGCTGCCAGCCTGTTCACTCGCGCTGTTTCCCGAACGTCTCGAACAGTTAGGAATGTCGTTAATCTATCAACGAGAGTATATTTGACCAGAGAGTCCCCGCACTCACCTGTATCGACATGTAAATGGCTTTCAGAGGAGCTGATCCGGTTGCCCTGTTACAAACTTGTTCCGTGTGCGGGCAGCAGCATACAGGCAGCATATGCTGGACAGGCATGGGTCCTGTATGCTCGAGCACCGTGCGTTATGGAGTCCGTTTGCTTGCCTATGCGGGATTGATGCGACAATGCTTTCTCTAGCGCTGTTGTCACGCGCTACTTTGCCTAACACGTATTGCCCCCAACGCAAATTTTCTGGCAGGAGCAGTTAAGGGTACTGTTACGTTTCAGCTTGTATGGGAGCAGGCAAGAATATTTATAAGCGCATGAGTGTACACTTAAGAAGATCCCCTGAGGATTTGCTGGCGGTTGTGCTTCTTTAGCTGTGCTTTTCTTGGGAGGTTGCTGGAGCGGGGTATTTCGATGCCGCAGTATGCGCTTGTGCGGCATAGTGCGACAAGTCAGACTATCTCAATATTGTGGTGAGGCAATAGATGTGCAGCTCATGGCGTGGTATAAGGCAGCAGGGCAGCAGACTGGGTTGATTTGAGACAAAACGGAGCGACTACGGGCTGGTTTTTGCAAAATGCTAAGCAGAATTGGCGAGTAGTCCTCCTATGCGCGATGGTAGCTGCTTGGAGGCGGATGGGAGTCAAGAGCGCTGGCGGTGGCTGACGGCAAAGTCGATGCCAGCTGTGTAAATACGCATAGCACTTGCACAAAAGAATAAGGTACTTGCAGCTCGCTGCGCGGGTACTGGGCAACACATAGGAAGCTGTCCTGGAGCGCGGGCGGGTGGATCTGTTTTTAGCAAGATATTTTAGGCTGTATTGTGCTCAGAATAGATGCAACGGATGATTGTGTGTCTTGTTCGCTTGGCATTTCGCGTCGAACTATTCATAGTAATAGAAAGTAGTCGGCGGTGGAAGAGGGGAAACAAGCCGTCCCGCGAATGTGATCCATCCCAGTGATCTCGAACATTTTCGGTTGTCTTTGGTCCCCCCCAAAGTAGCCGTTTGGCGCGAACGTATCAGGCAGCCAATTGCATCATCCTGCATTTGATATTAAGCTTGAGGTTTGGTGGTTACCTTCCTTGGGGCGGGGAGCCGGACCGCTTGCGCGAGCATTGTGGGTTTTGTGCAGCTTCGGTGTGCGCGTCATACAGAAACCTTCTCTGGCTGTGCGGCTGCCTGACATATTACCCAGAAGGTATGCATTTAGAAACAAACCCATTTGCTCGGTGCGCGTAGGAATATGGGTTAGGTTTCAGGCCCTCTGGTGACAGGTATGGATATCCATGTACATACGTTCAAAATTATGGATTTGCCGTGTGATGATAAATGGCACCTGTTCTTGCTTTGGCTGTGCGCTCCTTTGGGCTTTATTGCAAGAGGTGTTTCTGCACAACGATATGCATTTGATCTGTGCGGCAGCGTCCGATAATACAAACAATGCAGGGGAATTGATGGCACAGTATTTGTGGAGCTTAAAGCGCGGTAGGATACACGAGCGACTATGCGGTGATTTGTGGCGGACATTTAGCAGTATTGACGATTAGCCCAGTTGTGTGGCATGGCGGCTGTTATACGGAGGGCGGGGATAGCAAAGACCAGGCCGCTGCTGGCCGCTTGTCCAAAAAGAACTGTGGAAATAGTAATGGCGCTTGCACAAGGAAACACGGAACCCGTCGTCGACTGCGTAGCTATTGGACAGCACAGAAGAAATCGGAACTTGTCGTGGAGGTTTGTTCTTCTGCATTGATAAGATTCGTTAGGCTGTTTTTTGCTTTCGGAGAAGGTGTCATACCTTTCCGAGCTAGTCATCTGCAGGTGTTCCTTCCACGTTCCCATCATTCTCAGAAGCGAGCGCGATGCAGCGCGCATTGCACTTCACGTGCGTAGCATACCGTCAGAGCCTCTAGCCTGTCATACTATCTTTGGTCTTTCAACGGGAAACAAATTGCAGAAGCCCCATGGAGTAGGCTGCATTTTTTTGCACTTGGTGGTTGATATTGAGTTTTCCCTTGGTTCGACTGCCCTGACTAAAATCAGCCCCATTTCCCCCTGCGGACAGGATTATACGCAATGCTTGGCGGAGCATCATGGAATCATGCAGGCTGTGGTCGCTCGCTCTCGAGCTCAATGTGTATGAAACCTATTTCGCCGCTGCCGTTCCACGCTGCTTCGGCCAGGAAGTATGCACATAATTAGCTTCCAGTGCCGTATATAAAAATATTGTGTGAAACGAATGAGAGTTCCTTTTGAAACAAAATTGTCCAAGCAGTGTATGAAAGGCCAATAGAAGATGGGTGGCAGCAGCGGGGGTGCGGGGTTTTGCATCGTGCGTTGGGTAGCTTTAGTGATCATCCGAGTGCCTCGTGGCAGTTGTTCTGCACAGGCCGAACAAAGCAAAAGGCGTGCTATGGACGACGCCGCGGCTAACAGAAGATGTGCAAGTACTCGTGGCGCTTGCAAAAAAAGGTGGAAGCCGTTGAGAAGGTGTAGGCGCGTGGTTTGGCGAGATTAGGTAGGCTGGATTTTGTTCGGGAAAATGTATAATCTATGTATGCGTGGCTTGCACCCTCTGGAACAATCCATCTCTACGCAGAGTCTATCAGTTTTCCATAGCCAAGAGAAGCCAAAGGGATATAGTGCACCTTACTCCACATGTGTGGAAGGCTTTCTTGTCTTGGAAATTTGGGATTATGGTCGATCTTCGAAAAAGAACCAAATCATGGCGGGAAAGTCCCACGCAGCTAGCTATGTCGCCCTGCAGCTGCTACTGGGCCAAGGCGTGGCTGGCTCGACATGGCTGAAACCCGCTTTCTCTGATGGTAAATATTTACTCACTATTTTGGGGGGAGGGATACGGGGCCTGCATATTTGAGCATAGTGGATAATGCACTTTGTGCGCGCGTGTCTGTGCCTGCAATGTGGCAAAGCTTTCTTGTGGCGCTGCGATCAAGCGCTGCTGTGTCCAGAAGGTCTGCACGTGCTAGCAAGTTGATATCATTGGCCCTGTTACGGATATTACTGCTTTTCAGGGTAGGCTATGGCTGGCATTGGGCGTTTAGGTGTAACAATAAGCTTAGGAGTTTTATCTGCGAAGCGTGTGTAGCATATCAGTGCCTCAATCATGCCGGGCAGATCTACCTATCTAACGACACAGTGTATTCAGCACTAGAACACAGTAAGTAGAAGCGAGCGGCAGGCGTACGCCGAGGAGAGTACAGTTGACCAGATCGCCCCACTCAACCAGCTTCAGGGTCCTGCAATTGGTATAGAACCTGGGTTTGACCCGCTTGCCCTGGCTTGCCCTGCTACAAAGCCGCTCCCTGTGTTCGTAGCAGTGCATAGGAGGCAATTGGCGGAACGCTAAGGGCCCCGCTTGAGCGATCGTCGTGGCCTATTCAGTTTCTTGCGTGCCTGTGCGGGATGAATGTGGCGACGCTTTCTCTGGCGCTGGTGTCGAGTGCTTCTCTGCCTATCACGCATTACCCTTAACGCAAATTATCTGGTAAGCGTGGTTGTGAGGCATGTAACGCTTCAGATTGTATGCGACCAGACGGGGGAGTATATCTTTGCGTGCGTGGATACTTATGAAGTTGCATTAAGGTGCGGGAGGTGATTTTTCTTTAGCCCTGCCTTTCTTCGGACGCACCTGAAGCGAGATGTTTCAGTGGGGTACAATGCGTTTATGTGATGACTTGTGACAAGCTGCAGGATAGCAATAAAGTTGTATAGGGCAGCCAATTTATTTTAACTGTTTGGAGGCCTTTGCGGACCAGCCCAGTTGTGTATGATGCGTATACTGATAGGCGTTCTGCGGAGGAGGTGGGAATGGAGAGGACACGGGCTCTTGCACGGTTAAAGTGAACTCTTCATACCTGCACATCGCTTGGGCGGAAGAACGAGGGATCCGTATCTCCCTGTATGTATATAGGGCAGCACAGTAGAAAGCGGAACCGTTAGCGCGGGTGGGCATTTCTGGTTCGGGACGATTCTTCACGCTTTTTTGAGTTCGGCGTAAATGCAGCTCGTACACAGCACTGAGCACTGACCCTAGCGTGAGTTCGCCTTCGACTGGCTAAATGCTCGTAGCACTCGAATGCACTTGCCAGAGAGACAAAGGGAACAGTTCTGTAAGGTTGTAGCTGCTTTGTAGAGGTCGCGAATAGCGATTGGGATCCTCAGCCGACGATGCAGCCAGCACGCACTGTGGATTTTAATGACGCTTCCAGTAAACGAGGGTGGACCTGCTGTTCATTTTTAGCTTGGGCTGCAACAAGCGAAAGCGGATCCGTCAACGCTAGCTTGCGTTTGTGTTTTGGGGCGATTAGCCGGCTGCCTTAGTCGCCGCCGACGCAATTCATGAACTTGTGGCTGATATACGCTGGGGTTGTCCACTTCACGGCAACGTGTCCATAATAATTCATCCTAATAGGATGAAATAACAAGCGAGAAGCAAGTTCTCTGCACGTACGCGATGCGTCCTAGCGTCTGGAATATTCTCAATTGTCTCTAGGTCTCCAACACCAGTGAATTCGGCAAGGGTTCCCCATGCGGCCAGCTCCATCGTCCTACAGCTGATATTAGGTTTGTGGTGGATTTGCTTACTCTGGTTGAAGCCGGATACATCGGGGAACAGGGATACACGCAGTATTTGGCGGACAGCTAGCTGAGCAGCATGTATGAGGAATGTACGGCTCTGCAATTTGCGTGTTCGCGGCCGCAGGAGCCAGCACACAAATTGCCGAACACAACTAAACGAAAATATACTTCCAAATTTACTCACACTGCAACTAAACCACTATTCACCCATTCGCATATATGCATCCATGAGTAGGCGACGTCTCCTCTTGCGTTGTATTTGCTCCCCGGTCTTGCCAGCAATTATTTGCCTAAAATCATACCTTCTGCTGAGCGCGGTTGTGGGCAATCCTACTATTTAGGAAGTATGGTGACAAGCATGGATGCACTTGCGAAGGAGTGCACATTTATGAGGTTGCAGTGCGCAAGGGAGTGGGAGTTCATTTTTCTGTTAACCGTCCTCGTCTTCGGTACCATTTGGGACTTGGTGCTTCGCCACTGCGGTACAGTTTATTAGACGCAGTCTTACATTACAAACGGCGTTAATGAGCCGGTGGACCAGTGTATGCGCAGTGTATGAGGAGCGCATTGCGTGGTAGAAGACAACAGCACCCACATGATGACTTGTGTCAAACGCCTGAAGTGTTGACGGCCAATCTGTGTATGTATGATGGCAGTTATGTGTAGGGCGAAAAGAACAGCAGGGGGCCTCGGTGGACACTGTGGTCATTGGAAATTGTGTAGATTCTACTGGCACCTGCATGAAGGAACATGGAACCAGTCGTTCCTGTTGTACCTACTGGACAAAACAAAAGCCAGGGGAACTCGTAGTACAGGAGGATGG
The DNA here is from genome assembly GCA_963920595.1 of Eimeria praecox. Lineage (NCBI taxonomy): Eukaryota > Apicomplexa > Conoidasida > Eucoccidiorida > Eimeriidae > Eimeria > Eimeria praecox. The sequence continues at coordinate 4,268,302 of OY986953.1, forward strand.
TTTTGATGTGGCGGCGTTATTCGAACTGTTTTGCGTTTGGTGTATATACAGTTAATGAACGCGTTTCTCACGCCGTTTGGTGGCAATCACTGTGTAACCTCACGCTTGCCTATTTATGAAATCGCACTGTGAGAAGAAGTGGGAGCTAGTTTTGCTTCAGATTCGCTCTTCTTTCGTATCTAGTAGAGCGGGGTGTTTCAACGCTTGAAGGTGCATTTCCAGGACATAGTCTGGCACTACGAACCGTTTAGTTGGTGGCTCATTATATGAAGAATGGAATACAAAGTAAGGAGGAACCTAGACAGCACGGTAAGCTGCATCGCATTGAGCAGGTCTGGCGACTGGTTCGGTTATGCCAATTCGTTATGCCAGTGTTATGTGTGATAGGAGTTGCTTTAGGAGGGACGAGATTAGCGAGCGGCGCCCAAGGACGACGACGCGGCTAACACGAATTATGCAGATCCAGATCCCGGAGATCCCTGGCGATTGCTCTAAAAGCAACGGAAGCTTTTCTACGGGCGGTTGCTTGTGGTTTGTTGAGATTAATTGCATTATTTCGTTTTCGAAATCGGCGAGATTGACGATTGTCTCGGGGCTAGGCTTTCAAACTAACCACTTCGTGCTAAAGGGCCTGTAGAGGTTCTCCATAATCACAGTATTTGAGCATGGATCAACACGCCCCGGCTCAAGGTAGTCATAAACGCTCGTCTGGAATGCTTCGCTTCTCGTTGACCTTCCAGCGGTTCGACAGGGACGTTCATGCAGCCAGTTGCATAGTCCTGCAGTTGGTCCTGTGGCTGTTTTGATTTTCTCACTGTGGTTAAAATTGGCTTCTGCCTGCCAGCACGCGCGCCGTCTTTGTCAGAGAGGTAGGGGACCTCCATGTGCGAGCTCCTGGGGGAGTGGACAGTATCATTGCTCTTGGCAAAGCAGCATGCTCTGCTGTAAGGATTCGAAACACCGCAGTCACATGGTCTACGTCTTTAGGTGCTCTCCACCAGATATCCCACGCTGTTCATTTTGAGGCGCAGTGCGGTTGCTTGTTTATATAGGCAAGGGCTTAGACGAGAGCATCACTTTTGTTGTAGAGAATGGCAGCTGTCGAGCTATTGCGCCTTTGCGGGCGCACGAGCAAGCGTAGTAGCGGCAATGGTTCAATCCTGCTAGAGACGTCAAACGCTTAGCGACGTCCTTTAAGTAGGCTATCAGAAACGTGATGCATTTTTGAAGGACAAGACGGCTCAACGTGCAGCTGGAGCGGAGGCTGTTTCGTCATGAAGCATGCTTTCCAATCTCTGGGACAACTTACTTATTGCGGGCAGATCTGCCCAGGACAAGGAAACTATGTTTGATTTCAGACGGTGTTACGTAGGCTTTGGGCAAGTTGGAACCCGTTCATACGCTGCTCTGGAGTGGTGTGTTTGAATTTAGGGGAAGTGGCGAGCGAGCATCGCCAACGACGGCTCCACGGCTCGTGTACTGAACATGCATAATGTATGCGAAACGCGATGCTGGCTTGTTTGCATGCTTATGTGTGTCTGTTGTTTGAGTGTCTGCGTGTAGGTAGGTGTGCACATGTGTGCAGCGTAACACTACAATCAGGAGAAAAGGAACGTCCAGTGCCCTACAGGACGGCAGCAACCGATGTTACATCTAGGTGATTATGCTGCACGCATTGCGAATACGGCCAGGATCTTCAAGAAGACGTGATCTGCTCACAGAACGTAAAGCCTTCAAGCGTGCAAATCGTTGGATGCGTTTGGCTCAGAGTGTAGGCTACCTGGTGGCGTGGGCGGTACCATTGGTCTTGGCAAAGCAGCATGCTCTGCTGCAATGATTCCAAACACCCCAGTCGCATGTTCTAGATCTTTCGGTGCTCTCCACCAAATATCCTACGCTGCTGATACTGGAGAGCAGCGCGGCTGCTTGTTTATGTGAGCAAGGGCTTAGGCGAGAGCATGAAAGCACTTTGCACACAATGTTGTTGCCTTGAGGCGCTGAGGCGATTAACGTCCAATCAGACGTAGCCTATGGTAAATGGCATCGTCTATTGGGTGGGTACGGCACTGATTCGACAGACTGCTTGACGTTTAAGAAGTGGGTTTGCATGTCTCGTGTTTAGGCGTATGCGAAGGAGACCCAGAGGATCAGTAGCTGGGGCGATGATGTTCTGGCTTCCGCTGGGGGCCTTGCGGTCCAAGAGGGCGCTTGCATGCGTTTGAGGGGTCAACGAGGGGGATGCGTTGTTAGAGTGGTACGGCGTTTGCAGTATAAGCCTGCTGGGGTTTCAAATGCCGCTATCGCACTCCATATGGCATGCTGTGATGTGGAAGCATCGATTGATGGGGCCCTGACGATGCGCGGGGTGCTAGGTACTAGCGTGTGTATGCTTGCTTTGCGTCAAGACTACTATTTCATGAATCCAGGGAGGTGAAAGGCTAGTTAGCTGAAAACGTGCTAGGCTGTGCTTTGAATTCCATCTGAGAGAGGCCGGGCCTCCTTCTTTCGCGAACCTACAAGGCGTTGTACGGCATACCCGGAGCAGATGATATTGCTACCTTAAAAGCTTTTGAACGAGAACTTCTCATGAAAGCTGTCCAATATGCTGCCTGAATTAGGCACAATCTCAGGTGCTGATATATAATGCTGTCTGTAGCTTGCTCCAGCGACGGACAAGCCAAGTAGAAACATACGGCAGAGTCAAGCAAAGCAGATTCTGCACGTGCCGACTACGCACCTCAAGGGATGGATGTGCTCTCCTCGAATACCAATCAGCCATAGTCTAGCGAATGCTATTACGTCTACCCCCCGCGAAATCCAGCCAGTATGTGGAAAGGTCTGGGTTCGAGGGCTTTATGGTGGAGCATATTGTTGCACGCAGTCCTCAGCCTCATTAGCTACGACAGGCGAAATGTCTTCTGTGACAAAAATATTTGGGAACCCTACAGCGAAAGAATTGATTTCTAATTTTAAGGGCTCTAATAACGGGCCTAGGCTTCATCAGGAGGCAAAACTGGATTGCAAAACTCGAGACAGAAGACAAAACCACTTGATGTGAAGTGAATCACGGGGTCTGGTTTGTAGTGCTCGGATTCACTGCGTACCCCGCCCGAGTGTTCTACGCTGCCCGTTGCGCGATGGTGAAACTATAGAGGATCCTGGTATGATATTAAAGTGGTTTTTGCAGCAGCTGCATACAGCCCTAAGCTGCATTTATATTCTCTGCAAGCCTTTGCTCTTGGAGTATCAGTTAGTCGAAACCATCGCATGCTCGCTGGACAGATTGTGCGTACGGTCAGGCCTGTGAAATACTTTCTATTTTAGTGATCAGTGTGGCAGCTGTCGATCGTATATCTCTTTCTAGGTAATGAAAGTCTGCACGCTTCCAGCACGTTATTATGACAGTTTACGTGCTCACTGGGTTAAGACATGCTGCCCGGCACGGCGGTCTAGGGTTATGCCGCTTGAGCGCTAAAGCGCTATTTCAAGCTATAGATATGCCGAGTGCAACTATGCGAGTGGGGATTACTTGACTTAGAGGAGCCTGGTATTCAACAGTTGCGGCTCTATAAACTGGACGCTTCTTGCATTTGGCGGTGATCGCAAATTTCTCCGCAAGAGGCCGCATGGAAACAGATCCCGGCAGGGCAGAGGGGGTACAGCTGCGCGGACAGCAGTCTAGAAAATCCTCAGCGGAATTAAGGCGCGAAGTAGAGTGTAAACGATAACAAGCACGTGTTCGCTCGGCTGCACACCACCCTTGAACCGCCCTTGAAAAGCACCAATACGCGCCTTTTGAAAACGTGTTCGTGGTATTAGCAGTTTTGACAATGGGAAGGCTTCCGCCCGCACAGCCTGGTACAGTGCTGCATCCTATTGAAGCACAGCTCTCGACTGTCTTTCTGCAAGGTGCTGGAGAGGTTTGCGAAAAGCTGTGGAAGGGCAGTGTTGTATTAATTGGCCGTGCAGGGGGACGCATGCTGCCGAGATGCCTCTTTACGTTGGACACGTCGTAGTGGGGCAGTGCGGCGGTGCAGCAATACCATTGCCTTCCTTTGGCAGCCACTGGGGAGGAGCTCGGTTTGGGAGGCGAAATTATTCGTGAGGTTTCCAGGATTTCTGGTTAGCCGGCGTTCATAGATTTGCAAGCTGCTTCGAGCTTAGCTGGGGCGCCTAAGACCTGAAGGCGCCACTTGAAATAATGGGACACGCATGTTTATGGATGTATCTTTCTTGAGCAGGGAGCTGCATACGTTCGTAAACACTTGTGGTAGGGTCTGCAATGGCGCGAACCGGAGAGTGTTCTGGCCTGGCGTTGTGCTGAAAGGCGAGATGCCTGGAAGAATTGAAAGCCGGGTTTTGTTTAGAAAATGAGCATACCTGCGTGTGGCGATGCATGGATTTTGCCAGCAGTAGTTGAAATTGGAGGTGCCTGGTTGATCGAGAATGGGATTATTTTGTGGACCGCGCACAGCAGTGCAAGCGGAGGAATGACGCAAGTCTGTGGAATGAAAGGGGGTGCGTTTTCGTGTGTAATTGTGCTAGACCTTGGGCAGGGAGCCCCGGGTGTCTAGTTGACACCACAGTGCCGTGTTTGTGCTGGTGGTGGCTGGATTGTTTGTGAATGAGATGATATGGATGTGGCTGAGTCTGCAACGCTGGCATGCTAGTTCAAACGTGGGTTTTTTCCCCCTGAGCAGGCAGTAGAGCACTCATAGAAGTGAGACAGAGATGCCCATGATGTTTGGATGACTGATACGGGTTAGGGATGGTTTTGCCTACCTCCTGCATGTGAGGTCGAGGTTTCGGCTGCGTGCGCGCCGTGGTGGCAGACCTGCTGCTCGATGGCACAGACTGGCCCGCGGGCTGCGTTTCTTGTGTCTACGCTGCCCAGCAGCCATGCGGCTCATTCGGATGGATGCAGATGTGATAGGGAACGCTTTTAGCCACTAACGCGTACCTGTCATTCGTGCCAACGCTTTGTACGTGATACGTCGGCGGCCTGACACAAGATGAGGATAGGAGAACTCAGGGACGGCTGGAGAGGCGTTAGGAGGGGAGTGCAAAGCAGTGTGGACGATGTGAATAAAGAAAAATGGCTTTGCACACAGCCGGTACGCATTGCAAGCATCTGCACAGAGGGCATATGCGCAAAGGGCCAATTCGCAATAAAATGGAAGAGTGTGACAGGCGTCGGCGGTTATGTAGAGCCTGAAAAGCGACGAGGAACCATATGCGTTTCTGCAATACCTGTGATTTTGCCCTTGTGGGTGGGCGGCCAATGTGGTGTGACGACGTTTGCCGTGCGATGCACAGGGGTTTTGTGAGTCTTGAACAACTGTCTGGCAGCTGCATTTGCAGCCTACAATCAGTGAAAGGAGCGAGGGAGCACACTGGCATGATCTGCAGCTTCCCGTTGCCCTTGACGAGTGGTTGAGGGAGCATTTACGGTTGGGTGGTTGTGCATGGAGGAAATCGTCAATCTGCGCAGGAGGGGAGCTCTGCGAGTGCCTCAATGAAAGGTGGAAATGGGGAGGACCTAGTTTCGTTGTATGGTGGACAGCGCAACAGAGTCCAGAACGGGTTGATGCCGTGCATGCTCAAATGTTGTGGGTAGTTTAATTATGTTAAGGCAGAATGCCCTGCAGTTTCTTTCAATTTGTTAGGAACATGTCGTGGCACCCGTGCAGGGTCCAGCGTCGGCCCCATGTCGACAGAATGGAATGGTTTGTCGTGTTTTTCAGCGGTTGGGCTGTTGTGTGCATGGCAGCGGCAGGTGCAAATTGGCCGTGGAGAAGGAGGATTCGGGCGGCTGTTAATATGGCGGGTGACGACAAGGCATGCATCGGGGCTGGAGGCTATTGGTGGAGGGGTTTGCGAGGTGTGGAGACGAATTCTGTGGAGGAGGAGAGCTGGTGGCTCACGTTTGTATAGATTGATGCCGTGTAGGTTGGTAGGGGTCCCAGGAATTCTTTTGCGGCCGATCTCGTGGTTTGGGTCTGACCGTTCACCCGTAATAGCGCACACCTCAATGGGAACATATAATGATGCTGTTGCATTCGGTGCTTTTTATGTGGCTTTGCTATTTCGTGAAAATAAACGCATGTTCAGTATTCCTGTCAACAACAAAGCACCGTCACCTGTATTCTGATAGGCCGAGACTACGGTTACAAATACGATGGCACATGGGAGGGCAATCCTTAGGTGGTAACCGAGCAAAACAACGCAAAACGTGCGTTCCCCTTTACCCGTTTCACGGGGCTCACGGACTGATACGGTCCTTCGGCTTTAAAGGTTCGCGGGCACTAAAGCGTACCAGTCATTCGTGCCAACGCTTTGTACGTGATACGTCGGCGGCCTGACACAAGATGAGGATAGGAGAACTCAGGGACGGCTGGAGAGGCGTTAGGAGGGGAGTGCAAAGCAGTGTGGACGATGTGAATAAAGAAAAATGGCTTTGCACACAGCCGGTACGCATTGCAAGCATCTGCACAGAGGGCATATGCGCAAAGGGCCAATTCGCAATAAAATGGAAGAGTGTGACAGGCGTCGGCGGTTATGTAGAGCCTGAAAAGCGACGAGGAACCATATGCGTTTCTGCAATACCTGTGATTTTGCCCTTGTGGGTGCGCGGCCAATGTGGTGTGACGACGTTTGCCGTGCGATGCACAGGGGTTTTGTGAGTCTTGAACAACTGTCTGGCAGCTGCATTTGCAGCCTACAATCAGTGAAAGGAGCGAGGGAGCACACTGGCATGATCTGCAGCTTCCCGTTGCCCTTGACGAGTGGTTGAGGGAGCATTTACGGTTGGGTGGTTGTGCATGGAGGAAATCGTCAATCTGCGCAGGAGGGGAGCTCTGCGAGTGCCTCAATGAAAGGTGGAAATGGGGAGGACCTAGTTTCGTTGTATGGTGGACAGCGCAACAGAGTCCAGAACGGGTTGATGCCGTGCATGCTCAAATGTTGTGGGTAGTTTAATTATGTTAAGGCAGAATGCCCTGCAGTTTCTTTCAATTTGTTAGGAACATGTCGTGGCACCCGTGCAGGGTCCAGCGTCGGCCCCATGTCGACAGAATGGAATGGTTTGTCGTGTTTTTCAGCGGTTGGGCTGTTGTGTGCATGGCAGCGGCAGGTGCAAATTGGCCGTGGAGAAGGAGGATTCGGGCGGCTGTTAATATGGCGGGTGACGACAAGGCATGCATCGGGGCTGGAGGCTATTGGTGGAGGGGTTTGCGAGGTGTGGAGACGAATTCTGTGGAGGAGGAGAGCTGGTGGCTCACGTTTGTATAGATTGATGCCGTGTAGGTTGGTAGGGGTCCCAGGAATTCTTTTGCGGCCGATCTCGTGGTTTGGGTCTGACCGTTCACCCGTAATAGCGCACACCTCAATGGGAACATATAATGATGCTGTTGCATTCGGTGCTTTTTATGTGGCTTTGCTATTTCGTGAAAATAAACGCATGTTCAGTATTCCTGTCAACAACAAAGCACCCTCACCTGTATTCTGATAGGCCGAGACTACGGTTACAAATACGATGGCACATGGGAGGGCAATCCTTAGGTGGTAACCGAGCAAAACAACGCAAAACGTGCGTTCCCCTTTACCCGTTTCACGGGGCTCACGGACTGATACGGTCCTTCGGCTTTAAAGGTTCGCGGGCACTAAAGCGTACCAGTCATTCGTGCCAACGCTTTGTACGTGATACGTCGGCGGCCTGACACAAGATGAGGATAGGAGAACTCAGGGACGGCTGGAGAGGCGTTAGGAGGGGAGTGCAAAGCAGTGTGGACGATGTGAATAAAGAAAAATGGCTTTGCACACAGCCGGTACGCATTGCAAGCATCTGCACAGAGGGCATATGCGCAAAGGGCCAATTCGCAATAAAATGGAAGAGTGTGACAGGCGTCGGCGGTTATGTAGAGCCTGAAAAGCGACGAGGAACCATATGCGTTTCTGCAATACCTGTGATTTTGCCCTTGTGGGTGCGCGGCCAATGTGGTGTGACGACGTTTGCCGTGCGATGCACAGGGGTTTTGTGAGTCTTGAACAACTGTCTGGCAGCTGCATTTGCAGCCTACAATCAGTGAAAGGAGCGAGGGAGCACACTGGCATGATCTGCAGCTTCCCGTTGCCCTTGACGAGTGGTTGAGGGAGCATTTACGGTTGGGTGGTTGTGCATGGAGGAAATCGTCAATCTGCGCAGGAGGGGAGCTCTGCGAGTGCCTCAATGAAAGGTGGAAATGGGGAGGACCTAGTTTCGTTGTATGGTGGACAGCGCAACAGAGTCCAGAACGGGTTGATGCCGTGCATGCTCAACTGTTGTGGGTAGTTTAATTATGTTAAGGCAGAATGCCCTGCAGTTTCTTTCAATTTGTTAGGAACATGTCGTGGCACCCGTGCAGGGTCCAGCGTCGGCCCCATGTCGACAGAATGGAATGGTTTGTCGTGTTTTTCAGCGGTTGGGCTGTTGTGTGCATGGCAGCGGCAGGTGCAAATTGGCCGTGGAGAAGGAGGATTCGGGCGGCTGTTAATATGGCGGGTGACGACAAGGCATGCATCGGGGCTGGAGGCTATTGGTGGAGGGGTTTGCGAGGTGTGGAGACGAATTCTGTGGAGGAGGAGAGCTGGTGGCTCACGTTTGTATAGATTGATGTCGTGTAGGTTGGTAGGGGTCCCAGGAATTCTTTTGCGGCCGATCTCGTGGTTTGGGTCTGACCGTTCACCCGTAATAGCGCACACCTCAATGGGAACATATAATGATGCTGTTGCATTCGGTGCTTTTTATGTGGCTTTGCTATTTCGTGAAAATAAACGCATGTTCAGTATTCCTGTCAACAACAAAGCACCGTCACCTGTATTCTGATAGGCCGAGACTACGGTTACAAATACGATGGCACATGGGAGGGCAATCCTTAGGTGGTAACCGAGCAAAACAACGCAAAACGTGCGTTCCCCTTTACCCGTTTCACGGGGCTCACGGACTGATACGGTCCTTCGGCTTTAAAGGTTCGCGGGCACTAAAGCGTACCAGTCATTCGTGCCAACGCTTTGTACGTGATACGTCGGCGGCCTGACACAAGATGAGGATAGGAGAACTCAGGGACGGCTGGAGAGGCGTTAGGAGGGGAGTGCAAAGCAGTGTGGACGATGTGAATAAAGAAAAATGGCTTTGCACACAGCCGGTACGCATTGCAAGCATCTGCACAGAGGGCATATGCGCAAAGGGCCAATTCGCAATAAAATGGAAGAGTGTGACAGGCGTCGGCGGTTATGTAGAGCCTGAAAAGCGACGAGGAACCATATGCGTTTCTGCAATACCTGTGATTTTGCCCTTGTGGGTGCGCGGCCAATGTGGTGTGACGACGTTTGCCGTGCGATGCACAGGGGTTTTGTGAGTCTTGAACAACTGTCTGGCAGCTGCATTTGCAGCCTACAATCAGTGAAAGGAGCGAGGGAGCACACTGGCATGATCTGCAGCTTCCCGTTGCCCTTGACGAGTGGTTGAGGGAGCATTTACGGTTGGGTGGTTGTGCATGGAGGAAATCGTCAATCTGCGCAGGAGGGGAGCTCTGCGAGTGCCTCAATGAAAGGTGGAAATGGGGAGGACCTAGTTTCGTTGTATGGTGGACAGCGCAACAGAGTCCAGAACGGGTTGATGCCGTGCATGCTCAAATGTTGTGGGTAGTTTAATTATGTTAAGGCAGAATGCCCTGCAGTTTCTTTCAATTTGTTAGGAACATGTCGTGGCACCCGTGCAGGGTCCAGCGTCGGCCCCATGCCGACAGAATGGAATGGTTTGTCGTGTTTTTCAGCGGTTGGGCTGTTGTGTGCATGGCAGCGGCAGGTGCAAATTGGCCGTGGAGAAGGAGGATTCGGGCGGCTGTTAATATGGCGGGTGACGACAAGGCATGCATCGGGGCTGGAGGCTATTGGTGGAGGGGTTTGCGAGGTGTGGAGACGAATTCTGTGGAGGAGGAGAGCTGGTGGCTCACGTTTGTATAGATTGATGTCGTGTAGGTTGGTAGGGGTCCCAGGAATTCTTTTGCGGCCGATCTCGTGGTTTGGGTCTGACCGTTCACCCGTAATAGCGCACACCTCAATGGGAACATATAATGATGCTGTTGCATTCGGTGCTTTTTATGTGGCTTTGCTATTTCGTGAAAATAAACGCATGTTCAGTATTCCTGTCAACAACAAAGCACCGTCACCTGTATTCTGATAGGCCGAGACTACGGTTACAAATACGATGGCACATGGGAGGGCAATCCTTAGGTGGTAACCGAGCAAAACAACGCAAAACGTGCGTTCCCCTTTACCCGTTTCACGGGGCTCACGGACTGATACGGTCCTTCGGCTTTAAAGGTTCGCGGGCACTAAAGCGTACCAGTCATTCGTGCCAACGCTTTGTACGTGATACGTCGGCGGCCTGACACAAGATGAGGATAGGAGAACTCAGGGACGGCTGGAGAGGCGTTAGGAGGGGAGTGCAAAGCAGTGTGGACGATGTGAATAAAGAAAAATGGCTTTGCACACAGCCGGTACGCATTGCAAGCATCTGCACAGAGGGCATATGCGCAAAGGGCCAATTCGCAATAAAATGGAAGAGTGTGACAGGCGTCGGCGGTTATGTAGAGCCTGAAAAGCGACGAGGAACCATATGCGTTTCTGCAATACCTGTGATTTTGCCCTTGTGGGTGCGCGGCCAATGTGGTGTGACGACGTTTGCCGTGCGATGCACAGGGGTTTTGTGAGTCTTGAACAACTGTCTGGCAGCTGCATTTGCAGCCTACAATCAGTGAAAGGAGCGAGGGAGCACACTGGCATCATCTGCAGCTTCCCGTTGCCCTTGACGAGTGGTTGAGGGAGCATTTACGGTTGGGTGGTTGTGCATGGAGGAAATCGTCAATCTGCGCAGGAGGGGAGCTCTGCGAGTGCCTCAATGAAAGGTGGAAATGGGGAGGACCTAGTTTCGTTGTATGGTGGACAGCGCAACAGAGTCCAGAACGGGTTGATGCCGTGCATGCTCAAATGTTGTGGGTAGTTTAATTATGTTAAGGCAGAATGCCCTGCAGTTTCTTTCAATTTGTTAGGAACATGTCGTGGCACCCGTGCAGGGTCCAGCGTCGGCCCCATGTCGACAGAATGGAATGGTTTGTCGTGTTTTTCAGCGGTTGGGCTGTTGTGTGCATGGCAGCGGCAGGTGCAAATTGGCCGTGGAGAAGGAGGATTCGGGCGGCTGTTAATATGGCGGGTGACGACAAGGCATGCATCGGGGCTGGAGGCTATTGGTGGAGGGGTTTGCGAGGTGTGGAGACGAATTCTGTGGAGGAGGAGAGCTGGTGGCTCACGTTTGTATAGATTGATGTCGTGTAGGTTGGTAGGGGTCCCAGGAATTCTTTTGCGGCCGATCTCGTGGTTTGGGTCTGACCGTTCACCCGTAATAGCGCACACCTCAATGGGAACATATAATGATGCTGTTGCATTCGGTGCTTTTTATGTGGCTTTGCTATTTCGTGAAAATAAACGCATGTTCAGTATTCCTGTCAACAACAAAGCACCGTCACCTGTATTCTGATAGGCCGAGACTACGGTTACAAATACGATGGCACATGGGAGGGCAATCCTTAGGTGGTAACCGAGCAAAACAACGCAAAACGTGCGTTCCCCTTTACCCGTTTCACGGGGCTCACGGACTGATACGGTCCTTCGGCTTTAAAGGTTCGCGGGCACTAAAGCGTACCAGTCATTCGTGCCAACGCTTTGTACGTGATACGTCGGCGGCCTGACACAAGATGAGGATAGGAGAACTCAGGGACGGCTGGAGAGGCGTTAGGAGGGGAGTGCAAAGCAGTGTGGACGATGTGAATAAAGAAAAATGGCTTTGCACACAGCCGGTACGCATTGCAAGCATCTGCACAGAGGGCATATGCGCAAAGGGCCAATTCGCAATAAAATGGAAGAGTGTGACAGGCGTCGGCGGTTATGTAGAGCCTGAAAAGCGACGAGGAACCATATGCGTTTCTGCAATACCTGTGATTTTGCCCTTGTGGGTGCGCGGCCAATGTGGTGTGACGACGTTTGCCGTGCGATGCACAGGGGTTTTGTGAGTCTTGAACAACTGTCTGGCAGCTGCATTTGCAGCCTACAATCAGTGAAAGGAGCGAGGGAGCACACTGGCATGATCTGCAGCTTCCCGTTGCCCTTGACGAGTGGTTGAGGGAGCATTTACGGTTGGGTGGTTGTGCATGGAGGAAATCGTCAATCTGCGCAGGAGGGGAGCTCTGCGAGTGCCTCAATGAAAGGTGGAAATGGGGAGGACCTAGTTTCGTTGTATGGTGGACAGCGCAACAGAGTCCAGAACGGGTTGATGCCGTGCATGCTCAAATGTTGTGGGTAGTTTAATTATGTTAAGGCAGAATGCCCTGCAGTTTCTTTCAATTTGTTAGGAACATGTCGTGGCACCCGTGCAGGGTCCAGCGTCGGCCCCATGCCGACAGAATGGAATGGTTTGTCGTGTTTTTCAGCGGTTGGGCTGTTGTGTGCATGGCAGCGGCAGGTGCAAATTGGCCGTGGAGAAGGAGGATTCGGGCGGCTGTTAATATGGCGGGTGACGACAAGGCATGCATCGGGGCTGGAGGCTATTGGTGGAGGGGTTTGCGAGGTGTGGAGACGAATTCTGTGGAGGAGGAGAGCTGGTGGCTCACGTTTGTATAGATTGATGTCGTGTAGGTTGGTAGGGGTCCCAGGAATTCTTTTGCGGCCGATCTCGTGGTTTGGGTCTGACCGTTCACCCGTAATAGCGCACACCTCAATGGGAACATATAATGATGCTGTTGCATTCGGTGCTTTTTATGTGGCTTTGCTATTTCGTGAAAATAAACGCATGTTCAGTATTCCTGTCAACAACAAAGCACCGTCACCTGTATTCTGATAGGCCGAGACTACGGTTACAAATACGATGGCACATGGGAGGGCAATCCTTAGGTGGTAACCGAGCAAAACAACGCAAAACGTGCGTTCCCCTTTACCCGTTTCACGGGGCTCACGGACTGATACAGTCCTTCGGCTTTAAAGGTTCGCGGGCACTAAAGCGTACCAGTCATTCGTGCCAACGCTTTGTACGTGATACGTCGGCGGCCTGACACAAGATGAGGATAGGAGAACTCAGGGACGGCTGGAGAGGCGTTAGGAGGGGAGTGCAAAGCAGTGTGGACGATGTGAATAAAGAAAAATGGCTTTGCACACAGCCGGTACGCATTGCAAGCATCTGCACAGAGGGCATATGCGCAAAGGGCCAATTCGCAATAAAATGGAAGAGTGTGACAGGCGTCGGCGGTTATGTAGAGCCTGAAAAGCGACGAGGAACCATATGCGTTTCTGCAATACCTGTGATTTTGCCCTTGTGGGTGCGCGGCCAATGTGGTGTGACGACGTTTGCCGTGCGATGCACAGGGGTTTTGTGAGTCTTGAACAACTGTCTGGCAGCTGCATTTGCAGCCTACAATCAGTGAAAGGAGCGAGGGAGCACACTGGCATGATCTGCAGCTTCCCGTTGCCCTTGACGAGTGGTTGAGGGAGCATTTACGGTTGGGTGGTTGTGCATGGAGGAAATCGTCAATCTGCGCAGGAGGGGAGCTCTGCGAGTGCCTCAATGAAAGGTGGAAATGGGGAGGACCTAGTTTCGTTGTATGGTGGACAGCGCAACAGAGTCCAGAACGGGTTGATGCCGTGCATGCTCAAATGTTGTGGGTAGTTTAATTATGTTAAGGCAGAATGCCCTGCAGTTTCTTTCAATTTGTTAGGAACATGTCGTGGCACCCGTGCAGGGTCCAGCGTCGGCCCCATGCCGACAGAATGGAATGGTTTGTCGTGTTTTTCAGCGGTTGGGCTGTTGTGTGCATGGCAGCGGCAGGTGCAAATTGGCCGTGGAGAAGGAGGATTCGGGCGGCTGTTAATATGGCGGGTGACGACAAGGCATGCATCGGGGCTGGAGGCTATTGGTGGAGGGGTTTGCGAGGTGTGGAGACGAATTCTGTGGAGGAGGAGAGCTGGTGGCTCACGTTTGTATAGATTGATGTCGTGTAGGTTGGTAGGGGTCCCAGGAATTCTTTTGCGGCCGATCTCGTGGTTTGGGTCTGACCGTTCACCCGTAATAGCGCACACCTCAATGGGAACATATAATGATGCTGTTGCATTCGGTGCTTTTTATGTGGCTTTGCTATTTCGTGAAAATAAACGCATGTTCAGTATTCCTGTCAACAACAAAGCACCGTCACCTGTATTCTGATAGGCCGAGACTACGGTTACAAATACGATGGCACATGGGAGGGCAATCCTTAGGTGGTAACCGAGCAAAACAACGCAAAACGTGCGTTCCCCTTTACCCGTTTCACGGGGCTCACGGACTGATACAGTCCTTCGGCTTTAAAGGTTCGCGTGCACTGGCATTGCAGGTAATCTATGCCAGTTGAGGCATGTTAAAGGCATAATTGTATCCACGCAGTACGTATTAGTGGCTGGAAGACAGTTCGGTGGCGCGCCTGTGTCCGAAAAACGCGGGATGTCTAACACGAGCTTCCTCGAGTCGAGCGGCGCACTGTGGAGAGCCTACGGCCATTCACGTTTTATGCCGTGCTTTCTACGGGCGAAGCCAATCAGCAACTGCAGTTGCCTGTCTGTAGAGCGTTAAGCGCAAAGTGCACAGAAGGGGAAGGCGTCACAATACAAATGGATATGCACGGTACTGCGCAAGTGTTAATTCAACTCAGCCTTTATGGAGGAGTCAGGTTGAGAGAAGCGACTGCTAAAGCTGAGCCCTGGATCATTTGTGTTTGCGCAGGTGGCGCTGCGGGCTAACGGGTTTTGCCCTATTGTGGCTGCTTTACTGGTACAGTTCGACACAGCCAGCCGCTTCTCCCCAAAATGTACACCGGACGCTGCATGCCTCTGGCTTGCTAGGTGTGTTGTGAAGCCATCATCCTATCTTCAACCTCCATAGCATTCCCAGTTTCTCTAGGTAGGGCTGTATAAATCTCCTATGACTTCCAGTTGGGACTGAGCCCCATAACTGCGCTTTATTGCTTCAGTGGTGGACACAGTCCGCAATGATAGCGTTCGCTGCCAGGTCAGCTCCACGCTTAGCCGCCAAGCGATTGCTAAGCATTTGCATTCCTGGATTGTGGCAAGCATCATTTTTAACTAAAGTGAAGAGGTTGCATATATGAGGTTTGCCGAACGCGTCCAACTTTAATTCTTAAGGCGTCCTTCTGCGTCGATAGGAGGCCTCCGAGTGAGCATGTTTAGTAGAGACTTTAGCAGGAGCAGGCACGACGGCGAAATCTACAGCAGGTTAGTTTCCATTCGCCAGAGATTGTTGCTTCTGCGGGGTGACGAAAAGGGCGCGAACGTGGCGTTTGCCAGTGGCGTGCCTTCAAAAGCGTACATGCTTGTGAAGGCTAGGATTTCGCTCAACTCGTCTGCGTTGGGTATGCTCTAATCTTTGGGTGCCACAGCAGCCCCTGCTGAAGCTAGGAAGCTCTTGACGTTTCTCTTCTTGCGCTCCGCAGGCATTACTGTGGTGTAACACTATGCACGCTTGGAGCCGCATGAGCGTCTGCAAGCTGCGTGCTGCTTAGCCCGAGCTGCCACAAGCCAAGCTCCTTGCTGTGGAGATTTCTGGAGTGTTTCAGGGTTTATAGTCTGCTTCGGCTGTTTATAGGCGCACCAATATGTGCATAATCTGGTTGTCCACTCATGCTCGACTGCATGCCAGTGTTATGCAATTGCGTAAAGAAGCACGAGCAGTGAAATAGTGTGCATCCAACATCAGGGGCGTTCAACACCATGCTTTTAAGGAATGCGGGCATGCTCCATAACGGCCGCATGCTTACTGCCTAAAATGTTGTTTTCATGTACGGGGCATTAACGCACAACAAAGCACCAGATTACAGAGATGATCGCTCTGTGTAGAGCCGGACTATACTTGGATAGGTGTTCGCCTATGCATGCAAACGCAGTCCTTGTGGAAAAGATACTGAGGAGGTGACAGATGGGCAAAATGAGCATGCAGAATTCTTTTGGCTTGACAGTGGATCGACTACTGAATTCGCACCTGACGTGGACACCGAGAACCAGTTTTTCGACGTTCGTGTAGCTCCAGGTTCTTGCAGCTCCAGTTGGACGCCACTGGCTGGTGCGGAGGGGAGTCCTAGAAGGTAGAGTAGAGGCTACATAGGTTGTGGCTTTCTTTAGTCATCCCTTAAGCTGGACGAACTGGTGAATGGTCTTGGAAGTGCGAAAGGTGTAAATCAGGCCGCGAGGAAGCAACTCAAAGCCCGTTCTTCCTGCTTTGATCTACAGACCAAGATACATGGACTGCCATCTCAGCCACCAAACAAGTGATAGATGGTGGTTAATGCCTCAAGGGTGTGTTGGAAGGCGTAAGGTGCAGGAAGGCAGGCTGGCAATGTGGAAGTGCTTGATGTACTGAAGACGGTGGCCAGGGGGCATAGGAGTAGGTCCACTGCTCTATAGCTGCCAAGACGAACCACCCAGACAGTACAATCTTGTGGAATGGGGGCGCGATCTATACGCAGGGCAAAGCGGTGCGTTTTCGTGGGCAAGGGTGTACGATATCATTTTTGGGAGGCGGGGGTGATGCATTTAATATTTACCGAACGCTCCGCGTTTCAGCAGACGTGGTTGAAGAAATGACGATCTTTCCCTTCTCAAAGGCCACTCGAAAGTGCGACGACGTTTACGCGGGTATGCCTGGCTTTGATCGGCCACGTTTCAACGCTGTGCAGATAGCCGTCGCGAACAGCGCGGCATGCGATATAAGGTGTTCATTTGCTGCTTAACAAGCTCAATTGTGTAAGCGCAGCGGATGCTGTCGTGGACTGACATGCCTCACGAAGGCTTCATTATGCTTGTATTTTCTAAAGCAAGTGAGTGTAATGCTTAGTCTAGTGGATTGCCAAGGTCAATTACCCCACGCATAAGCCCTAACGGGATGGCTATGGAAGGTGTGAGACTTCAAAAACGTTGGAGTATCCGAGGCTTGCGTGTACGGGTTCTTACACATTTTTTTGCTTGCAACGGTTATATTTTGCCCGTTACTTTGCGGTGCAGTACTAGCGGTTGGAGATTATGCGTCTTTCACAGTGCATAGGATCAATGGAACCGGTGCGGGCCTGCACAGCACCATGCGACCTTGTGTTGACACCGCGCATCGATTCGCCACGGATAGCGCGGCACGCATTACAAGTTCTGCGGGCTTGAACCCAGCACTAGAAACCGCAACGAAGCGTCTGTAGCACATCGTTTTCTGGACTGCCGTCCACTCGGAATGCTGAAATGTTTTGGCATTCACAAAAGGAAGGCGTGGAAGCCTTCAGCGTGTGCGCATTGCATTGGGTGGGCCGAATGATGTCCAGACTACTGCAATGGCGTCTGAGCTTTACCCTTGCCGAAGACCAATTTTATATCGTTGTTGTGGCTCCTTCTACCAGGCTTCCTTTTTCAATAAAGGGTGTACGCAGAAAGGAATTGTGCATGTGTAGGGCTTTTAATTCGTTGGGCACGAATATGGGGCTGGTTAGTTCTAGTGCACACAAAGGCAATGATTAGCGACTAGATATCCTATGCTCACAGGGCTGCTGCACTGCTTATACTAGAATCTAGATTCGCTCTTTAGCTGATGTATGAAACACCAAGAGCCTTAACATATATAAAGTTGACGACCGCCACAGTGCAAGTCAACATTGTGGATAGCTTCGGCAGGGACATCGAGGCAGGCGGCACACGCCAATTGCCGCTGGCCGAAAGAAACCAGCGGCAACATTATAGAGGCGCAGCAAGTTCTGCCATCTATTTCTTATATACAAAACTAAAATAGCTAGCTTGACCACTAGCTAGTGAGTGCATACGCGACGCCTCTGGCTTTAGTAGCACAAAGGCTTCACAGGCAAAAGCGACAATCGCAAGCGGCTCATTTCTTTTGTTGAGATCTGATTTGAGACATCGTGCGCAGACGGCAAGGTTGCATGCGCTGCTTGATGGAGCGAGTGGGAGTTGCATGCGGAGCTGACAAAGGCGCGCACACATGCACGACAGAGCGTAGGGCGTCGCATTGTGGATACCGAGTTATATTGCCTTTCTGAATGTAGGCCCATCTGCTAGCAAGCGAGCAGTCGTTCTCATATGGGCACTAGAAGCCAGCCGAACTCCGTAGTAGCCATCATATATCTAATGCTTTTTTGACAGGCAATATGGCTAACGAAGCAGAAGCTGGAGGTTTATCCGCTACCCAGGAGGCTTCTCAGCCTTTGCCACTTCATGAGAGGGGCATTGCATACCATGGAGCAACACATTCTTTGATTGCGCGAGGTGTTTCGTAGCCTTTCGGCAGGCTGAAGTGAGGCCTTGAGCTGATTTGGAGTTATGCGTCTGCCTTTGCAGGGCCTCACATGCCTGACATCCAAACAGCTGCTACCGAGACCCGACCACTGGGCCGGCATAGTGATTAGGAAACGCAACACTCACTTGTTTGCATGTTTGGATGTGTGCGCGTGTCTCTGCGTGTTTGTTCGTTCGTTCGTGAGTCTGTGTGTGTGTGTGTGTGTGTGTGTGTGTGTGTGTGTGTGTGTGTGTGTGTGTGTGTGTGTGTATGTGTGTGTGTGTGTGTGTGTGTGTGTGTGTGTGTGTGTGTGTGTGTGTGTGTGTGTGTGTGTGTGTGTGTGTGCGAGCCTAACTACGCAACTAAAAGAGGCGGCATTCATCTGAAAAAGCAGCCCATAATCCACTGTTTAACAGCAGTGTACACGGTTGTTTCACATTTACTGCCAAGGCAATCAGGGTCTCACAAAGTACTTGTTTGCTAACAAGAGTGTAAACGCTTTCAGTGTGCAACCGTCGCCTGTACTTGGCGCAGCGTGTACGATGCAAAGTGGAGAGCGCAGCACAGTTTGCCTTCACAGAGCGCAGTGCTCTGGTGTAAGGAATCCAGACTCCGTAGTCACATCTTGTACGCGCGTAGATGTTCTTCACTAGGCATCCTATGCTGGTAATACCGGTGAGCAGCATGCTACATGTTCGCGTCGCTGAGAGCTTCGATGACAGCATCGAAAATCCCAGCACAATTTGCTGCTGCCAAGAGGCGATTAACGAAAAGCCGGACTGGACTTTACAGCTCTACAGCAAGTGCTACTGTGTACTGTATTGCCGTAACAGTGTCACGACCCACAAATTGCCCTTTAGCGAGTGCGCTTACACTCCATGGATTTGAATGAGCTGCAGCACTTGCGGTTCTTGTTGCTGGGTTCAGGGTTGAGGCTGTGCCTCCCCAAGAGTTCGTGACTAACGGCACTGCTGAAGAAGCCACCGTTGCTGCGTGCCGAAAATTGAGAGTAGCCTAGGTGATGAAGTTGAGAGAGGCGGCGCGTGAAAGTCTTATTTTGAAAGGAAACTGGCGACAAGCTTGTATAGCTGCACCAAGTGTTGGCATCCACTTCTTTTAATGCAGCACTGAAATAGGTTGGTCGGCGTTAAGTTCGTGGATACTTGCGGGGTGCCCGTGGCTTCGGCAACGAGGAAGCATTATAGTCGCGGGAGAAAAGGTGCTGCTGCCTATTTCTATTCATTGCTATTCCAAACGACTGCAAGCATAGGGCGAGGCTGCTTGGTGATGCTCAGCGGCACTTTGGAAGACAGGAAGCTGCATGCGGAGCTGACGACACACGCACACGGTCACGCCAAGGCATCTCGTGTAGGCTGAAAAAGCTGCCGGGACCGCGTTATTGCGGGTTGGTGAAGGAAGGCTCAAGATTTAAGAAGAAAACAATGAATGGATGATATCAAAGACAAAAGAGGCTTAGAAGGCTCAATAAAGTAGGCCGACATAACTTTGGCGAGTGCGTTGAAGGAGTAGACGTCTGAAGCCGTGGTGGTGGAGGCAGTTCCGCCAGGCTTGACGCTTGTGTACACGTGCGGCTACCTGCGGCTGGCAGCCCAAGCCGAGGAGAGCCTTTGTTGATTGTGCACTGCTTTTCCTGTCCTATGAACAATTTGAGCTGAAGCCTTGGGCTGATTTTGAGCTGCAGGCCTGAATTTGGATACGCTGGCGCCGGCACTGTGGCAATTACGGCTCATGTACTGGGCAGGCATAATGAACTTGAAACACGGCGCTTACTCGTTGTGTGTATGTTTGTGTGTCTGTGCATTTGTGTGCATGGAGCGGCTCACAGATTAACCACTAACGCCAGCGAGAGGGCATTTCAGCAGAAAAGGACCCCCTAATGCACTGCCCGGCGGCAGGGATTGCTGTGGTATTCAGATTGTCATGCGGCATTTAATATCAGGGCGATCAAGGTCTCACAATTGAGTGGTCTGTTACAAAGACACAAACCGTTTGAGTATGCTTTATGTTTGTGATGCAGAGTGTACGGTGCCTAGTGGCGTGCGCAGCCTTAGTGGTCTTGACAGCGCACTAGGCTGTGGTGCAAGGAGTCCAGATTCCGTAGTCGCATCTTCTACGCCCGTACATATTCTTCACCAGGCATCCTACCCCGGTTAAACTGGAGAGCAACACGGTGCCTGCTTCCACGTCATTTAGAACGTAGATGACAGCATCGAAACGTCCAGCACAATTTGCAGTTTCCTTGACGCAATCCATGACAACACACGAAAAGCCAGAACTACGTTTACAGCGAGCGATACCTGCATGGCATTGCTACAGCAGTGACGCATCGTGGCCACTGTTCCCTAGCGAGTGCGTTTTTATTTCTTGCGTTTGCGTCGAGAACAACTGGGAGTCCTAGGGCATCAGGTGTCAGGGATGCGATGCTGTGTGCCGCGGCGTCGCATCAAGCCAAAGCACAAAGCGTGTGCTATGGTGAGTGCTGCTTATCATCTTTGCAACGAAATGTGCAGCGCCCCATGCGGTATTTCAGACGCTCGTGGTAGCACTGAAAGGAGGAGATTGAGCTGAGGGCTTTGACAAACAGCGCCTTTGCCTTCGAGGCCGCAAGCAAATACATAGACATATGGCAGACTCTCGCAGCTGGTTGGTTGCGGCCTAACCGAAGGCTAGACGCCTCAATTGGCACATGCTGTGGCACTACCAGCAGGTGCTCTCAGGAAAGGACATAGTTTGTGGGGCAGGTTGTCGGGGTGTCGTCAACAACGATGTTGGATATCGTTCAGCGACGGTGAACCTGCTGTTTCATAGGGTATTTTTGAAGTATAAAGATGGAGATATGCGGGTGCGGTAGGCTTTGCATTCTACAGGTACGTTGGTGTCAGCGCCAGCTTGGGATGGTGCGCAGGATACGAATGCGGCATTCGCCAAACGACGAACCGGAAGGCACCCATTTCAAAATCGGTAGGTGTTGGCCCATAAGACCTATAAGCTGTTGGGTTTGCGTTCGTGTGTGTATACCGGTTTAGACAGCGTATGGAGGATGCAAAGGACCGTCTAACATAGCAGGGCAATTCCCTACTCCATAATGTATGCCCGGAATTGTTTTGATGTACGGGCCAGCGAAGCCGGGTTATTCGGAAGAGCAGGTAATTTTCAACGAACTAGGTTTGCAAAGGAACTGGCATGATTTCCACGCCAGGCCAAATGCCGTGTCCTTCTGGCGCAGAGCGTATGATACCCTTTCTCCTGTGCCGCACCATTAACCTGTCCAGAACACCGTTCTCAGCAGAGACGTTGCAGAATCCATAGTCAGCACCGCCACCGGCGTTGATGCGTTGCATTCAACACCTAACATAGGTGATATTGCAGGCCACGATTGTTCGTGTCGTCTTTGAGCATAGCTTAGGCGATGATGTTGAGAGAGGCGCAAGCGGCGTTTGCCATTCTGAGAAGCCGGTGGCACTGCAGAGTTGGAGTGTGCTCTACCGTCCACTTTATTCAGACAGAACTGAAATACCTTGACTGTCGCTTCTGTTCAGCTTGTGGGTGCATACGCACCGCCTGTGGCCCCCAGTAGCAGCGGAGCCTTATAGGCGCTGAAGCAAAGAGGCTGCTGCCTGTTTGAATTCACTGTTCCAAGCGGCCGCACGCATACGGCTAGGTTGTGCCTGCCGATTAATGGTGGTTGGCGAGAGGGGACGTTGCACGGGGACCTCACGAACACGTTCACATTGCCACGTCAAGGCATTTTGTGTAGGGCGTCAAAGCTGTAAGTGCCTGTATATTGCCGCTCTGTGAAGGGTGGCAGAAGCGCTACCATCTGTGCACTGGTTTCGTTGAGGACCAAACCTGCCGGTGCTGCAGCGGGGCGAACCCGGTCCATCACGTCGCTCCTTTGTGAGCCTTTCTTACTACCCGTGGCTGGCCTAGACCCTGGAGAAGCATCTTCGTTGATTGTGCGGTTCTCTTTTCTGCCCTTTCGGCAGGCTGAAGTGAGGCCTTGAGCTGCTTTGGAGTTATGCGTCTGCTTTTGCAGAGCCTGACATGCCTGACATCCAAACAGCTGCTACCGAGACCCGACCACTGGGCCGGCATAATGATTAGGAAACGCAGCACTCACTTGTTTGCATGTTTGGATGTGTGTGCGTGTCTCTGCGTGTTTGTTTGTTCGTTCGTGTGTGTGTGTGTGTGTGTGTGTGTGTGTGTGTGTGTGTGTGTGTGTGTGTGTGTGCGTGTGTGTGTGTGTGTGTGTGTGTGTGTGCGTGCGTGCAAGTAGATGCTGACAGCCTAACTAGGCAACTCAAGGAGGCGGCAGTCAGTCGCAAAGCGCCCCATAATCCACTATTTAACGACAGTATGCCCTTTTGGTCGTCGTGCCGCACTTTTTGCCAAGGCAACCAGGGTTTCACAAAGTAACTGTTTGTTAACAAGAGTGTAAAACCTTGCGGTATGCAATTATCGCTTGTGCTTGGTGCAGACTGTACGATGCACAGTTGAGAGCGCAGCACTGTTGTAGCCATGATGCAGTTCATGGCAAACCAGACCTACGTGCACAGCAAGTGATACCATGTATATCATTTCTGTGGCGGCGATGTGACGCGCTATTTTCCTCTTAGAATGTGCGCCTACATTGCATGCCTTGGCGCCAAAAAAAAGCGACCTAGGGGATCAAGCGTTGAGAATGCGGTGCTGTTAGCTAAGATTTCGCTCCAAGCCAGACCAAAACGCTCGCTTGCTAGGTTGGATGACTAGGGGGAGGAGGCGCTGCGTGTGGTATTAACACGCACGCACCAACGGGGTCAAGTTATGGCGTCACAGTTGTTCAGGCACGCTTCAGTCGTGTTTCCTGTGATCGTAGGCACGCGCGTCATGAAGGCCATAGCCCGATGTTCTTGGAAACGCTATTGTCGAAATAGCCACACCAAATTTACCTATCAGATATTCAGTGTCTGCTTTGAAGGGCAGGACGGGAAAGGTTCTATATGGCCTGGGGGCTGCCAGTTCAGCATGCACAGCTCCAAGTTTTTTGTAGGTGTGGTGGGACTCGTTGGCTTGGGGTGAATCGAAAGGGTGAGTCTGACGTTATGCTACGCGCAGTGAAGACACCAGGCTAAGCTGGATGAGCAGATAAATGCACTGCTTCTATAGATACCTGAGACAGACTGGAAACGCTTGGCGCGGCGTGAGATCTGCAGTGCATTGGTGTCCAGGACACTATCAAGGACCGTATAATCGGTGCTGCAAGATTTGTGTGGACCCTGGTTGCTTTACGGTTTGTTTTACAATGAGGCAAAACCATGGTGGTGTAGTAGAATTGAGGTAGATGGAAGCCCTGGTATGTAACGACGAGCACGCCCGATATGAGGCTTGAAATGAGCACTGGCATAGTGATTGGCGTTTGGGCTTTCAAATGAAGTGTTTTCACCGCGCATGCCGCACTGGATAGCTGTACAAGACGCTACTAGGAATCAGACGCCCTGGTAAAGATGGAGTAGCTACTCAGTGGAAGTACATAGTGGAAGGATTGTTCATTTCGAAGACGGCTAGGCGATGCTTTGAAAACAGACTATGAAATGCTGTGCCTGCGTTGTGAAGCATATTCTGAACAACGCAGTTGTCATGGCAAACGTGTTTTGGTAGGTATTTTGGTTCAGGCAGGTATCTTTGTGGCGTCACAATTAAAAATAATCTCGCACGCCAACGTTGAACTGGTTGCAAACTGCCGCATTGGAAAGAGAATCATGTGGATTCATACGAAAGGGTTAAGGAGTCCAGAGTTCTCCATTAGCCGCAGTGCACATGTGGATAAGAGTATGCCTTTCCCCGACTATCAGCCAAGCGTAGCCACATTGATGCAGTTCCTCTTATCCCTCGGGGAATCCAGTTAGTAAGGACAGGTCTGGATACGAGGGTTCCATGATAACAGATACCTTTATATGAAGGCTTCGGCATCGTCAGATATGATGTACGGGAAGTGTTGTTTTGTATCCCTGGGCAAGCGCAAAACCACTGAGATATTCGGTACTTGCTGGACTAGGCTGGCCACAAAACGCAGGTAATGCAGTTTAGGTATCCCATGCAGCGCAGGATGGTCGAATGAAATGCGTAAAAATTGTAGATGAGGCATTGCTTGTCTATTATATAAAAGCTTAAAAATGGTTTGGCTTAAATCAGAAGGTTTAGTTGGATTGGCACACTAGAGGCATATGACAGAACCGCTTGACTCGGACCAAATTGCAAAATCGCGATGGTGGTAAGGTTAGTCGCAGATGGCGCACAAGTACTTTACGCTGTGCTTAGAACGACGGTGTAATTGCAGCGGAGCCCCATGTAGCGTGTTCGCTATTTGCTTAGCTGCTGCGTGTATCTCTGAGCCATTTTTATGTCTGCTAGCCTCGGCGTTTTCAAAGGGCTGGCCCTCTTATGCCATCGCATCATCACCGCCCCAGTTTGTGTGTACCGGCCGGCCGAAGCCAACCTATATATTCCAGTGATTAGTGTGGCAGCTATCGGTTTTACATCTCTCTAACGCTGCGAATATCTGCATGCCAGCAAGCTCGGGCCATTCCCGTTTGCCTAGCCATTTGGTGGGTTGAGATAAGCGGACGCAATGGCGGTTCTTAGGTTATGCCAATTGAGCCCAGAAGAGACGCATTGAGCGCTAGAAACAGCTACAAATGCATCCAATTACAACAACGAGGCCAATGTGGAGCTTATTTGCTTGAGCGTCTGTCACACGCTTAATAGCTGTGGCGTTATATACTGAAAGTGTTCGTGTTCAATGCCTGACATGCTCTTCGCATAGGGGCAAACCCCTTAATTCGAACACGCATGAAGGCAGAACCAAGCAGGGCGCAGTGGGTACCGCTGCTAGGGCGGTGGTTCAGAAGAATCCACTACTGCATTAAGGGGGAAAGCTGGGTGTAAAATGCAGCTTCCCCTTATTGCCTTTCACCTTCGGCAGCACGTTCTTGAAGAGTGCCTGTAGTAGGCTGTTGAATACCTCTTGACATTTGTACAATGCTTGGGATTATCGAGATTTCCGGCAGTGCAGAAAGACAACAAGGCACATGTCAGAAAAAAGCAAGGAAAATATGAGCGACGCAAAGCGTTCACTTCGTTTTCTGTCAAGTACTGGAGCAATTCTTTTCACGCTTTGGAAAGGCAACGCTCTGAATAGGGGCCGGCGTCTCCTTATGATAGGTTTGGCTAGGATCGGCGGTTGTGAGGGGTGTCCACTGTTGGATGTATGAGACCGGCTGGTTGGGTGTGGGAAGTGGGCTAATGAAAAGGAGACCAGGCGTAGGCAAGCCAGGCTTCAATGCAGCTTATAATTTGGTTTGCATTGCGAAGCACTTCTCTTTTTTTCGGTCGCATTGCACATCTACCCGGCAGCAGTGGCAGGGAGCGATGCTGCATGTTTTGTGGCGTTTTCCTTAGCTATGAGGTGTGTGGGAAACTGCATCATCCCTTGATATATGTAGGAACGTTTGCGCCCGCGCGACGGTGGCTCTGCGAAGAAAGAATTTGTATTATGTTGTGCTTATTGAGGAGTTGGCGAGATAGATGATGAGCATAGGAAAGATAGGCGGCCTGTGACGGACGGTTGGGTGGAGAATGCAACGCGGCATGGTTATGAGTGGTGAGGAATTGCGTTAAGCATATGAGGTGCGTTTTCGAAGCGCGTGGCGAGACCATGCATACTTGAGCTCTCGCAGGGGGTGAGCATTGGAGGCGCCGTGATGGAACGCAAAAGCGAGGATGATTAGGCTTCGTTGAATTGAGGGCAGTCTGGCAGGCGTCAAACAGAGCGTGGATAAGTTGATGGCGAGCGGAAGAGTTGTGAGAGGTTGCAGTATGTAACAAGGAGGATTTCGCTGCACATTGTCATGCTCTTTTGGAGGCGCGCCAAGAAGCCAGTGCAGGATGGAGCGTCGGGCGCATGCGATCAGTGAGAGATGGCAAGTTCTGCCTTGCCGCAGTTAGGCTATCCTGATGGTTGTGCGGACAGCTGCACAGGGTTTGGGGATTATTACCAGTGGCCGGTGTGTGTGAGTGGCTTGGACACCAGCAAGGAGGTTGTCTGTTGATGAGGGAGAGTGTGGCTTGCTTGGCTGCGTGTATGGGTGTCATGTAGGGGGGGTGTTTGGAGTGTTAGCAGCGGAAAGATGCCTTTGATATTGCATGTGCGATGTGCCCGTTCTCGTAACACGCAATGAGGGGCGAGCGTTTGCTTATGATAGGTTTGGCTAGGATCGGCGGTTGTGAGGGGTGTCCACTGTTAGATGTATGAGGCCGGCTGGTTGGGTGTGGGAAGTGGGCTAATGAAAAGGAGACCAGGCGTAGGCAAGCCAGGCTTCAATGCAGCTTATAATTTGGTTTGCATTGCGAAGCACTTTTCTTTTTTTCGGTCGCATTGTGCATGTGTCCGGCAGCAGTGGCTAGGAGCGATGCTGCATGTTTTGTGGTGTTTTCCTCAGCTATGAGGTGTGTGAGGAACTGCATCATCCCTTGATATATGTAGGAACGTTTGCGCCCGCGCGACGGTGGCTCTGCGAAGAAAGAATTTGTATTATGTTGTGCTTATTGAGGAGTTGGCGAGATAGATGATGAGCATAGGAAAGATAGGCGGCCTGTGACGGACGGTTGGGTGGAGAATGCAACGCGGCATGGTTATGAGTGGTGAGGAATTGCGTTAAGCATATGAGGTGCGTTTTCGAAGCGCGTGGCGAGACCATGCATACTTGAGCTCTCGCAGGGGGTGAGCATTGGAGGCGCCGTGATGGAACGCAAAAGCGAGGATGATTAGGCTTCGTTGAATTGAGGGCAGTCTGGCAGGCGTCAAACAGAGCGTGGATAAGTTGATGGCGAGCGGAAGAGTTGTGAGAGGTTTCAGTATGTAACAAGGAGGATTTCGCTGCACATTGTCATGCTCTTTTGGAGGCGCGCCAAGAAGCCAGTGCAGGATGGAGCGTCGGGCGCATGCGATCAGTGAGAGATGACAAGTTCTGCCTTGCCGCAGTTAGGTTATCTTGATGGTTGTGCGGACAGCTGCAGAGGGTTTGGGGATTATTACCAGTGGCCGGTGTGTGTGAGTGGCTTGGACACCAGCAAGGAGGTTGTCTGTTGATGAGGGAGAGTGTGGCTTGCTTGGCTGCGTGTATGGGTGTCATGTAGGGGGGGTGTTTGGAGTGTTAGCAGCGGAAAGATGCCTTTGATATTGCCTGTGCGATGTGCCCGTTCTCGTAACACGCAATGAGGGGCGAGCGTTTGCTTATGATAGGTTTGGCTAGGATCGGCGGTTGTGAGGGGTGTCCACTGTTAGATGTATGAGGCCGGCTGGTTGGGTGTGGGAAGTGGGCTAATGAAAAGGAGACCAGGCGTAGGCAAGCC
This sequence comes from Eimeria praecox, assembly GCA_963920595.1. NCBI lineage: Eukaryota > Apicomplexa > Conoidasida > Eucoccidiorida > Eimeriidae > Eimeria > Eimeria praecox. Next base: position 4,296,113 of record OY986953.1, read on the forward strand.
AGGCTTCAATGCAGCTTATAATTTGGTTTGCATTGCGAAGCACTTTTCTTTTTTTCGGTCGCATTGCGCATGTGTCCGGCAGCAGTGGCTGGGAGCGATGCTGCATGTTTTGTGGTGTTTTCCTCAGCTATGAGGTGTGTGAGGAACTGCATCATCCCTTGATATATGTAGGAACGTTTGCGCCCGCGCGACGGTGGCTCTGCGAAGAAAGAATTTGTATTATGAACTGGCGAGACTGTGAACGTGTGTGCAGAGTGTTCCTCCGTTGTATGACGAAGTGCATGCGCTGAAGCTAGTTTGGCGTTTGGCATTTTTAAGACCAGGAGGTTAGGTGGAAGCGGCTGGGTCGATAGACGTTGCCTGTTGAATCAGAAAGTGTGTTTTCATTGACCGCCCAGGCACAGCGGCAGTCCTGAAATTGCGGCGTGGGTGTCCAAGATGATTGAATGACTAGGAGCAGCAAGGAGCTATTTTGAATGCCTTTTATTTGTGGCGTTCATGTGTGGGCTGCTTGGGGCCTGTGCGTCCCGTGTCGACGGTGCCTAGCAGCAACGTTCGTCTTTCCAGCTAATGCATATGAGAGACTGTCAGCGTGCTGACAGTCGGGCAAATGTATACGCTACGTCGGCATGTTATGCTTATTGAGGAGTTGGCGAGATAGATGATGAGCATAGGAAAGATAGGCGACCGGTGACGGACGGTTGGGTGGAGAATGCAACGCGGCATGGTTATGAGTGGTGAGGAATTGCGTTAAGCATATGAGGTGCGTTTTCGAAGCACGTGGCGAGACCATGCATACTTGAGCTCTCGCAGGGGGTGAGCATTGGAGGCGCCGTGATGGAACGCAAAAGCGAGGACGATTAGGCTTCGTTGAATTGAGGGCAGTGCGGCAGGCGTCAAACAGAGCTTGAATAAGTTGATGGCGAGCGGAAGAGTTGTGAGAGGTTGCAGTATGTAACAAGGAGGATTTCGCTGCACATTGTCATGCTCTTTTGGAGGCGCGCCAAGAAGCCAGTGCAGGATGGAGCGTCGGGCGCATGCGATCAGTGAGAGATGACAAGTTCTGCCTTGCCGCAGTTAGGTTATCTTGATGGTTGTGCGGACAGCTGCAGAGGGTTGGGGGATTATTACCAGTGGCCGGTGTGTGTGAGTGGCTTGGACACCAGCAAGGAGGCTGTCTGTTGATGAAGGAGACTGTGGCGTGCTTGGCTGCGTGTATGGGTGTCATGTAGGGGGGGTGTTTGGAGTGTTAGCAGCGGAAAGATGCCTTTGATATTGCCTGTGCGATGTGCCCGTTCTCGTAACACGCAATGAGGGGCGAGCTTTTGCTTATGATAGGTTTGGCTAGGATCGGCGGTTGTGAGGGGTGTCCACTGTTAGATGTATGAGACCGGCTGGTTGGGTGTGGGAAGTGGGCTAATGAAAAGGAGACCAGGCGTAGGCAAGCCAGGCTTCAATGCAGCTTATAATTTGGTTTGCATTGCGAAGCACTTCTCTTTTTTTCGGTCGCATTGCACATCTACCCGGCAGCAGTGGCTAGGAGCGATGCTGCATGTTTTGTGGTGTTTTCCTCAGCTATGAGGTGTGTGAGAAACTGCATCATCCCTTGATATATGTAGGAACGTTTGCGCCCGCGCGACGGTGGCTCTGCGAAGAAAGAATTTGTATTATGAACTGGCGAGACTGTGAACATGTGTGCAGAGTGTTCCTTCGTTGTATGACGAAGTGCATGCGCTGAAGCTAGTTTGGCGTTTGGCATTTTTAAGACCAGGAGGTTAGGTGGAAGCGGCTGGGTCGATAAACGTTGCCTGTTGAATCAGAAAGTGTGTTTTCATTGACCGCCCAGGCACAGCGGCAGTCCTGAAATTGCGGCGTGGGTGTCCAAGATGATTGAATGACTAGGAGCAGCAAGGAGCTATTTTGAATGCCTTTTATTTGTGGCGTTCATGTGTGGGCTGCTTGGGGCCTGTGCGTCCCGTGTCGACGGTGCCTAGCAGCAACGTTCGTCTTTCCAGCTAATGCATATGAGAGACTGTCAGCGTGCTGACAGTCGGGCAAATGTATACGCTACGTCGGCATGTTATGCTTATTGAGGAGTTGGCGAGATAGATGATGAGCATAGGAAAGATAGGCGACCGGTGACGGACGGTTGGGTGGAGAATGCAACGCGGCATGGTTATGAGTGGTGAGGAATTGCGTTAAGCATATGAGGTGCGTCTTCGAAGCACGTGGCGAGACCATGCATACTTGAGCTCTCGCAGGAGGTGAGCATTGGAGGCGCCGTGATGGAACGCAAAAGCGAGGACGATTAGGCTTCGTTGAATTGAGGGCAGTGCGGCAGGCGTCAAACAGAGCTTGAATAAGTTGATGGCGAGCGGAAGAGTTGTGAGAGGTTGCAGTATGTAACAAGGAGGATTTCGCTGCACATTGTCATGCTCTTTTGGAGGCGCGCCAAGAAGCCAGTGCAGGATGGAGCGTCGGGCGCATGCGATCAGTGAGAGATGACAAGTTCTGCCTTGCCGCAGTTAGGTTATCTTGATGGTTGTGCGGACAGCTGCAGAGGGTTGGGGGATTATTACCAGTGGCCGGTGTGTGTGAGTGGCTTGGACACCAGCAAGGAGGTTGTCTGTTGATGAGGGAGAGTGTGGCTTGCTTGGCTGCGTGTATGGGTGTCATGTAGGGGGGGTGTTTGGAGTGTTAGCAGCGGAAAGATGCCTTTGATATTGCATGTGCGATGTGCCCGTTCTCGTAACACGCAATGAGGGGCGAGCGTTTGCTTATGATAGGTTTGGCTAGGATCGGCGGTTGTGAGGGGTGTCCACTGTTAGATGTATGAGACCGGCTGGTTGGGTGTGGGAAGTGGGCTAATGAAAAGGAGACCAGGCGTAGGCAAGCCAGGCTTCAATGCAGCTTATAATTTGGTTTGCATTGCGGAGCACTTCTCTTTTTTTCGGTCGCATTGCACATCTACCCGGCAGCAGTGGCTAGGAGCGATGCTGCATGTTTTGTGGTGTTTTCCTCAGCTATGAGGTGTGTGAGGAACTGCATCATCCCTTGATATATGTAGGAACGTTTGCGCCCGCGCGACGGTGGCTCTGCGAAGAAAGAATTTGTATTATGAACTGGCGAGACTGTGAACGTGTGTGCAGAGTGTTCCTTCGTTGTATGACGAAGTGCATGCGCTGAAGCTAGTTTGGCGTTTGGCATTTTTAAGACCAGGAGGTTAGGTGGAAGCGGCTGGGTCGATAAACGTTGCCTGTTGAATCAGAAAGTGTGTTTTCATTGACCGCCCAGGCACAGCGGCAGTCCTGAAATTGCGGCGTGGGTGTCCAAGATGATTGAATGACTAGGAGCAGCAAGGAGCTATTTTGAATGCCTTTTATTTGTGGCGTTCATGTGTGGGCTGCTTGGGGCCTGTGCGTCCCGTGTCGACGGTGCCTAGCAGCAACGTTCGTCTTTCCAGCTAATGCATATGAGAGACTGTCAGCGTGCTGACAGTCGGGCAAATGTATACGCTACGCCAGCATGTTATGTTTATTGAGGAGTTGGCGAGATAGATGATGAGCATAGGAAAGATAGGCGACCGGTGACGGACGGTTGGGTGGAGAATGCAACGCGGCATGGTTATGAGTGGTGAGGAATTGCGTTAAGCATATGAGGTGCGTCTTCGAAGCACGTGGCGAGACCATGCATACTTGAGCTCTCGCAGGAGGTGAGCATTGGAGGCGCCGTGATGGAACGCAAAAGCGAGGACGATTAGGCTTCGTTGAATTGAGGGCAGTGCGGCAGGCGTCAAACAGAGCTTGAATAAGTTGATGGCGAGCGGAAGAGTTGTGAGAGGTTGCAGTATGTAACAAGGAGGATTTCGCTGCACATTGTCATGCTCTTTTGGAGGCGCGCCAAGAAGCCAGTGCAGGATGGAGCGTCGGGCGCATGCGATCAGTGAGAGATGACAAGTTCTGCCTTGCCGCAGTTAGGTTATCTTGATGGTTGTGCGGACAGCTGCAGAGGGTTGGGGGATTATTACCAGTGGCCGGTGTGTGTGAGTGGCTTGGACACCAGCAAGGAGGTTGTCTGTTGATGAGGGAGAGTGTGGCTTGCTTGGCTGCGTGTATGGGTGTCATGTAGGGGGGGTGTTTGGAGTGTTAGCAGCGGAAAGATGCCTTTGATATTGCCTGTGCGATGTGCCCGTTCTCGTAACACGCAATGAGGGGCGAGCGTTTGCTTATGATAGGTTTGGCTAGGATCGGCGGTTGTGAGGGGTGTCCACTGTTAGATGTATGAGGCCGGCTGGTTGGGTGTGGGAAGTGGGCTAATGAAAAGGAGACCAGGCGTAGGCAAGCCAGGCTTCAATGCAGCTTATAATTTGGTTTGCATTGCGAAGCACTTTTCTTTTTTTCGGTCGCATTGCGCATGTGTCCGGCAGCAGTGGCTGGGAGCGATGCTGCATGTTTTGTGGTGTTTTCCTCAGCTATGAGGTGTGTGAGGAACTGCATCATCCCTTGATATATGTAGGAACGTTTGCGCCCGCGCGACGGTGGCTCTGCGAAGAAAGAATTTGTATTATGAACTGGCGAGACTGTGAACGTGTGTGCAGAGTGTTCCTCCGTTGTATGACGAAGTGCATGCGCTGAAGCTAGTTTGGCGTTTGGCATTTTTAAGACCAGGAGGTTAGGTGGAAGCGGCTGGGTCGATAGACGTTGCCTGTTGAATCAGAAAGTGTGTTTTCATTGACCGCCCAGGCACAGCGGCAGTCCTGAAATTGCGGCGTGGGTGTCCAAGATGATTGAATGACTAGGAGCAGCAAGGAGCTATTTTGAATGCCTTTTATTTGTGGCGTTCATGTGTGGGCTGCTTGGGGCCTGTGCGTCCCGTGTCGACGGTGCCTAGCAGCAACGTTCGTCTTTCCAGCTAATGCATATGAGAGACTGTCAGCGTGCTGACAGTCGGGCAAATGTATACGCTACGTCGGCATGTTATGCTTATTGAGGAGTTGGCGAGATAGATGATGAGCATAGGAAAGATAGGCGACCGGTGACGGACGGTTGGGTGGAGAATGCAACGCGGCATGGTTATGAGTGGTGAGGAATTGCGTTAAGCATATGAGGTGCGTTTTCGAAGCACGTGGCGAGACCATGCATACTTGAGCTCTCGCAGGGGGTGAGCATTGGAGGCGCCGTGATGGAACGCAAAAGCGAGGACGATTAGGCTTCGTTGAATTGAGGGCAGTGCGGCAGGCGTCAAACAGAGCTTGAATAAGTTGATGGCGAGCGGAAGAGTTGTGAGAGGTTGCAGTATGTAACAAGGAGGATTTCGCTGCACATTGTCATGCTCTTTTGGAGGCGCGCCAAGAAGCCAGTGCAGGATGGAGCGTCGGGCGCATGCGATCAGTGAGAGATGACACGTTCTGCCTTGCCGCAGTTAGGTTATCTTGATGGTTGTGCGGACAGCTGCAGAGGGTTGGGGGATTATTACCAGTGTCCTGTGTGTGTGAGTGGCTTGGACACCAGCAAGGAGGTTGTCTGTTGATGAGGGAGAGTGTGGCGTGCTTGGCTGCGTGTATGGGTGTCATGTAGGGGGGGTGTTTGGAGTGTTAGCAGCGGAAAGATGCCTTTGATATTGCCTGTGCGATGTGCCCGTTCTCGTAACACGCAATGAGGGGCGAGCGTTTGCTTATGATAGGTTTGGCTAGGATCGGCGGTTGTGAGGGGTGTCCACTGTTAGATGTATGAGGCCGGCTGGTTGGGTGTGGGAAGTGGGCTAATGAAAAGGAGACCAGGCGTAGGCAAGCCAGGCTTCAATGCAGCTTATAATTTGGTTTGCATTGCGGAGCACTTCTCTTTTTTTCGGTCGCATTGCACATCTACCCGGCAGCAGTGGCTAGGAGCGATGCTGCATGTTTTGTGGTGTTTTCCTCAGCTATGAGGTGTGTGAGGAACTGCATCATCCCTTGATATATGTAGGAACGTTTGCGCCCGCGCGACGGTGGCTCTGCGAAGAAAGAATTTGTATTATGAACTGGCGAGACTGTGAACGTGTGTGCAGAGTGTTCCTTCGTTGTATGACGAAGTGCATGCGCTGAAGCTAGTTTGGCGTTTGGCATTTTTAAGACCAGGAGGTTAGGTGGAAGCGGCTGGGTCGATAAACGTTGCCTGTTGAATCAGAAAGTGTGTTTTCATTGACCGCCCAGGCACAGCGGCAGTCCTGAAATTGCGGCGTGGGTGTCCAAGATGATTGAATGACTAGGAGCAGCAAGGAGCTATTTTGAATGCCTTTTATTTGTGGCGTTCATGTGTGGGCTGCTTGGGGCCTGTGCGTCCCGTGTCGACGGTGCCTAGCAGCAACGTTCGTCTTTCCAGCTAATGCATATGAGAGACTGTCAGCGTGCTGACAGTCGGGCAAATGTATACGCTACGTCGGCATGTTATGCTTATTGAGGAGTTGGCGAGATAGATGATGAGCATAGGAAAGATAGGCGACCGGTGACGGACGGTTGGGTGGAGAATGCAACGCGGCATGGTTATGAGTGGTGAGGAATTGCGTTAAGCATATGAGGTGCGTCTTCGAAGCACGTGGCGAGACCATGCATACTTGAGCTCTCGCAGGAGGTGAGCATTGGAGGCGCCGTGATGGAACGCAAAAGCGAGGACGATTAGGCTTCGTTGAATTGAGGGCAGTGCGGCAGGCGTCAAACAGAGCTTGAATAAGTTGATGGCGAGCGGAAGAGTTGTGAGAGGTTGCAGTATGTAACAAGGAGGATTTCGCTGCACATTGTCATGCTCTTTTGGAGGCGCGCCAAGAAGCCAGTGCAGGATGGAGCGTCGGGCGCATGCGATCAGTGAGAGATGACAAGTTCTGCCTTGCCGCAGTTAGGTTATCTTGATGGTTGTGCGGACAGCTGCAGAGGGTTGGGGGATTATTACCAGTGGCCGGTGTGTGTGAGTGGCTTGGATACCAGCAAGGAGGTTGTCTGTTGATGAGGGAGAGTGTGGCTTGCTTGGCTGCGTGTATGGGTGTCATGTAGGGGGGGTGTTTGGAGTGTTAGCAGCGGAAAGATGCCTTTGATATTGCATGTGCGATGTGCCCGTTCTCGTAACACGCAATGAGGGGCGAGCGTTTGCTTATGATAGGTTTGGCTAGGATCGGCGGTTGTGAGGGGTGTCCACTGTTAGATGTATGAGACCGGCTGGTTGGGTGTGGGAAGTGGGCTAATGAAAAGGAGACCAGGCGTAGGCAAGCCAGGCTTCAATGCAGCTTATAATTTGGTTTGCATTGCGGAGCACTTCTCTTTTTTTCGGTCGCATTGCACATCTACCCGGCAGCAGTGGCTAGGAGCGATGCTGCATGTTTTGTGGTGTTTTCCTCAGCTATGAGGTGTGTGAGGAACTGCATCATCCCTTGATATATGTAGGAACGTTTGCGCCCGCGCGACGGTGGCTCTGCGAAGAAAGAATTTGTATTATGAACTGGCGAGACTGTGAACGTGTGTGCAGAGTGTTCCTTCGTTGTATGACGAAGTGCATGCGCTGAAGCTAGTTTGGCGTTTGGCATTTTTAAGACCAGGAGGTTAGGTGGAAGCGGCTGGGTCGATAAACGTTGCCTGTTGAATCAGAAAGTGTGTTTTCATTGACCGCCCAGGCACAGCGGCAGTCCTGAAATTGCGGCGTGGGTGTCCAAGATGATTGAATGACTAGGAGCAGCAAGGAGCTATTTTGAATGCCTTTTATTTGTGGCGTTCATGTGTGGGCTGCTTGGGGCCTGTGCGTCCCGTGTCGACGGTGCCTAGCAGCAACGTTCGTCTTTCCAGCTAATGCATATGAGAGACTGTCAGCGTGCTGACAGTCGGGCAAATGTATACGCTACGCCAGCATGTTATGTTTATTGAGGAGTTGGCGAGATATATGATGAGCATAGGAAAGATAGGCGACCGGTGACGGACGGTTGGGTGGAGAATGCAACGCGGCATGGTTATGAGTGGTGAGGAATTGCGTTAAGCATATGAGGTGCGTCTTCGAAGCACGTGGCGAGACCATGCATACTTGAGCTCTCGCAGGAGGTGAGCATTGGAGGCGCCGTGATGGAACGCAAAAGCGAGGACGATTAGGCTTCGTTGAATTGAGGGCAGTGCGGCAGGCGTCAAACAGAGCTTGAATAAGTTGATGGCGAGCGGAAGAGTTGTGAGAGGTTGCAGTATGTAACAAGGAGGATTTCGCTGCACATTGTCATGCTCTTTTGGAGGCGCGCCAAGAAGCCAGTGCAGGATGGAGCGTCGGGCGCATGCGATCAGTGAGAGATGACAAGTTCTGCCTTGCCGCAGTTAGGTTATCTTGATGGTTGTGCGGACAGCTGCAGAGGGTTGGGGGATTATTACCAGTGGCCGGTGTGTGTGAGTGGCTTGGACACCAGCAAGGAGGTTGTCTGTTGATGAAGGAGACTGTGGCGTGCTTGGCTGCGTGTATGGGTGTCATGTAGGGGGGGTGTTTGGAGTGTTAGCAGCGGAAAGATGCCTTTGATATTGCCTGTGCGATGTGCCCGTTCTCGTAACACGCAATGAGGGGCGAGCGTTTGCTTATGATAGGTTTGGCTAGGATCGGCGGTTGTGAGGGGTGTCCACTGTTAGATGTATGAGACCGGCTGGTTGGGTGTGGGAAGTGGGCTAATGAAAAGGAGACCAGGCGTAGGCAAGCCAGGCTTCAATGCAGCTTATAATTTGGTTTGCATTGCGAAGCACTTCTCTTTTTTTCGGTCGCATTGCGCATGTGTCCGGCAGCAGTGGCTAGGAGCGATGCTGCATGTTTTGTGGTGTTTTCCTCAGCTATGAGGTGTGTGAGAAACTGCATCATCCCTTGATATATGTAGGAACGTTTGCGCCCGCGCGACGGTGGCTCTGCGAAGAAAGAATTTGTATTATGAACTGGCGAGAGTGTGAACGTGTGTGCAGAGTGTTCCTTCGTTGTATGACGAAGTGCATGCGCTGAAGCTAGTTTGGCGTTTGGCATTTTTAAGACCAGGAGGTTAGGTGGAAGCGGCTGGGTCGATAAACGTTGCCTGTTGAATCAGAAAGTGTGTTTTCATTGACCGCCCAGGCACAGCGGCAGTCCTGAAATTGCGGCGTGGGTGTCCAAGATGATTGAATGACTAGGAGCAGCAAGGAGCTATTTTGAATGCCTTTTATTTGTGGCGTTCATGTGTGGGCTGCTTGGGGCCTGTGCGTCCCGTGTCGACGGTGCCTAGCAGCAACGTTCGTCTTTCCAGCTAATGCATATGAGAGACTGTCAGCGTGCTGACAGTCGGGCAAATGTATACGCTACGCCAGCATGTTATGTTTATTGAGGAGTTGGCGAGATAGATGATGAGCATAGGAAAGATAGGCGACCGGTGACGGACGGTTGGGTGGAGAATGCAACGCAGCATGGTTATGAGTGGTGAGGAATTGCGTTAAGCATATGAGGTGCGTCTTCGAAGCACGTGGCGAGACCATGCATACTTGAGCTCTCGCAGGAGGTGAGCATTGGAGGCGCCGTGATGGAACGCAAAAGCGAGGACGATTAGGCTTCGTTGAATTGAGGGCAGTGCGGCAGGCGTCAAACAGAGCTTGAATAAGTTGATGGCGAGCGGAAGAGTTGTGAGAGGTTGCAGTATGTAACAAGGAGGATTTCGCTGCACATTGTCATGCTCTTTTGGAGGCGCGCCAAGAAGCCAGTGCAGGATGGAGCGTCGGGCGCATGCGATCAGTGAGAGATGACAAGTTCTGCCTTGCCGCAGTTAGGTTATCTTGATGGTTGTGCGGACAGCTGCAGAGGGTTGGGGGATTATTACCAGTGGCCGGTGTGTGTGAGTGGCTTGGACACCAGCAAGGAGGCTGTCTGTTGATGAAGGAGACTGTGGCGTGCTTGGCTGCGTGTATGGGTGTCATGTAGGGGGGGTGTTTGGAGTGTTAGCAGCGGAAAGATGCCTTTGATATTGCCTGTGCGATGTGCCCGTTCTCGTAACACGCAATGAGGGGCGAGCTTTTGCTTATGATAGGTTTGGCTAGGATCGGCGGTTGTGAGGGGTGTCCACTGTTAGATGTATGAGACCGGCTGGTTGGGTGTGGGAAGTGGGCTAATGAAAAGGAGACCAGGCGTAGGCAAGCCAGGCTTCAATGCAGCTTATAATTTGGTTTGCATTGCGAAGCACTTCTCTTTTTTTCGGTCGCATTGCACATCTACCCGGCAGCAGTGGCTAGGAGCGATGCTGCATGTTTTGTGGTGTTTTCCTCAGCTATGAGGTGTGTGAGGAACTGCATCATCCCTTGATATATGTAGGAACGTTTGCGCCCGCGCGACGGTGGCTCTGCGAAGAAAGAATTTGTATTATGAACTGGCGAGACTGTGAACGTGTGTGCAGAGTGTTCCTTCGTTGTATGACGAAGTGCATGCGCTGAAGCTAGTTTGGCGTTTGGCATTTTTAAGACCAGGAGGTTAGGTGGAAGCGGCTGGGTCGATAAACGTTGCCTGTTGAATCAGAAAGTGTGTTTTCATTGACCGCCCAGGCACAGCGGCAGTCCTGAAATTGCGGCGTGGGTGTCCAAGATGATTGAATGACTAGGAGCAGCAAGGAGCTATTTTGAATGCCTTTTATTTGTGGCGTTCATGTGTGGGCTGCTTGGGGCCTGTGCGTCCCGTGTCGACGGTGCCTAGCAGCAACGTTCGTCTTTCCAGCTAATGCATATGAGAGACTGTCAGCGTGCTGACAGTCGGGCAAATGTATACGCTACGCCAGCATGTTATGCTTATTGAGGAGTTGGCGAGATAGATGATGAGCATAGGAAAGATAGGCGACCGGTGACGGACGGTTGGGTGGAGAATGCAACGCAGCATGGTTATGAGTGGTGAGGAATTGCGTTAAGCATATGAGGTGCGTCTTCGAAGCACGTGGCGAGATCATGCATACTTGAGCTCTCGCAGGAGGTGAGCATTGGAGGCGCCGTGATGGAACGCAAAAGCGAGGACGATTAGGCTTCGTTGAATTGAGGGCAGTGCGGCAGGCGTCAAAGAGAGCTTGAATAAGTTGATGGCGAGCGGAAGAGTTGTGAGAGGTTGCAGTATGTAACAAGGAGGATTTCGCTGCACATTGTCATGCTCTTTTGGAGGCGCGCCAAGAAGCCAGTGCAGGATGGAGCGTCGGGCGCATGCGATCAGTGAGAGATGACAAGTTCTGCCTTGCCGCAGTTAGGTTATCTTGATGGTTGTGCGGACAGCTGCAGAGGGTTGGGGGATTATTACCAGTGGCCGGTGTGTGTGAGTGGCTTGGACACCAGCAAGGAGGCTGTCTGTTGATGAAGGAGACTGTGGCGTGCTTGGCTGCGTGTATGGGTGTCATGTAGGGGGGGTGTTTGGAGTGTTAGCAGCGGAAAGATGCCTTTGATATTGCCTGTGCGATGTGCCCGTTCTCGTAACACGCAATGAGGGGCGAGCTTTTGCTTATGATAGGTTTGGCTAGGATCGGCGGTTGTGAGGGGTGTCCACTGTTAGATGTATGAGACCGGCTGGTTGGGTGTGGGAAGTGGGCTAATGAAAAGGAGACCAGGCGTAGGCAAGCCAGGCTTCAATGCAGCTTATAATTTGGTTTGCATTGCGAAGCACTTCTCTTTTTTTCGGTCGCATTGCACATCTGCCCGGCAGCAGTGGCTAGGAGCGATGCTGCATGTTTTGTGGTGTTTTCCTCAGCTATGAGGTGTGTGAGGAACTGCATCATCCCTTGATATATGTAGGAACGTTTGCGCCCGCGCGACGGTGGCTCTGCGAAGAAAGAATTTGTATTATGAACTGGCGAGACTGTGAACGTGTGTGCAGAGTGTTCCTTCGTTGTATGACGAAGTGCATGCGCTGAAGCTAGTTTGGCGTTTGGCATTTTTAAGACCAGGAGGTTAGGTGGAAGCGGCTGGGTCGATAAACGTTGCCTGTTGAATCAGAAAGTGTGTTTTCATTGACCGCCCAGGCACAGCGGCAGTCCTGAAATTGCGGCGTGGGTGTCCAAGATGATTGAATGACTAGGAGCAGCAAGGAGCTATTTTGAATGCCTTTTATTTGTGGCGTTCATGTGTGGGCTGCTTGGGGCCTGTGCGTCCCGTGTCGACGGTGCCTAGCAGCAACGTTCGTCTTTCCAGCTAATGCATATGAGAGACTGTCAGCGTGCTGACAGTCGGGCAAATGTATACGCTACGCCAGCATGTTATGTTTATTGAGGAGTTGGCGAGATATATGATGAGCATAGGAAAGATAGGCGACCGGTGACGGACGGTTGGGTGGAGAATGCAACGCAGCATGGTTATGAGTGGTGAGGAATTGCGTTAAGCATATGAGGTGCGTCTTCGAAGCACGTGGCGAGACCATGCATACTTGAGCTCTCGCAGGAGGTGAGCATTGGAGGCGCCGTGATGGAACGCAAAAGCGAGGACGATTAGGCTTCGTTGAATTGAGGGCAGTGCGGCAGGCGTCAAACAGAGCTTGAATAAGTTGATGGCGAGCGGAAGAGTTGTGAGAGGTTGCAGTATGTAACAAGGAGGATTTCGCTGCACATTGTCATGCTCTTTTGGAGGCGCGCCAAGAAGCCAGTGCAGGATGGAGCGTCGGGCGCATGCGATCAGTGAGAGATGACAAGTTCTGCCTTGCCGCAGTTAGGTTATCTTGATGGTTGTGCGGACAGCTGCAGAGGGTTGGGGGATTATTACCAGTGGCCGGTGTGTGTGAGTGGCTTGGACACCAGCAAGGAGGCTGTCTGTTGATGAAGGAGACTGTGGCGTGCTTGGCTGCGTGTATGGGTGTCATGTAGGGGGGGTGTTTGGAGTGTTAGCAGCGGAAAGATGCCTTTGATATTGCCTGTGCGATGTGCCCGTTCTCGTAACACGCAATGAGGGGCGAGCTTTTGCTTATGATAGGTTTGGCTAGGATCGGCGGTTGTGAGGGGTGTCCACTGTTAGATGTATGAGACCGGCTGGTTGGGTGTGGGAAGTGGGCTAATGAAAAGGAGACCAGGCGTAGGCAAGCCAGGCTTCAATGCAGCTTATAATTTGGTTTGCATTGCGAAGCACTTCTCTTTTTTTCGGTCGCATTGCACATCTACCCGGCAGCAGTGGCTAGGAGCGATGCTGCATGTTTTGTGGTGTTTTCCTCAGCTATGAGGTGTGTGAGGAACTGCATCATCCCTTGATATATGTAGGAACGTTTGCGCCCGCGCGACGGTGGCTCTGCGAAGAAAGAATTTGTATTATGAACTGGCGAGACTGTGAACGTGTGTGCAGAGTGTTCCTTCGTTGTATGACGAAGTGCATGCGCTGAAGCTAGTTTGGCGTTTGGCATTTTTAAGACCAGGAGGTTAGGTGGAAGCGGCTGGGTCGATAAACGTTGCCTGTTGAATCAGAAAGTGTGTTTTCATCGACCGCCCAGGCACAGCGGCAGTCCTGAAATTGCGGCGTGGGTGTCCAAGATGATTGAATGACTAGGAGCAGCAAGGAGCTATTTTGAATGCCTTTTATTTGTGGCGTTCATGTGTGGGCTGCTTGGGGCCTGTGCGTCCCGTGTCGACGGTGCCTAGCAGCAACGTTCGTCTTTCCAGCTAATGCATATGAGAGACTGTCAGCGTGCTGACAGTCGGGCAAATGTATACGCTACGCCAGCATGTTATGCTTATTGAGGAGTTGGCGAGATAGATGATGAGCATAGGAAAGATAGGCGACCGGTGACGGACGGTTGGGTGGAGAATGCAACGCAGCATGGTTATGAGTGGTGAGGAATTGCGTTAAGCATATGAGGTGCGTCTTCGAAGCACGTGGCGAGACCATGCATACTTGAGCTCTCGCAGGAGGTGAGCATTGGAGGCGCCGTGATGGGACGCAAAAGCGAGGACGATTAGGCTTCGTTGAATTGAGGGCAGTGCGGCAGGCGTCAAAGAGAGCTTGAATAAGTTGATGGCGAGCGGAAGAGTTGTGAGAGGTTGCAGTATGTAACAAGGAGGATTTCGCTGCACATTGTCATGCTCTTTTGGAGGCGCGCCAAGAAGCCAGTGCAGGATGGAGCGTCGGGCGCATGCGATCAGTGAGAGATGACAAGTTCTGCCTTGCCGCAGTTAGGTTATCTTGATGGTTGTGCGGACAGCTGCAGAGGGTTGGGGGATTATTACCAGTGGCCGGTGTGTGTGAGTGGCTTGGACACCAGCAAGGAGGCTGTCTGTTGATGAAGGAGACTGTGGCGTGCTTGGCTGCGTGTATGGGTGTCATGTAGGGGGGGTGTTTGGAGTGTTAGCAGCGGAAAGATGCCTTTGATATTGCCTGTGCGATGTGCCCGTTCTCGTAACACGCAATGAGGGGCGAGCTTTTGCTTATGATAGGTTTGGCTAGGATCGGCGGTTGTGAGGGGTGTCCACTGTTAGATGTATGAGACCGGCTGGTTGGGTGTGGGAAGTGGGCTAATGAAAAGGAGACCAGGCGTAGGCAAGCCAGGCTTCAATGCAGCTTATAATTTGGTTTGCATTGCGAAGCACTTCTCTTTTTTTCGGTCGCATTGCACATCTACCCGGCAGCAGTGGCTAGGAGCGATGCTGCATGTTTTGTGGTGTTTTCCTCAGCTATGAGGTGTGTGAGGAACTGCATCATCCCTTGATATATGTAGGAACGTTTGCGCCCGCGCGACGGTGGCTCTGCGAAGAAAGAATTTGTATTATGAACTGGCGAGACTGTGAACGTGTGTGCAGAGTGTTCCTTCGTTGTATGACGAAGTGCATGCGCTGAAGCTAGTTTGGCGTTTGGCATTTTTAAGACCAGGAGGTTAGGTGGAAGCGGCTGGGTCGATAAACGTTGCCTGTTGAATCAGAAAGTGTGTTTTCATTGACCGCCCAGGCACAGCGGCAGTCCTGAAATTGCGGCGTGGGTGTCCAAGATGATTGAATGACTAGGAGCAGCAAGGAGCTATTTTGAATGCCTTTTATTTGTGGCGTTCATGTGTGGGCTGCTTGGGGCCTGTGCGTCCCGTGTCGACGGTGCCTAGCAGCAACGTTCGTCTTTCCAGCTAATGCATATGAGAGACTGTCAGCGTGCTGACAGTCGGGCAAATGTATACGCTACGCCAGCATGTTATGTTTATTGAGGAGTTGGCGAGATAGATGATGAGCATAGGAAAGATAGGCGACCGGTGACGGACGGTTGGGTGGAGAATGCAACGCAGCATGGTTATGAGTGGTGAGGAATTGCGTTAAGCATATGAGGTGCGTCTTCGAAGCACGTGGCGAGACCATGCATACTTGAGCTCTCGCAGGAGGTGAGCATTGGAGGCGCCGTGATGGAACGCAAAAGCGAGGACGATTAGGCTTCGTTGAATTGAGGGCAGTGCGGCAGGCGTCAAAGAGAGCTTGAATAAGTTGATGGCGAGCGGAAGAGTTGTGAGAGGTTGCAGTATGTAACAAGGAGGATTTCGCTGCACATTGTCATGCTCTTTTGGAGGCGCGCCAAGAAGCCAGTGCAGGATGGAGCGTCGGGCGCATGCGATCAGTGAGAGATGACAAGTTCTGCCTTGCCGCAGTTAGGTTATCTTGATGGTTGTGCGGACAGCTGCAGAGGGTTGGGGGATTATTACCAGTGGCCGGTGTGTGTGAGTGGCTTGGACACCAGCAAGGAGGCTGTCTGTTGATGAAGGAGACTGTGGCGTGCTTGGCTGCGTGTATGGGTGTCATGTAGGGGGGGTGTTTGGAGTGTTAGCAGCGGAAAGATGCCTTTGATATTGCCTGTGCGATGTGCCCGTTCTCGTAACACGCAATGAGGGGCGAGCTTTTGCTTATGATAGGTTTGGCTAGGATCGGCGGTTGTGAGGGGTGTCCACTGTTAGATGTATGAGACCGGCTGGTTGGGTGTGGGAAGTGGGCTAATGAAAAGGAGACCAGGCGTAGGCAAGCCAGGCTTCAATGCAGCTTATAATTTGGTTTGCATTGCGAAGCACTTCTCTTTTTTTCGGTCGCATTGCGCATGTGTCCGGCAGCAGTGGCTAGGAGCGATGCTGCATGTTTTGTGGTGTTTTCCTCAGCTATGAGGTGTGTGAGGAACTGCACCATCCCTTGATATATGTAGGAACGTTTGCGCCCGCGCGACGGTGGCTCTGCGAAGAAAGAATTTGTATTATGAACTGGCGAGACTGTGAACGTGTGTGCAGAGTGTTCCTTCGTTGTATGACGAAGTGCATGCGCTGAAGCTAGTTTGGCGTTTGGCATTTTTAAGACCAGGAGGTTAGGTGGAAGCGGCTGGGTCGATAAACGTTGCCTGTTGAATCAGAAAGTGTGTTTTCATTGACCGCCCAGGCACAGCGGCAGTCCTGAAATTGCGGCGTGGGTGTCCAAGATGATTGAATGACTAGGAGCAGCAAGGAGCTATTTTGAATGCCTTTTATTTGTGGCGTTCATGTGTGGGCTGCTTGGGGCCTGTGCGTCCCGTGTCGAGGGTGCCTAGCAGCAACGTTCGTCTTTCCAGCTAATGCATATGAGAGACTGTCAGCGTGCTGACAGTCGGGCAAATGTATACGCTACGCCAGCATGTTGTGCTTATTGAGGAGTTGGCGAGATAGATGATGAGCATAGGAAAGATAGGCGACCGGTGACGGACGGTTGGGTGGAGAATGCAACGCGGCATGGTTATGAGTGGTGAGGAATTGCGTTAAGCATATGAGGTGCGTTTTCGAAGCACGTGGCGAGACCATGCATACTTGAGCTCTCGCAGGAGGTGAGCATTGGAGGCGCCGTGATGGAACGCAAAAGCGAGGACGATTAGGCTTCGTTGAATTGAGGGCAGTGCGGCAGGCGTCAAACAGAGCTTGAATAAGTTGATGGCGAGCGGAAGAGTTGTGAGAGGTTGCAGTATGTAACAAGGAGGATTTCGCTGCACATTGTCATGCTCTTTTGGAGGCGCGCCAAGAAGCCAGTGCAGGATGGAGCGTCGGGCGCATGCGATCAGTGAGAGATGACAAGTTCTGCCTTGCCGCAGTTAGGTTATCTTGATGGTTGTGCGGACAGCTGCAGAGGGTTGGGGGATTATTACCAGTGGCCGGTGTGTGTGAGTGGCTTGGACACCAGCAAGGAGGCTGTCTGTTGATGAAGGAGACTGTGGCGTGCTTGGCTGCGTGTATGGGTGTCATGTAGGGGGGGTGTTTGGAGTGTTAGCAGCGGAAAGATGCCTTTGATATTGCCTGTGCGATGTGCCCGTTCTCGTAACACGCAATGAGGGGCGAGCGTTTGCTTATGATAGGTTTGGCTAGGATCGGCGGTTGTGAGGGGTGTCCACTGTTAGATGTATGAGACCGGCTGGTTGGGTGTGGGAAGTGGGCTAATGAAAAGGAGACCAGGCGTAGGCAAGCCAGGCTTCAATGCAGCTTATAATTTGGTTTGCATTGCGAAGCACTTCTCTTTTTTTCGGTCGCATTGCGCATGTGTCCGGCAGCAGTGGCTAGGAGCGATGCTGCATGTTTTGTGGTGTTTTCCTCAGCTATGAGGTGTGTGAGGAACTGCACCATCCCTTGATATATGTAGGAACGTTTGCGCCCGCGCGACGGTGGCTCTGCGAAGAAAGAATTTGTATTATGAACTGGCGAGACTGTGAACGTGTGTGCAGAGTGTTCCTTCGTTGTATGACGAAGTGCATGCGCTGAAGCTAGTTTGGCGTTTGGCATTTTTAAGACCAGGAGGTTAGGTGGAAGCGGCTGGGTCGATAAACGTTGCCTGTTGAATCAGAAAGTGTGTTTTCATTGACCGCCCAGGCACAGCGGCAGTCCTGAAATTGCGGCGTGGGTGTCCAAGATGATTGAATGACTAGGAGCAGCAAGGAGCTATTTTGAATGCCTTTTATTTGTGGCGTTCATGTGTGGGCTGCTTGGGGCCTGTGCGTCCCGTGTCGAGGGTGCCTAGCAGCAACGTTCGTCTTTCCAGCTAATGCATATGAGAGACTGTCAGCGTGCTGACAGTCGGGCAAATGTATACGCTACGCCAGCATGTTATGCTTATTGAGGAGTTGGCGAGATAGATGATGAGCATAGGAAAGATAGGCGACCGGTGACGGACGGTTGGGTGGAGAATGCAACGCAGCATGGTTATGAGTGGTGAGGAATTGCGTTAAGCATATGAGGTGCGTCTTCGAAGCACGTGGCGAGACCATGCATACTTGAGCTCTCGCAGGAGGTGAGCATTGGAGGCGCCGTGATGGAACGCAAAAGCGAGGACGATTAGGCTTCGTTGAATTGAGGGCAGTGCGGCAGGCGTCAAACAGAGCTTGAATAAGTTGATGGCGAGCGGAAGAGTTGTGAGAGGTTGCAGTATGTAACAAGGAGGATTTCGCTGCACATTGTCATGCTCTTTTGGAGGCGCGCCAAGAAGCCAGTGCAGGATGGAGCGTCGGGCGCATGCGATCAGTGAGAGATGACAAGTTCTGCCTTGCCGCAGTTAGGTTATCTTGATGGTTGTGCGGACAGCTGCAGAGGGTTGGGGGATTATTACCAGTGGCCGGTGTGTGTGAGTGGCTTGGACACCAGCAAGGAGGCTGTCTGTTGATGAAGGAGACTGTGGCGTGCTTGGCTGCGTGTATGGGTGTCATGTAGGGGGGGTGTTTGGAGTGTTAGCAGCGGAAAGATGCCTTTGATATTGCCTGTGCGATGTGCCCGTTCTCGTAACACGCAATGAGGGGCGAGCTTTTGCTTATGATAGGTTTGGCTAGGATCGGCGGTTGTGAGGGGTGTCCACTGTTAGATGTATGAGACCGGCTGGTTGGGTGTGGGAAGTGGGCTAATGAAAAGGAGACCAGGCGTAGGCAAGCCAGGCTTCAATGCAGCTTATAATTTGGTTTGCATTGCGAAGCACTTCTCTTTTTTTCGGTCGCATTGCGCATGTGTCCGGCAGCAGTGGCTAGGAGCGATGCTGCATGTTTTGTGGTGTTTTCCTCAGCTATGAGGTGTGTGAGGAACTGCACCATCCCTTGATATATGTAGGAACGTTTGCGCCCGCGCGACGGTGGCTCTGCGAAGAAAGAATTTGTATTATGAACTGGCGAGACTGTGAACGTGTGTGCAGAGTGTTCCTTCGTTGTATGACGAAGTGCATGCGCTGAAGCTAGTTTGGCGTTTGGCATTTTTAAGACCAGGAGGTTAGGTGGAAGCGGCTGGGTCGATAAACGTTGCCTGTTGAATCAGAAAGTGTGTTTTCATTGACCGCCCAGGCACAGCGGCAGTCCTGAAATTGCGGCGTGGGTGTCCAAGATGATTGAATGACTAGGAGCAGCAAGGAGCTATTTTGAATGCCTTTTATTTGTGGCGTTCATGTGTGGGCTGCTTGGGGCCTGTGCGTCCCGTGTCGACGGTGCCTAGCAGCAACGTTCGTCTTTCCAGCTAATGCATATGAGAGACTGTCAGCGTGCTGACAGTCGGGCAAATGTATACGCTACGCCAGCATGTTATGCTTATTGAGGAGTTGGCGAGATAGATGATGAGCATAGGAAAGATAGGCGACCGGTGACGGACGGTTGGGTGGAGAATGCAACGCGGCATGGTTATGAGTGGTGAGGAATTGCGTTAAGCATATGAGGTGCGTCTTCGAAGCACGTGGCGAGACCATGCATACTTGAGCTCTCGCAGGAGGTGAGCATTGGAGGCGCCGTGATGGAACGCAAAAGCGAGGACGATTAGGCTTCGTTGAATTGAGGGCAGTGCGGCAGGCGTCAAACAGAGCTTGAATAAGTTGATGGCGAGCGGAAGAGTTGTGAGAGGTTGCAGTATGTAACAAGGAGGATTTCGCTGCACATTGTCATGCTCTTTTGGAGGCGCGCCAAGAAGCCAGTGCAGGATGGAGCGTCGGGCGCATGCGATCAGTGAGAGATGACAAGTTCTGCCTTGCCGCAGTTAGGTTATCTTGATGGTTGTGCGGACAGCTGCAGAGGGTTGGGGGATTATTACCAGTGGCCGGTGTGTGTGAGTGGCTTGGACACCAGCAAGGAGGCTGTCTGTTGATGAAGGAGACTGTGGCGTGCTTGGCTGCGTGTATGGGTGTCATGTAGGGGGGGTGTTTGGAGTGTTAGCAGCGGAAAGATGCCTTTGATATTGCCTGTGCGATGTGCCCGTTCTCGTAACACGCAATGAGGGGCGAGCTTTTGCTTATGATAGGTTTGGCTAGGATCGGCGGTTGTGAGGGGTGTCCACTGTTAGATGTATGAGACCGGCTGGTTGGGTGTGGGAAGTGGGCTAATGAAAAGGAGACCAGGCGTAGGCAAGCCAGGCTTCAATGCAGCTTATAATTTGGTTTGCATTGCGAAGCACTTCTCTTTTTTTCGGTCGCATTGCGCATGTGTCCGGCAGCAGTGGCTAGGAGCGATGCTGCATGTTTTGTGGTGTTTTCCTCAGCTATGAGGTGTGTGAGGAACTGCACCATCCCTTGATATATGTAGGAACGTTTGCGCCCGCGCGACGGTGGCTCTGCGAAGAAAGAATTTGTATTATGAACTGGCGAGACTGTGAACGTGTGTGCAGAGTGTTCCTTCGTTGTATGACGAAGTGCATGCGCTGAAGCTAGTTTGGCGTTTGGCATTTTTAAGACCAGGAGGTTAGGTGGAAGCGGCTGGGTCGATAAACGTTGCCTGTTGAATCAGAAAGTGTGTTTTCATTGACCGCCCAGGCACAGCGGCAGTCCTGAAATTGCGGCGTGGGTGTCCAAGATGATTGAATGACTAGGAGCAGCAAGGAGCTATTTTGAATGCCTTTTATTTGTGGCGTTCATGTGTGGGCTGCTTGGGGCCTGTGCGTCCCGTGTCGACGGTGCCTAGCAGCAACGTTCGTCTTTCCAGCTAATGCATATGAGAGACTGTCAGCGTGCTGACAGTCGGGCAAATGTATACGCTACGCCAGCATGTTATGCTTATTGAGGAGTTGGCGAGATAGATGATGAGCATAGGAAAGATAGGCGACCGGTGACGGACGGTTGGGTGGAGAATGCAACGCGGCATGGTTATGAGTGGTGAGGAATTGCGTTAAGCATATGAGGTGCGTTTTCGAAGCACGTGGCGAGACCATGCATACTTGAGCTCTCGCAGGAGGTGAGCATTGGAGGCGCCGTGATGGAACGCAAAAGCGAGGACGATTAGGCTTCGTTGAATTGAGGGCAGTGCGGCAGGCGTCAAACAGAGCTTGAATAAGTTGATGGCGAGCGGAAGAGTTGTGAGAGGTTGCAGTATGTAACAAGGAGGATTTCGCTGCACATTGTCATGCTCTTTTGGAGGCGCGCCAAGAAGCCAGTGCAGGATGGAGCGTCGGGCGCATGCGATCAGTGAGAGATGACAAGTTCTGCCTTGCCGCAGTTAGGTTATCTTGATGGTTGTGCGGACAGCTGCAGAGGGTTGGGGGATTATTACCAGTGGCCGGTGTGTGTGAGTGGCTTGGACACCAGCAAGGAGGCTGTCTGTTGATGAAGGAGACTGTGGCGTGCTTGGCTGCGTGTATGGGTGTCATGTAGGGGGGGTGTTTGGAGTGTTAGCAGCGGAAAGATGCCTTTGATATTGCCTGTGCGATGTGCCCGTTCTCGTAACACGCAATGAGGGGCGAGCGTTTGCTTATGATAGGTTTGGCTAGGATCGGCGGTTGTGAGGGGTGTCCACTGTTAGATGTATGAGACCGGCTGGTTGGGTGTGGGAAGTGGGCTAATGAAAAGGAGACCAGGCGTAGGCAAGCCAGGCTTCAATGCAGCTTATAATTTGGTTTGCATTGCGAAGCACTTTTCTTTTTTTCGGTCGCATTGCGCATGTGTCCGGCAGCAGGGGCTAGGAGCGATGCTGCATGTTTTGTGGTGTTTTCCTCAGCTATGAGGTGTGTGAGGAACTGCATCATCCCTTGATATATGTAGGAACGTTTGCGCCCGCGCGACGGTGGCTCTGCGAAGAAAGAATTTGTATTATGAACTGGCGAGACTGTGAACGTGTGTGCAGAGTGTTCCTTCGTTGTATGACGAAGTGCATGCGCTGAAGCTAGTTTGGCGTTTGGCATTTTTAAGACCAGGAGGTTAGGTGGAAGCGGCTGGGTCGATAAACGTTGCCTGTTGAATCAGAAAGTGTGTTTTCATTGACAGCCCAGGCACAGCGGCAGTCCTGAAATTGCGGCGTGGGTGTCCAAGATGATTGAATGACTAGGAGCAGCAAGGAGCTATTTTGAATGCCTTTTATTTGTGGCGTTCATGTGTGGGCTGCTTGGGGCCTGTGCGTCCCGTGTCGACGGTGCCTAGCAGCAACGTTCGTCTTTCCAGCTAATGCATATGAGAGACTGTCAGCGTGCTGACAGTCGGGCAAATGTATACGCTACGCCAGCATGTTATGCTTATTGAGGAGTTGGCGAGATAGATGATGAGCATAGGAAAGATAGGCGACCGGTGACGGACGGTTGGGTGGAGAATGCAACGCAGCATGGTTATGAGTGGTGAGGAATTGCGTTAAGCATATGAGGTGCGTTTTCGAAGCACGTGGCGAGACCATGCATACTTGAGCTCTCGCAGGGGGTGAGCATTGGAGGCGCCGTGATGGAACGCAAAAGCGAGGACGACTAGGCTTCGTTGAATTGAGGGCAGTGTGGCAGGCGTCAAAGAGAGCTTGGATAAGTTGATGGCGAGCGGAAGAGTTGTGAGAGGTTGCAGTATGTAACAAGGAGGATTTCGCTGCACATTGTCATGCTCTTTTGGAGGCGCGCCAAGAAGCCAGTGCAGGATGGAGCGTCGGCCACATGCGATCAGTGAGAGATGACAAGTTCTGCCTTTGCCGCAGTTAGGCTATCTTGATGGTTGTGCGGACAGCTGCACAGGGTTTGGGGATTATTACCAGTGGCCGGTGTGTGTGAATGGCTTGGACACCAGCAAGGAGGCTGTCTGTTGATGAAGGAGACTGTGGCGTGCTTGGCTGCGTGTATGGGTGTCATGTAGGGGGGGTGTTTGGAGTGTTAGCAGCGGAAAGATGCCTTTGATATTGCCTGTGCGATGTGCCCGTTCTCGTAACACGCAATGAGGGGCGAGCGTTTGCTTATGATAGGTTTGGCTAGGATCGGCGGTTGTGAGGGGTGTCCACTGTTAGATGTATGAGACCGGCTGGTTGGGTGTGGGAAGTGGGCTAATGAAAAGGAGACCAGGCGTAGGCAAGCCAGGCTTCAATGCAGCTTATAATTTGGTTTGCATTGCGAAGCACTTCTCTTTTTTTCGGTCGCATTGCGCATGTGTCCGGCAGCAGGGGCTAGGAGCGATGCTGCATGTTTTGTGGTGTTTTCCTCAGCTATGAGGTGTGTGAGGAACTGCATCATCCCTTGATATATGTAGGAACGTTTGCGCCCGCGCGACGGTGGCTCTGCGAAGAAAGAATTTGTATTATGAACTGGCGAGACTGTGAACGTGTGTGCAGAGTGTTCCTTCGTTGTATGACGAAGTGCATGCGCTGAAGCTAGTTTGGCGTTTGGCATTTTTAAGACCAGGAGGTTAGGTGGAAGCGGCTGGGTCGATAAACGTTGCCTGTTGAATCAGAAAGTGTGTTTTCATTGACAGCCCAGGCACAGCGGCAGTCCTGAAATTGCGGCGTGGGTGTCCAAGATGATTGAATGACTAGGAGCAGCAAGGAGCTATTTTGAATGCCTTTTATTTGTGGCGTTCATGTGTGGGCTGCTTGGGGCCTGTGCGTCCCGTGTCGACGGTGCCTAGCAGCAACGTTCGTCTTTCCAGCTAATGCATATGAGAGACTGTCAGCGTGCTGACAGTCGGGCAAATGTATACGCTACGCCAGCATGTTATGCTTATTGAGGAGTTGGCGAGATAGATGATGAGCATAGGAAAGATAGGCGACCGGTGACGGACGGTTGGGTGGAGAATGCAACGCAGCATGGTTATGAGTGGTGAGGAATTGCGTTAAGCATATGAGGTGCGTTTTCGAAGCACGTGGCGAGACCATGCATACTTGAGCTCTCGCAGGGGGTGAGCATTGGAGGCGCCGTGATGGAGCGCAAAAGCGAGGACGACTAGGCTTCGTTGAATTGAGGGCAGTGTGGCAGGCGTCAAAGAGAGCTTGGATAAGTTGATGGCGAGCGGAAGAGTTGTGAGAGGTTGCAGTATGTAACAAGGAGGATTTCGCTGCACGTTGTCATGCTCTTTTGGAGGCGCGCCAAGAAGCCAGTGCAGGATGGAGCGTCGGCCACATGCGATCAGTGAGAGATGACAAGTTCTGCCTTTGCCGCAGTTAGGCTATCTTGATGGTTGTGCGGACAGCTGCACAGGGTTTGGGGATTATTACCAGTGGCCGGTGTGTGTGAATGGCTTGGACACCAGCAAGGAGGCTGTCTGTTGATGAGGGAGAGTGTGGCTTGCTTGGTTACTTGTATGGGTGTGAGGGGCGAGCGTTTGCTTATGATAGGTTTGGCTAGGATAGGCGGTTGTGAGGGGTGTCCACTGTTGGATGTATGAGACCGGCTGGTTGGGTGTGGGAAGTGGGCTAATGAAAAGGAGACCAGGCGTAGGCAAGCCAGGCTTCAATGCAGCTTATAATTTGGTTTGCATTGCGAAGCACTTCTCTTTTTTTTCGGTCGCATTGTGCATGCGTCCGGATTCGCAATGCGACCGAAAAAAAAGAAGTGCTTCAGCGCTGTTGCCGGCGAGGCCTTTTACCACGCGTCACGGTGATGGGAGGGAATATGTTGGGGGGTTTGGCGGAGAGCCGTTGCGAGTATTGGTAGCTGTTGGGTACTCTGCTGTTGTGGAAGCATAGGGGGATGGGACATGGGAGCTGGAGGAAGGGCGAGGAGGTTTTTATCTCCATAATGTTGGTTTAGAAGAGGCTGGCGTTTGGCTTGCATCAGGGAGTGAGCCCAGCGCCTGTTGGGGATGCATGGTACTTAGCAGCACCTTTGGATGGAGAAATGCAAAGGGGGTCAGCTTCTTTTGAGCGCTGGGCGAGGTGTGTGGAGCGTTGCATCAGCTGCCGATGCGTGTACGGTGTTATCACTTGCTAAGCGATGTCTCCCCCGAGAAGGAGATTATTTTGTTTACTACGCGACAGCGAACAGGGCCTAATCGCGCTGTGCCTGGGAATAGGGAGGAAAGTGCTTCAACGTAGTAGGGGAGCTCCCAGGTGACGAACTGCTTGAGGTATGCCTTGTTTGCATTTCCTTGAAATTTAGAAAGTGTGCTTGTATGGATGGGAGCATGCGGATGCAATAGTTGCATGCGGAGCTCGGTATTTGGGGGACAGTGCGGCAGCATAAGGAGTTTTGTCAGACATCCAGTAGTGCTTTCCCACAGCATGACCTCGCACAGTTGGGCAAAGATGACTTCGTCTTTTGTGGCAGTAACTCATGTGTTACAAACGAACTGTTTGGCCCTTATGGAACTGTCAAATTGCAAAGGGCAGTTGGATAGTATAGATGATGTTCCGTGCTGCGTTTCAAGACAGTTTTTGTGCTGAAACAGCATATTTCATGAGTGCTGTTAATGGCCATGCTTGCAAGTATCGGCCTTCGGTTTGGCAGTCGTAGTCTAATGAGCTCAACTGCCTTGCAGGCATTAAGCGCTGTAGCGTAATCTCGTACGCGTTTTTTCAGTTTCTGGAGAGATAGCATTAGGCTTTGGGCTCCCGTGGATGGCCCAGACCTGAGTAAGTCCAGCAGTACGAATTGGAAGATATGACCCAACATGCGCAAGACTACTGAGCAAGCTTATCGCGCCTGTAATGTGCCTACTAGCTGTGTGTATGCAGCATTTGACCAAGCGCTTTAAGCGAGTAAATCGCTATTTAGCAGCGCGAGGCAATTCATTGCATGAAGGGGAAGTGAACGATTCCCCATCTCGAATGTGATCTAGGGCCTACACGTGTGGGCACGTGGGAGTTTGGCCCGTTTGTAACGCGATCAAGTCACTAGTTGTGCTCGCGCCCCTATTACGCTAAGGCCAGCTGTGCTTTAGCAAACCCGTAAGAACATAAGACAAGCTGCTCGCCCATATAGCAGCTTGCCTACCTAATGTTGCAAGCTGGCAATGCTAGTTGCAGATGCCGCGCTTTCGTTCCCAATGTTGGTGTGTGTTGGCAACTTGTAAAGATTGATATGTCGACGCAGAGGTTCACCTAGCATTCTATGGTGTTTCTAAGCTGCATGTGACACGCTTCTCTGGAGCTCGTTGCAACGTACGATTCTTGAGGTACGCGCAGACCGACATGCATACGCGCAGATGCACTGATGGGCTCTGCTCCCTGGTTCCCGCAGCATCAGTATATTATTTTAGCCCGATAAGCAAAAGCAAACTGCAAGCCTCCTGTTGGACGTCAGCCGTACCGACCATGCGTAGTTTGTAAGCTTATTAGCAGTGCACAGTCGCTAGGCTGACGCACCATTGGACCCTAGGCTTTATTCTCACCAAAGCTTAAGGCTGTTGCTCGCCGCCAGAACATATACAGCAGTTGTTGCTCACTACGAGGTATAACTTGGCATCCTGGATGACATCTGCAGCTCACGCTTATACCAGCATAGCCAAACCAACGGCATATCGCATGTCAAAGTCGGAATATTTCTTGAGTGTACGCGCAAGCGCGCTTATGAAGCCTTTTGAATAGAGCACGTCCCTGGATGCTCGGCTAAAGGGAGTGAGTTGAAAGCAAAGCACGGTAGAGGCATGGCTCTTCGCTGACGGTTTTGCAGGCCCAGCTTCGCATTCGGTCCCCACAGCTTACCGTCTCGTCGCGAAAGGTAGAAACATACTACATGTGGAGGGCCAGCCAGCATCAATCAAGAGGGGAAGAGATAGCGGGAACTAAGCATTGGAAGGGTAACAAACAGTCTTTACTGCATTGAGCACTCCTGAGCATGTGCTGCCCCTTGACCAAGAAGCGCAGTCTCACGTACAACTCGAGCATGCGATTTGTCTTCGTCTATCAGCAACCTCAGGCGGTTTCAAGAACAGGCTACCATTCTTGGTGCTGTCGTTATCTCTTTAGAGAGATACTTTGCAGCAGACCTGATTTACTCTGGTTTTTGTCGAAGCCCTTCGAATCACAACAGAAAGTTCGTCGAGAGTATAATGTTAGTGCAGGGGAAAGCATTCTGCTGGCATCGTGCCCTGTTCTGGCTGTCTGTAGAATGACACGAACCATTCTAATTTCACAAACACTTAAAATAGCGAGGACGTGAAGACCAACTTAAGCTGCAGATGCAATAGTGAACACAGCGAACCATGCTAACGCATGCAAACCAACCAATACGGCCTTCTTTTGGAATATTAGACTTCTATTATCACACACGTACAAGCTCACCAGGTGCATGACTTCTCTGGCTATTATCAGACCCGCATGCAAACGCAGTGCGTTCCTTGGGGGTCTAAACACCCGAGCAGGCTGTAGGCCCCATCAAGAAGCCACGCTAATGCATACTGGAGCGTTTTGTCGATCCGGACCCCTTACTTGCGTGTATAATATGCGTAGTTTAATTCTGATGTAGCTGCGCCTTGCGGGTGCACCTCCTTTCGTCTTAGCGCATACAATTAATCCAGGATCGACTTGCAGCCTAAGGACCTGAACAATCAAGACGCTGAGAGACCAACAGAACGCAAAGCGACTAAAAATGCTGTTGATTTGCATGCCTTTGTGTGCTAGCATTAACTTTGCACTAATGAATCGCTTTTCTACATTTTTGGTGCCACTTACCTAGATTTGCAGACACGGTGTTCTGAGCAGCGAACGAGCCAGTATTGCGCCAGTAAAGCTACATAGAGGAACCCGCATGCTGCGGTAGTCAGTGCTTTTTCTCTTTAACACCATCTGACAAATATATGCTAAATAGGCGCCACCTCTACAAGTTTTTCCATGAAAGAGGCCCTCTTTCATCGCTAATAGTCGAGCCCAAGCTGTCTTCTCAAACTAGTGCCTGGCTTTTATGAATACGAAAGTTGCAGTGGGCAACTGAGCGCAGTGTACTGGTAGTGACAGTTGTAAATGAGTGTACATGGAAGCCCACATACCCACTCTGAGATCGACAGGATTATATATAACGCGCCGGATGGCACCCTACCATGGCCGCTTGTACCTCGGCCCCTTTGTGCTAGTTGAATACAATGGTTGTTGCCTGCTTCCTTTTGGAGCGTGGGCAAGCAACGTTTCTCATATTGCTTCTTTGTGAGGCCACTCTTTATTGTGTTTTAATTTTACCTGCTAAGGTGCCTTGTGCATGATGTACGAACGCATCGCTCTGTGGCGAATGAGCAGCATTATACGTATGGTTTGCTTTTGTGCATTTTCGAGTTCCCTCGTTCGTCAACTTCATGGCATCACGGAAGTAGCATTTGGCCCCTTTGAGCACTGCAGAATGTGCATTTACTCCTTTTGCGTGACCCAGAAAGTCCGTTGAGGCCCTTGCGTATTCAGCAAAAGCATTGCGGGCTGGCCATAGATGGTTCCCACTTTAATGCATGCATTTATGTAGTGGATGCGAAGTGGTGTGCTTTTAACTGAACTTACTCAGGTGTCAGAGCTGCTGCAATTCTGGAAGACGGTTCATAGCAGGCTGCATCTACGTTGCATTGCATAGCTGCATGCCACAGGGTCTCCGATAAAACGTATCGCCATATCGCCATCTGGGAGCAAGTCGGCAGTGCATGCTTGAGGTCACAGCGGCATAACGCCTGAAAATATTTTATGAAACAGAGGAGATAGGAACGGTAACAAGCATCCCGACAGACTAGCTGCGCTAATCTATTGCTGCTGCTGGCGTGTAGCAATCTTTGCATATGCTTGGAGAACTAGCACTCTGCGTGCTCAATCGCGCAGCGTATTAACGAATTGCATATTGTGGATAAAAATGAACCGTAGTTCTTCATCTAATATTTCGCTGAAGTAAAACAGAGTCGCACGATCCCTGCAGGTGTGGACGCGCTGGCGGTGGGTTCCGATTCAGAGGGTGCGCCTCTTCTTTAGCTGCCAGTGTTTCCTAAGCGCTGTTGGGATTCGGCGCTGAAGTGATTAAGCTTGTACTGGTTGATTTTTACAGAATGTTGGATAAAGATAGCAATGCCAATATTTGCGCATACATGGTACTTTTCACTGTGCCGAAAAGCTTTCCAGGCGGAAAGTACTTGTGACATAGGCAAACTTGTTAAACGCCAGGGTCTGTAATCATCGCAAAGCGGAACAAAACCTGTTCTGAGCGACGCTCAGTGTTTGGACACGACGTTTTGCCGCATTTGCTCTATCGACGGTGCCTTGGGAAGGACAGCTCAATTTCTGCTCTGATGAACTCTGGGTGTCTTCTCGTTTCCCGCACTGGACTCACATACATGGAAACAACGTTGATGAGCCTACTGTCCATTGACGCAATAAAGCCCCCACTCGTGATGGCAGCGTTGCAAAATAAAATGCAAGATGTGAAAGCTTGACGCTTTTGTGCAATACAGGCCGGCAAATGAAGTGGATATCCTCCTTTACTTTAGTGCATGCCTGGCATTGGAGGTTATTGGGTATTCCATTCCACATGCATAGCGACGGAGCTCTGGTATGACGCAGCAAAATATACCATTGTCATTCCCCCTGTTCATGTGGTTATGGCATGGCACACCGGAGCCCTTTTCGACACAGTTAAGCATTTTGCACGCAACGTTCTGCTGAGTTCCAGAAAGTAAGCTACCATGTTAGTTCATTAAGAACGAGCTTGGAAGTGTTGTGCTAGGCCAAGGGAAACGTGCAGGCAGATGGAACAGGCAAGCGCTCCAAAAGATGCTTCATATCTTGGAAAATCCTTTAAGAGCTCTACCTTCAAAAAGCGGGTAGCTGCGGTGGGCTTACGAATAAGGACCCTCTTGGAAGAAGAATAAGCTCCTCGTACACAAGGGAATACAAAAATAAATCCCTGCTCGGGACATAGGCTTGAGGGTATTAAGGAATTCTGCCATGCTGGGATTGGAGAAGGATGCTCGTGTCCACCCATTCAATGTAAAGTAAATGGCGCCAAGAGCTGTTCTGCAGGACGCTCGTTAGCTACGAAGTAGTGGCTCAATGGCCTTTGTTGTACCTGCAGCATGAGGACTGTTTGAAAAGCAAGTCCACTTGAAGTGCCGCGGATACTTTAGCCTGTGCTCGCTCATTCAGTGCTTGGGGAATGGTTCCAGAGACATTCCTGTGGACCAGCTGCTGGTTGATCCGTTACGAAATCTACGTTGCTTGTAAGCCATTATATCTATTGTTACAAAATCTATTGACAACGGAGTACAGCCTCCATAAGAGGTCTGTGCGTACGTCACTGAGCCATTTTATTTGCTGGAAGCAGCTGAGACTTCATAGCGCCGGGTTATTTCTGGCCAGCTGGGTGGTTGTCTGTCTATAACACTCCCGAATATTCTAAGTCCCCCCCATGTACTCTCATTTTGTAGTAAGTGCGTTGCTTGGTTGGCAAACAGCTCTGCACCGCTGCCTCAGCTCAGGCTCAGGCATCTCCTTGGCGCGTACACATTACACAAGCAAAATGCGATGCCAATCTCCCAAGCACATGCGACGCCTTCCATCATTTCTGTACGTCTAGCCCAACGTGGCGTCAAAAACACTTGCAGTGCGATGCTACTCGTATCGCTGCTTACTGTTTTTGTTGAGGGAATCGGGTATAGGGTTTTACTGTTTACGACGTAGGGCTAGCAGGTCAGGGTTTAGTATTTAGGGTTTGAGGGTTTACGATTTGCGGCTAAGCGCGATGCGCTAGTCTGCTTAAGCCCAAGGCGTTGAGGAGTTTTGGGGTCTAGCGTTTAGTGCTTAGAGTTTAGGGTTTCGGCTGAAGGGTATGGGGTCATAAGGTTTAGAGTTTAGAGTTTACGGTTATATCAAAGCCTTATGGCCATTGGGGATAGTTAAGGGAGTAGGAGTAGAGGTTTAGAATTTTCTGCCACGATTTGGGGTGTACGGGTGTACAATTTACGATTCGGGCAAAGGGAATAGCGTGTAGGATTATGCGATGAACTGCCACCGACGTGCTCTATTAATGGGCGCAAGAGGCGGAGGAACTGATAATTCCTAAAGTGCTACTTATCCCCAAGGTAAGGAACCACAGTGTTGTTTTTACGGGCGCATAGCATTGATTATTTGAGCTTTCGCGAAGGCGCTTGCAGAAACGAAAGGGGAAGGCTCTGAAGTATGCCCTCTAATATCTTTTTCAAGTGTTAAGCCACCTCAAATCTTTGCGTAATATGCGTTGGTCAGCATGGAAAGCCTATAAGTATTGTTCAACCCTTCTTTTTGTATAATTGATGTTAGTCAGGATCTGCTTTTTCCTGGGAATACGGTCAACGGCTGATGGAACCAATGTAGCGCAAGCACAATCAGCGCGCTCTGAAGAAATCCTCCGACCTTCCGGGAAGGCGGACACCGCGACGCGTGGCCAGTAGAGGAACTTGTTGATTAGCCCGTGTTCTATATTCGGCTGCACACTGCACCCCAAGTGCTACAGTTGCCACTGATATCCTCCTTATTGGCAGGGAAGCAAGAAACAGGCAGCTATACCTAACCAAGTATTCACCTTTACGCAGCGCACCCAGTGTACATAAACAGAACGCAAACAAGGCAGTTGCGGATAAAGCCATAAATCGAGACGTATCAGCCCTTGGTAAACAAAAACCCAAAGGCGGAATCAGAGTTTCTACGT
Organism: Eimeria praecox; assembly: GCA_963920595.1. NCBI lineage: Eukaryota > Apicomplexa > Conoidasida > Eucoccidiorida > Eimeriidae > Eimeria > Eimeria praecox. The sequence goes on from OY986953.1 coordinate 4,327,783, forward strand.
CAACGGGGCATAGCAGGAATATCTCCACGGAAGAGGAAGTCGGTATCCATCTGAAAGGCAGGGAGGAAAGTGGCAATGAAAGGGTGAAACTAACGTAGATGATGGACTACCCACCCAACACAAAAAGCAAAAACACCGCCGGAACTGCCTTATCCTGAACCCCAAGCAAGCCGCTTTGAACATGAATCAAATGGACACCTTATACACATGCGGGCCCTCAATACGCAGCTGTTTTGGATTTAGGGTTTAGGGTTTATTTTTTAGGGCTTAGGATTTAGGGTTTAGGGTTTAGGGTTTAGGGTTTAGGGTTCAGTTTTTAAGGTTTAGCGTTTAGGGTTAAGGGTTTAGCTTTTATTTTTTAGGGTTTAGGGTTTAGGGTTTAGGGTTTAGGGTTTAGGGTTTAGGGTTTAGGGTTTAGGGTTTAGGGTTTAGGGTTTAGGGTTTAGGGTTTAGGGTTTAGGGTTTAGGGTTTAGGGTTTAGGGTTTAGGGTTTAGGGTTTAGGGTTTAGGGTTTTAGGGTTTAGGGTTTAGGGTTTAGGGTTTAGGGTTTAGGGTTTAGGGTTTAGGGTTTAGGGGTTTAGGGTTTAGGGTTTAGGGTTTAGGGTTTAGGGTTTAGGGTTTAGGGTTTAGGGTTTAGGGTTTAGGGTTTAGGGTTTAGGGTTTAGGGTTTAGGGTTTAGGGTTTAGGGTTTAGGGTTTAGGGTTTAGGGTTTATTTTTTAGGGCTTAGGATTTAGGGTTTAGGGTTTAGGGTTTAGGGTTTAGGGTTCAGTTTTTAAGGTTTAGCGTTTAGGGTTAAGGGTTTAGCTTTTATTTTTTAGGGTTTAGGGTTTAGGGTTTAGGGTTTAGGGTTTAGGGTTTAGGGTTTAGGGTTTAGGGTTTAGGGTTTAGGGTTTAGGGTTTAGGGTTTAGGGTTTAGGGTTTAGGGTTTAGGGTTTAGGGTTTAGGGTTTAGGGTTTAGGGTTTAGGGTTTAGGGTTTAGGGTTTAGGGTTTAGGGTTTAGGGTTTAGGGTTTAGGGTTTAGGGTTTAGGGTTTAGGGTTTAGGGTTTAGGGTTTAGGGTTTAGGGTTTAGGGTTTAGGGTTTAGGGTTTAGGGTTTAGGGTTTAGGGTTTAGGGTTTAGGGTTTAGGGTTTAGGGTTTAGGGTTTAGGGTTTAGGGTTTAGGGTTTAGGGTTTAGGGTTTAGGGTTTAGGGTTTAGGGTTTAGGGTTTAGGGTTTAGGGTTTAGGGTTTAGGGTTTAGGGTTTAGGGTTTAGGGTTTAGGGTTTAGGGTTTAGGGTTTAGGGTTTAGGGTTTAGGGTTTAGGGTTTAGGGTTTAGGGTTTAGGGTTTAGGGTTTAGGGTTTAGGGTTTAGGGTTTAGGGTTTAGGGTTTAGGGTTTAGGGTTTAGGGTTTAGGGTTTAGGGTTTAGGGTTTAGGGTTTAGGGTTTAGGGTTTAGGGTTTAGGGTTTAGGGTTTAGGGTTTAGGGTTTAGGGTTTAGGGTTTAGGGTTTAGGGTTTAGGGTTTAGGGTTTAGGGTTTAGGGTTTAGGGTTTAGGGTTTAGGGTTTAGGGTTTAGGGTTTAGGGTTTAGGGTTTAGGGTTTAGGGTTTAGGGTTTAGGGTTTAGGGTTTAGGGTTTAGGGTTTAGGGTTTAGGGTTTAGGGTTTAGGGTTTAGGGTTTAGGGTTTAGGGTTTAGGGTTTAGGGTTTAGGGTTTAGGGTTTAGGGTTTAGGGTTTAGGGTTTAGGGTTTAGGGTTTAGGGTTTAGGGTTTAGGGTTTAGGGTTTAGGGTTTAGGGTTTAGGGTTTAGGGTTTAGGGTTTAGGGTTTAGGGTTTAGGGTTTAGGGTTTAGGGTTTAGGGTTTAGGGTTTAGGGTTTAGGGTTTAGGGTTTAGGGTTTAGGGTTTAGGGTTTAGGGTTTAGGGTTTAGGGTTTAGGGTTTAGGGTTTAGGGTTTAGGGTTTAGGGTTTAGGGTTTAGGGTTTAGGGTTTAGGGTTTAGGGTTTAGGGTTTAGGGTTTAGGGTTTAGGGTTTAGGGTTTAGGGTTTAGGGTTTAGGGTTTAGGGTTTAGGGTTTAGGGTTTAGGGTTTAGGGTTTAGGGTTTAGGGTTTAGGGTTTAGGGTTTAGGGTTTAGGGTTTAGGGTTTAGGGTTTAGGGTTTAGGGTTTAGGGTTTAGGGTTTAGGGTTTAGGGTTTAGGGTTTAGGGTTTAGGGTTTAGGGTTTAGGGTTTAGGGTTTAGGGTTTAGGGTTTAGGGTTTAGGGTTTAGGGTTTAGGGTTTAGGGTTTAGGGTTTAGGGTTTAGGGTTTAGGGTTTAGGGTTTAGGGTTTAGGGTTTAGGGTTTAGGGTTTAGGGTTTAGGGTTTAGGGTTTAGGGTTTAGGGTTTAGGGTTTAGGGTTTAGGGTTTAGGGTTTAGGGTTTAGGGTTTAGGGTTTAGGGTTTAGGGTTTAGGGTTTAGGGTTTAGGGTTTAGGGTTTAGGGTTTAGGGTTTAGGGTTTAGGGTTTAGGGTTTAGGGTTTAGGGTTTAGGGTTTAGGGTTTAGGGTTTAGGGTTTAGGGTTTAGGGTTTAGGGTTTAGGGTTTAGGGTTTAGGGTTTAGGGTTTAGGGTTTAGGGTTTAGGGTTTAGGGTTTAGGGTTTAGGGTTTAGGGTTTAGGGTTTAGGGTTTAGGGTTTAGGGTTTAGGGTTTAGGGTTTAGGGTTTAGGGTTTAGGGTTTAGGGTTTAGGGTTTAGGGTTTAGGGTTTAGGGTTTAGGGTTTAGGGTTTAGGGTTTAGGGTTTAGGGTTTAGGGTTTAGGGTTTAGGGTTTAGGGTTTAGGGTTTAGGGTTTAGGGTTTAGGGTTTAGGGTTTAGGGTTTAGGGTTTAGGGTTTAGGGTTTAGGGTTTAGGGTTTAGGGTTTAGGGTTTAGGGTTTAGGGTTTAGGGTTTAGGGTTTAGGGTTTAGGGTTTAGGGTTTAGGGTTTAGGGTTTAGGGTTTAGGGTTTAGGGTTTAGGGTTTAGGGTTTAGGGTTTAGGGTTTAGGGTTTAGGGTTTAGGGTTTAGGGTTTAGGGTTTAGGGTTTAGGGTTTAGGGTTTAGGGTTTAGGGTTTAGGGTTTAGGGTTTAGGGTTTAGGGTTTAGGGTTTAGGGTTTAGGGTTTAGGGTTTAGGGTTTAGGGTTTAGGGTTTAGGGTTTAGGGTTTAGGGTTTAGGGTTTAGGGTTTAGGGTTTAGGGTTTAGGGTTTAGGGTTTAGGGTTTAGGGTTTAGGGTTTAGGGTTTAGGGTTTAGGGTTTAGGGTTTAGGGTTTAGGGTTTAGGGTTTAGGGTTTAGGGTTTAGGGTTTAGGGTTTAGGGTTTAGGGTTTAGGGTTTAGGGTTTAGGGTTTAGGGTTTAGGGTTTAGGGTTTAGGGTTTAGGGTTTAGGGTTTAGGGTTTAGGGTTTAGGGTTTAGGGTTTAGGGTTTAGGGTTTAGGGTTTAGGGTTTAGGGTTTAGGGTTTAGGGTTTAGGGTTTAGGGTTTAGGGTTTAGGGTTTAGGGTTTAGGGTTTAGGGTTTAGGGTTTAGGGTTTAGGGTTTAGGGTTTAGGGTTTAGGGTTTAGGGTTTAGGGTTTAGGGTTTAGGGTTTAGGGTTTAGGGTTTAGGGTTTAGGGTTTAGGGTTTAGGGTTTAGGGTTTAGGGTTTAGGGTTTAGGGTTTAGGGTTTAGGGTTTAGGGTTTAGGGTTTAGGGTTTAGGGTTTAGGGTTTAGGGTTTAGGGTTTAGGGTTTAGGGTTTAGGGTTTAGGGTTTAGGGTTTAGGGTTTAGGGTTTAGGGTTTAGGGTTTAGGGTTTAGGGTTTAGGGTTTAGGGTTTAGGGTTTAGGGTTTAGGGTTTAGGGTTTAGGGTTTAGGGTTTAGGGTTTAGGGTTTAGGGTTTAGGGTTTAGGGTTTAGGGTTTAGGGTTTAGGGTTTAGGGTTTAGGGTTTAGGGTTTAGGGTTTAGGGTTTAGGGTTTAGGGTTTAGGGTTTAGGGTTTAGGGTTTAGGGTTTAGGGTTTAGGGTTTAGGGTTTAGGGTTTAGGGTTTAGGGTTTAGGGTTTAGGGTTTAGGGTTTAGGGTTTAGGGTTTAGGGTTTAGGGTTTAGGGTTTAGGGTTTAGGGTTTAGGGTTTAGGGTTTAGGGTTTAGGGTTTAGGGTTTAGGGTTTAGGGTTTAGGGTTTAGGGTTTAGGGTTTAGGGTTTAGGGTTTAGGGTTTAGGGTTTAGGGTTTAGGGTTTAGGGTTTAGGGTTTAGGGTTTAGGGTTTAGGGTTTAGGGTTTAGGGTTTAGGGTTTAGGGTTTAGGGTTTAGGGTTTAGGGTTTAGGGTTTAGGGTTTAGGGTTTAGGGTTTAGGGTTTAGGGTTTAGGGTTTAGGGTTTAGGGTTTAGGGTTTAGGGTTTAGGGTTTAGGGTTTAGGGTTTAGGGTTTAGGGTTTAGGGTTTAGGGTTTAGGGTTTAGGGTTTAGGGTTTAGGGTTTAGGGTTTAGGGTTTAGGGTTTAGGGTTTAGGGTTTAGGGTTTAGGGTTTAGGGTTTAGGGTTTAGGGTTTAGGGTTTAGGGTTTAGGGTTTAGGGTTTAGGGTTTAGGGTTTAGGGTTTAGGGTTTAGGGTTTAGGGTTTAGGGTTTAGGGTTTAGGGTTTAGGGTTTAGGGTTTAGGGTTTAGGGTTTAGGGTTTAGGGTTTAGGGTTTAGGGTTTAGGGTTTAGGGTTTAGGGTTTAGGGTTTAGGGTTTAGGGTTTAGGGTTTAGGGTTTAGGGTTTAGGGTTTAGGGTTTAGGGTTTAGGGTTTAGGGTTTAGGGTTTAGGGTTTAGGGTTTAGGGTTTAGGGTTTAGGGTTTAGGGTTTAGGGTTTAGGGTTTAGGGTTTAGGGTTTAGGGTTTAGGGTTTAGGGTTTAGGGTTTAGGGTTTAGGGTTTAGGGTTTAGGGTTTAGGGTTTAGGGTTTAGGGTTTAGGGTTTAGGGTTTAGGGTTTAGGGTTTAGGGTTTAGGGTTTAGGGTTTAGGGTTTAGGGTTTAGGGTTTAGGGTTTAGGGTTTAGGGTTTAGGGTTTAGGGTTTAGGGTTTAGGGTTTAGGGTTTAGGGTTTAGGGTTTAGGGTTTAGGGTTTAGGGTTTAGGGTTTAGGGTTTAGGGTTTAGGGTTTAGGGTTTAGGGTTTAGGGTTTAGGGTTTAGGGTTTAGGGTTTAGGGTTTAGGGTTTAGGGTTTAGGGTTTAGGGTTTAGGGTTTAGGGTTTAGGGTTTAGGGTTTAGGGTTTAGGGTTTAGGGTTTAGGGTTTAGGGTTTAGGGTTTAGGGTTTAGGGTTTAGGGTTTAGGGTTTAGGGTTTAGGGTTTAGGGTTTAGGGTTTAGGGTTTAGGGTTTAGGGTTTAGGGTTTAGGGTTTAGGGTTTAGGGTTTAGGGTTTAGGGTTTAGGGTTTAGGGTTTAGGGTTTAGGGTTTAGGGTTTAGGGTTTAGGGTTTAGGGTTTAGGGTTTAGGGTTTAGGGTTTAGGGTTTAGGGTTTAGGGTTTAGGGTTTAGGGTTTAGGGTTTAGGGTTTAGGGTTTAGGGTTTAGGGTTTAGGGTTTAGGGTTTAGGGTTTAGGGTTTAGGGTTTAGGGTTTAGGGTTTAGGGTTTAGGGTTTAGGGTTTAGGGTTTAGGGTTTAGGGTTTAGGGTTTAGGGTTTAGGGTTTAGGGTTTAGGGTTTAGGGTTTAGGGTTTAGGGTTTAGGGTTTAGGGTTTAGGGTTTAGGGTTTAGGGTTTAGGGTTTAGGGTTTAGGGTTTAGGGTTTAGGGTTTAGGGTTTAGGGTTTAGGGTTTAGGGTTTAGGGTTTAGGGTTTAGGGTTTAGGGTTTAGGGTTTAGGGTTTAGGGTTTAGGGTTTAGGGTTTAGGGTTTAGGGTTTAGGGTTTAGGGTTTAGGGTTTAGGGTTTAGGGTTTAGGGTTTAGGGTTTAGGGTTTAGGGTTTAGGGTTTAGGGTTTAGGGTTTAGGGTTTAGGGTTTAGGGTTTAGGGTTTAGGGTTTAGGGTTTAGGGTTTAGGGTTTAGGGTTTAGGGTTTAGGGTTTAGGGTTTAGGGTTTAGGGTTTAGGGTTTAGGGTTTAGGGTTTAGGGTTTAGGGTTTAGGGTTTAGGGTTTAGGGTTTAGGGTTTAGGGTTTAGGGTTTAGGGTTTAGGGTTTAGGGTTTAGGGTTTAGGGTTTAGGGTTTAGGGTTTAGGGTTTAGGGTTTAGGGTTTAGGGTTTAGGGTTTAGGGTTTAGGGTTTAGGGTTTAGGGTTTAGGGTTTAGGGTTTAGGGTTTAGGGTTTAGGGTTTAGGGTTTAGGGTTTAGGGTTTAGGGTTTAGGGTTTAGGGTTTAGGGTTTAGGGTTTAGGGTTTAGGGTTTAGGGTTTAGGGTTTAGGGTTTAGGGTTTAGGGTTTAGGGTTTAGGGTTTAGGGTTTAGGGTTTAGGGTTTAGGGTTTAGGGTTTAGGGTTTAGGGTTTAGGGTTTAGGGTTTAGGGTTTAGGGTTTAGGGTTTAGGGTTTAGGGTTTAGGGTTTAGGGTTTAGGGTTTAGGGTTTAGGGTTTAGGGTTTAGGGTTTAGGGTTTAGGGTTTAGGGTTTAGGGTTTAGGGTTTAGGGTTTAGGGTTTAGGGTTTAGGGTTTAGGGTTTAGGGTTTAGGGTTTAGGGTTTAGGGTTTAGGGTTTAGGGTTTAGGGTTTAGGGTTTAGGGTTTAGGGTTTAGGGTTTAGGGTTTAGGGTTTAGGGTTTAGGGTTTAGGGTTTAGGGTTTAGGGTTTAGGGTTTAGGGTTTAGGG
>OY986954.1:0-191845 GCA_963920595.1 Eimeria praecox
AACCCTAAACCCTAAACCCTAAACCCTAAACCCTAAACCCTAAACCCTAAACCCTAAACCCTAAACCCTAAACCCTAAACCCTAAACCCTAAACCCTAAACCCTAAACCCTAAACCCTAAACCCTAAACCCTAAACCCTAAACCCTAAACCCTAAACCCTAAACCCTAAACCCTAAACCCTAAACCCTAAACCCTAAACCCTAAACCCTAAACCCTAAACCCTAAACCCTAAACCCTAAACCCTAAACCCTAAACCCTAAACCCTAAACCCTAAACCCTAAACCCTAAACCCTAAACCCTAAACCCTAAACCCTAAACCCTAAACCCTAAACCCTAAACCCTAAACCCTAAACCCTAAACCCTAAACCCTAAACCCTAAACCCTAAACCCTAAACCCTAAACCCTAAACCCTAAACCCTAAACCCTAAACCCTAAACCCTAAACCCTAAACCCTAAACCCTAAACCCTAAACCCTAAACCCTAAACCCTAAACCCTAAACCCTAAACCCTAAACCCTAAACCCTAAACCCTAAACCCTAAACCCTAAACCCTAAACCCTAAACCCTAAACCCTAAACCCTAAACCCTAAACCCTAAACCCTAAACCCTAAACCCTAAACCCTAAACCCTAAACCCTAAACCCTAAACCCTAAACCCTAAACCCTAAACCCTAAACCCTAAACCCTAAACCCTAAACCCTAAACCCTAAACCCTAAACCCTAAACCCTAAACCCTAAACCCTAAACCCTAAACCCTAAACCCTAAACCCTAAACCCTAAACCCTAAACCCTAAACCCTAAACCCTAAACCCTAAACCCTAAACCCTAAACCCTAAACCCTAAACCCTAAACCCTAAACCCTAAACCCTAAACCCTAAACCCTAAACCCTAAACCCTAAACCCTAAACCCTAAACCCTAAACCCTAAACCCTAAACCCTAAACCCTAAACCCTAAACCCTAAACCCTAAACCCTAAACCCTAAACCCTAAACCCTAAACCCTAAACCCTAAACCCTAAACCCTAAACCCTAAACCCTAAACCCTAAACCCTAAACCCTAAACCCTAAACCCTAAACCCTAAACCCTAAACCCTAAACCCTAAACCCTAAACCCTAAACCCTAAACCCTAAACCCTAAACCCTAAACCCTAAACCCTAAACCCTAAACCCTAAACCCTAAACCCTAAACCCTAAACCCTAAACCCTAAACCCTAAACCCTAAACCCTAAACCCTAAACCCTAAACCCTAAACCCTAAACCCTAAACCCTAAACCCTAAACCCTAAACCCTAAACCCTAAACCCTAAACCCTAAACCCTAAACCCTAAACCCTAAACCCTAAACCCTAAACCCTAAACCCTAAACCCTAAACCCTAAACCCTAAACCCTAAACCCTAAACCCTAAACCCTAAACCCTAAACCCTAAACCCTAAACCCTAAACCCTAAACCCTAAACCCTAAACCCTAAACCCTAAACCCTAAACCCTAAACCCTAAACCCTAAACCCTAAACCCTAAACCCTAAACCCTAAACCCTAAACCCTAAACCCTAAACCCTAAACCCTAAACCCTAAACCCTAAACCCTAAACCCTAAACCCTAAACCCTAAACCCTAAACCCTAAACCCTAAACCCTAAACCCTAAACCCTAAACCCTAAACCCTAAACCCTAAACCCTAAACCCTAAACCCTAAACCCTAAACCCTAAACCCTAAACCCTAAACCCTAAACCCTAAACCCTAAACCCTAAACCCTAAACCCTAAACCCTAAACCCTAAACCCTAAACCCTAAACCCTAAACCCTAAACCCTAAACCCTAAACCCTAAACCCTAAACCCTAAACCCTAAACCCTAAACCCTAAACCCTAAACCCTAAACCCTAAACCCTAAACCCTAAACCCTAAACCCTAAACCCTAAACCCTAAACCCTAAACCCTAAACCCTAAACCCTAAACCCTAAACCCTAAACCCTAAACCCTAAACCCTAAACCCTAAACCCTAAACCCTAAACCCTAAACCCTAAACCCTAAACCCTAAACCCTAAACCCTAAACCCTAAACCCTAAACCCTAAACCCTAAACCCTAAACCCTAAACCCTAAACCCTAAACCCTAAACCCTAAACCCTAAACCCTAAACCCTAAACCCTAAACCCTAAACCCTAAACCCTAAACCCTAAACCCTAAACCCTAAACCCTAAACCCTAAACCCTAAACCCTAAACCCTAAACCCTAAACCCTAAACCCTAAACCCTAAACCCTAAACCCTAAACCCTAAACCCTAAACCCTAAACCCTAAACCCTAAACCCTAAACCCTAAACCCTAAACCCTAAACCCTAAACCCTAAACCCTAAACCCTAAACCCTAAACCCTAAACCCTAAACCCTAAACCCTAAACCCTAAACCCTAAACCCTAAACCCTAAACCCTAAACCCTAAACCCTAAACCCTAAACCCTAAACCCTAAACCCTAAACCCTAAACCCTAAACCCTAAACCCTAAACCCTAAACCCTAAACCCTAAACCCTAAACCCTAAACCCTAAACCCTAAACCCTAAACCCTAAACCCTAAACCCTAAACCCTAAACCCTAAACCCTAAACCCTAAACCCTAAACCCTAAACCCTAAACCCTAAACCCTAAACCCTAAACCCTAAACCCTAAACCCTAAACCCTAAACCCTAAACCCTAAACCCTAAACCCTAAACCCTAAACCCTAAACCCTAAACCCTAAACCCTAAACCCTAAACCCTAAACCCTAAACCCTAAACCCTAAACCCTAAACCCTAAACCCTAAACCCTAAACCCTAAACCCTAAACCCTAAACCCTAAACCCTAAACCCTAAACCCTAAACCCTAAACCCTAAACCCTAAACCCTAAACCCTAAACCCTAAACCCTAAACCCTAAACCCTAAACCCTAAACCCTAAACCCTAAACCCTAAACCCTAAACCCTAAACCCTAAACCCTAAACCCTAAACCCTAAACCCTAAACCCTAAACCCTAAACCCTAAACCCTAAACCCTAAACCCTAAACCCTAAACCCTAAACCCTAAACCCTAAACCCTAAACCCTAAACCCTAAACCCTAAACCCTAAACCCTAAACCCTAAACCCTAAACCCTAAACCCTAAACCCTAAACCCTAAACCCTAAACCCTAAACCCTAAACCCTAAACCCTAAACCCTAAACCCTAAACCCTAAACCCTAAACCCTAAACCCTAAACCCTAAACCCTAAACCCTAAACCCTAAACCCTAAACCCTAAACCCTAAACCCTAAACCCTAAACCCTAAACCCTAAACCCTAAACCCTAAACCCTAAACCCTAAACCCTAAACCCTAAACCCTAAACCCTAAACCCTAAACCCTAAACCCTAAACCCTAAACCCTAAACCCTAAACCCTAAACCCTAAACCCTAAACCCTAAACCCTAAACCCTAAACCCTAAACCCTAAACCCTAAACCCTAAACCCTAAACCCTAAACCCTAAACCCTAAACCCTAAACCCTAAACCCTAAACCCTAAACCCTAAACCCTAAACCCTAAACCCTAAACCCTAAACCCTAAACCCTAAACCCTAAACCCTAAACCCTAAACCCTAAACCCTAAACCCTAAACCCTAAACCCTAAACCCTAAACCCTAAACCCTAAACCCTAAACCCTAAACCCTAAACCCTAAACCCTAAACCCTAAACCCTAAACCCTAAACCCTAAACCCTAAACCCTAAACCCTAAACCCTAAACCCTAAACCCTAAACCCTAAACCCTAAACCCTAAACCCTAAACCCTAAACCCTAAACCCTAAACCCTAAACCCTAAACCCTAAACCCTAAACCCTAAACCCTAAACCCTAAACCCTAAACCCTAAACCCTAAACCCTAAACCCTAAACCCTAAACCCTAAACCCTAAACCCTAAACCCTAAACCCTAAACCCTAAACCCTAAACCCTAAACCCTAAACCCTAAACCCTAAACCCTAAACCCTAAACCCTAAACCCTAAACCCTAAACCCTAAACCCTAAACCCTAAACCCTAAACCCTAAACCCTAAACCCTAAACCCTAAACCCTAAACCCTAAACCCTAAACCCTAAACCCTAAACCCTAAACCCTAAACCCTAAACCCTAAACCCTAAACCCTAAACCCTAAACCCTAAACCCTAAACCCTAAACCCTAAACCCTAAACCCTAAACCCTAAACCCTAAACCCTAAACCCTAAACCCTAAACCCTAAACCCTAAACCCTAAACCCTAAACCCTAAACCCTAAACCCTAAACCCTAAACCCTAAACCCTAAACCCTAAACCCTAAACCCTAAACCCTAAACCCTAAACCCTAAACCCTAAACCCTAAACCCTAAACCCTAAACCCTAAACCCTAAACCCTAAACCCTAAACCCTAAACCCTAAACCCTAAACCCTAAACCCTAAACCCTAAACCCTAAACCCTAAACCCTAAACCCTAAACCCTAAACCCTAAACCCTAAACCCTAAACCCTAAACCCTAAACCCTAAACCCTAAACCCTAAACCCTAAACCCTAAACCCTAAACCCTAAACCCTAAACCCTAAACCCTAAACCCTAAACCCTAAACCCTAAACCCTAAACCCTAAACCCTAAACCCTAAACCCTAAACCCTAAACCCTAAACCCTAAACCCTAAACCCTAAACCCTAAACCCTAAACCCTAAACCCTAAACCCTAAACCCTAAACCCTAAACCCTAAACCCTAAACCCTAAACCCTAAACCCTAAACCCTAAACCCTAAACCCTAAACCCTAAACCCTAAACCCTAAACCCTAAACCCTAAACCCTAAACCCTAAACCCTAAACCCTAAACCCTAAACCCTAAACCCTAAACCCTAAACCCTAAACCCTAAACCCTAAACCCTAAACCCTAAACCCTAAACCCTAAACCCTAAACCCTAAACCCTAAACCCTAAACCCTAAACCCTAAACCCTAAACCCTAAACCCTAAACCCTAAACCCTAAACCCTAAACCCTAAACCCTAAACCCTAAACCCTAAACCCTAAACCCTAAACCCTAAACCCTAAACCCTAAACCCTAAACCCTAAACCCTAAACCCTAAACCCTAAACCCTAAACCCTAAACCCTAAACCCTAAACCCTAAACCCTAAACCCTAAACCCTAAACCCTAAACCCTAAACCCTAAACCCTAAACCCTAAACCCTAAACCCTAAACCCTAAACCCTAAACCCTAAACCCTAAACCCTAAACCCTAAACCCTAAACCCTAAACCCTAAACCCTAAACCCTAAACCCTAAACCCTAAACCCTAAACCCTAAACCCTAAACCCTAAACCCTAAACCCTAAACCCTAAACCCTAAACCCTAAACCCTAAACCCTAAACCCTAAACCCTAAACCCTAAACCCTAAACCCTAAACCCTAAACCCTAAACCCTAAACCCTAAACCCTAAACCCTAAACCCTAAACCCTAAACCCTAAACCCTAAACCCTAAACCCTAAACCCTAAACCCTAAACCCTAAACCCTAAACCCTAAACCCTAAACCCTAAACCCTAAACCCTAAACCCTAAACCCTAAACCCTAAACCCTAAACCCTAAACCCTAAACCCTAAACCCTAAACCCTAAACCCTAAACCCTAAACCCTAAACCCTAAACCCTAAACCCTAAACCCTAAACCCTAAACCCTAAACCCTAAACCCTAAACCCTAAACCCTAAACCCTAAACCCTAAACCCTAAACCCTAAACCCTAAACCCTAAACCCTAAACCCTAAACCCTAAACCCTAAACCCTAAACCCTAAACCCTAAACCCTAAACCCTAAACCCTAAACCCTAAACCCTAAACCCTAAACCCTAAACCCTAAACCCTAAACCCTAAACCCTAAACCCTAAACCCTAAACCCTAAACCCTAAACCCTAAACCCTAAACCCTAAACCCTAAACCCTAAACCCTAAACCCTAAACCCTAAACCCTAAACCCTAAACCCTAAACCCTAAACCCTAAACCCTAAACCCTAAACCCTAAACCCTAAACCCTAAACCCTAAACCCTAAACCCTAAACCCTAAACCCTAAACCCTAAACCCTAAACCCTAAACCCTAAACCCTAAACCCTAAACCCTAAACCCTAAACCCTAAACCCTAAACCCTAAACCCTAAACCCTAAACCCTAAACCCTAAACCCTAAACCCTAAACCCTAAACCCTAAACCCTAAACCCTAAACCCTAAACCCTAAACCCTAAACCCTAAACCCTAAACCCTAAACCCTAAACCCTAAGCCCTAAATCCTAAACCCTAAATCCTAAATCCTAAACCCTAAACCCTAAACCCTAAACCCTAAACCCTAAACCCTAAACCCTAAACCCTAAACCCTAAACCCTAAACCCTAAACCCTAAACCCTAAACCCTAAACCCTAAACCCTAAACCCTAAACCCTAAACCCTAAACCCTAAACCCTAAACCCTAAACCCTAAACCCTAAACCCTAAGCCCTAAACCTTAGCCGCTAAACCCTAAGCCCTAAACGCTAAACTCTAAACGCTCGAACATAAAAGGTAAGCCCTGGACCCCAAACGCTAAATCCGATATACAAAATCGATCGTGCGAAGAAGTTCGTGTATTGGCTAGTGTGTTGGTATATGCAGGACGGTGACTGGCCATTGAGTCATAAAAGTAGCAGGTATTCAAAGGGTGAGAGGGTATTCGAGTTGGCGACGTGCTCGGAGGGTGCTTTGCGAAGCAGTTGAGCTTGAATGCGTTTGGCCCAGAGCAGTGCATTGGCGCTGGGCTGTGCAAGGGGATGCGTTCAGCACGTGTTGTGGCTGAATGGATATTAGGGGCGTGCTCCCTCGAGGCGTTTGCTAGAGCAGAGCACTAGGTGTGGTGCAAGCGGAATGGTCTCCGCCGCTGGGGCCAAACATGGACTCACTTACTGCGTGGCGTTCACTGAACAATAAGTGAGCCATGTGTTGCAACGTTTTATGGTAAGAATGCGTTTTAAGGCATGTTTTGGTAAGCATAATAGAGCGAGTGTATGAGCTCGTGGAGCTAGGAGAAAGGGATTAACATCCTAAACACCCCAGACCTGAACAGCGAGGGATTGGAGAGTGCCAGAGCGGGCTGCCTCATACTCGTCGCCGGCTGAATACAACAGGCAGCATGAATGCTTTGCTGCAGCGCCCCTAAAGAACCGACGCACCGGGATCATAACATACAGGAAAAAGATTAAGATCCCATTTTTTTGTTAGACTTGCAGGGCAATCCGCTTTTATCTGAGGTTTCTTATTGACGGTCTACAAGCTCTTTCAAAGGGCGCGTGTGAGCATTGTGGAAAGCTCACACATAATTCAACCCGAAAGCCGATAGCAACTAAGGTTGTGAATCGGGAGAGGTGTCTGTTTTCAACAAGCATGAACTTTGAAAAGCCTTCCCTTTGGTGCTGTGAATGCACATACCACGGTGCTCATCCAATTAGTCACTGAACAGCCCCAACCCGGAGTGACGCAACCAGCCAAAACAGGGTGGTCGGGCAGAAAAGGACAACGACTCTGCCTGCCATCGTTGGCACCTATTTCCCAATTTTCGGGCATATCATGGGTTGTATAAGCCCAATGATGTCTGGGATTATTTACAGTTGCACCTTTACACTACAAGAGGGTTTTCTGAGCACTGCCCGCATAAACTCGAAAAACCGGTTAGCCAAGACTATTCAAAGTTGGCATAGCCTCCTCCGGTGCCATACCTGCATAGCCCTTCACCCCACAGCATAGCCGAAGCACCAGTTCCCCTGTTCCCTTGTCCCTCAGGGGGTTGCAGCACTGCAGCACATGCATTATAGCTTCACTGCACGTTCACTACTATGTACAACCGTCAGCTAGTGACTGATAAAGTTGTTGAAAACTTGCCGAAAACACAGCAGCAACCTCTATAAAATTTGGTAGGTGGATCGGAATCTCAATATACAGGCGTTTGTCCAGATTTAAGAACCGCGCCGCACGCCAGCGTCACGAACCGAACACACCTGTAAATAATACGGGTTACGCAGCCAGTTTCAATACCGACACAGGTTAGGATATCGCCTAGTTACGCACATGGGGAGCTAACGAGTGCACCAGCTGGTCTCCTTATCAGTTTTGTATACACTGTCGCATCCAGGTTCATCGCAGGCCGCATTTGGGATGGGGCAGAAAGTCCACAGAGGCAAATACCTTGTTCTGCGCTTCATGCCGATTGCGACTGCCTTCGGCGATAAATCCAGTTCGATTTGCTTCTTCGTGAAATTTGTGAACGACGCATCCAGATGGATAATTGCAGGCCAACGGCGGCATCATCAGCATCGCTTTCTGTGGGCACAGCTACCATAAGCAAAACAATGCACGATGCACACACCCACACTTTTCAGTCTTTGCTTGCATTCTCTTCAGCTATGCTTCATGCGGAACTGAGGGCCGACACGCCCACCATCCTCTGCCGCCTTGCCGTACATCATTGCTTGCACCTACTGCATGCACGCAGCCTGAACACGAAAATACAGTGCCTGCGTCCCAATCTAGCAGCATCCAACCAGGCGAGATACGTAGCAGGCAAACGAAGTGTTTCCACAGGAAACAACAGGCGCTTAAGGGCGCAGCACGCAGGTCTAGAGTCCCGAAATTGAAAATGCAAGGGCATGTGAAGCCACCCTGTGGATATCACTTACCGCCTTTCGCGCATTTGAGAGTCCATAACCGTGCACCGCTACAGTAGCATCAGCGGTTACGGCACTATATCAAAAGGATCTTCGAGCCGCTTGTCTGGAGACAGTAGCCTCTGATATTTGCGGTTGCTGACACTGAAACCACTGCAGTCCATGCCTCGTTCTTCCTGCTCAAGCGTTTCCGAAGCGCTTCCAGGACACCCCTTGCTACGGGGAAGGGAGCACTGGATATTATGTGAGGTGTTCCACTAGCTCCAGCCTCGTCAAAGGTGCGGCAGAGGCAGAGGCTAGTAGCGCAGCTGAGCGTCCTACATGCACAGTAACTTCTCGGGATGGCATTCGCATGACGTATCGCATTTGTCCATCTCCCATCTGACTGCCGCGAGCATAAGAGCTTATTCGTATTCTGCAACATACAAGAATACTTCACAAGGAGGTTGCAACAGTTTACATCCTTCAAGCAAGATCTAGCAACAGCCAAAGGAGCATTTCCCGTTCAATTAATGCCTAACGACGCGAGCTAAGTAACTGCCTGCCTGCGAAAGCGGTAACTGTGCTAGAGCCAGGATAAGAACTCTTCGAGGTGCAGAGGTAGCTCGTGGTGAATTTCCACGCACAAACTGCTTTCGCTCAAACTAGAGATTCGAGTGCACGGCCATTGAAGGCGTTTGGCGCCGCCCTGCCACACTTCACAACAAAGATACAAGGAGCATACGGCGCACCGCGTTGCTGCCGCGCCCGGCCAAACGCATTGATTTAACCTTCTACCACAAGAAAAAATCGAAGTGAGTCTGCAGACGGCAGAGCAAACATGACAGTCCAGCACAAAGGTATTGAACTATGCTGTAGCTTGCATGAACATGTAACTGCCGACAACGACACGTCTCAGCAGCCTTCTGAAGTGTCGTTCGCACTGGCACCAGTGGCAATACAAGGACAAACCGTGTGGCTCACACTGCTACCCTTATTGGGGGCTACGGGCTTAAAGTGACGACACTCAGCCTGCCTCCTCCCAACGTCACTCAGTCCCGCGTGCAGAGCTACCAAGCCGATGGCAAACCACTGCTGCTTGCTCAAGGGGAGCATGGCATATTCTTCGAGTCACGCTAGTAGTGTCCAATAATGGCTTTGTTTTTAGCCGGCGCCAGCTGCAGAAGCGAACATTCGCCATTTTCAGGGAGTGTCTTCTGCATCACGTCCAGCTATGCCGCCTTTTGGTCGAACGCAGTAGGATACGTCGGGCGCATCTGCCAGGCACAGGCGCGGCTCGCCATGTGCAGCCCTCGCTTAGAGTGTTGCGGAGACCCTATAACGTGCAGGCATACGCAACGGTCAGCTATAAACTACCCACGTCCTGTCTCCGCGCAAGGCAGGAATACTGCTGCAGTGAGTTGGGAAACGCATGCCATATTCTACAGGCCTCTCACGCGCAAATGCGCAGCATATGCAGTTAGATTACAACCTGTAACGAACAATACAATGCTAACAACGTCAAATAGACAGGGGTGATTAGAGGAGCTAGGCAACGGAGAAGGCAATGGACCTCTATTTAAACGGTCGTTAGCATACGCGTAGGATAAGTCTCCCCACACCATTTTCATGCATAATGCGTATCAAAAGGCATGGCTAAGTGGAAGCATTAGCTGCGCCCTCTTACGCACTCAAGGGGCATTGGCAGAACGTAGCCACAGTAGCACTAGCGGCTGGGGAACGAGCGGCCGTTGTTCTGCTCGTCCAGGCTCGTATGGCACGCTCTTAGTGATAGCCCACAGGCACATCAACACACCCACAGTCGCCATCCTTGTGCAGAGCGCTGCCAGAGAGCCTGCAGATCGCAAGCATTTCGTGCAGAACGAGATACAGCTAGTTTGAGTCACGTTGCTGGCATCAATAGGGGTTAAGGGCGCGGTCATCGCTTGCTTTACAGGCAAGCATTTGCCATACCCAGGGTGTGTCTTCTGCACCATCCAGTCGCATTGGGATGTCGTTTCCTACTCCAGTGCAGTTGGATATTTCTAGCGCAGCCGAGAAGCAAAGGTGCGCCCCTGGACGTGCAGCCCGCCCTGAATACGGCGTAGCTCCTGAGGCATGCAGATGCATGGCACGGTCACTTATCCACCCACTTCCTGTGTCCTCGCAAGGCAGAATTGTTTGTGCTGTGAGTGAGGCCACGGGTATCGCATTGCGTGGGTCAGCCACATTCCACTGCTGAACGCGCACAGTGCTCGAGACAGAACAGTGCAACCTGCCCGAGTGCAAATACAAGCAGCTGACTGAACGCGCTCGGGAACAGGGACAGGCAAGGTGCGTCCATTAAGCAGCACAAAGCGTAACTTCGACCAAGCTTTGCCAGGGTCGTTGCATCAAAGGTGCCAGCGTGCAAGCATGCGAAATCAGCATGCATATAGCTACTGCAACCCCATGCGCAGCTACCTATATTTTAGCTACGCAGCTAGTAGCCTTTGATGGCGCACCTCTATGGCTGCATCGCTGACTAAGGGAGACTAGTACGACCTCTCAACCAGCAAGGCCTTAGCGGGCTCTAGAAATAAGGGGTTACACTTAAACTGTCGCAAAGGTTGTTCTTACGTTCCCATGCAAGCGTTATAGATGCATATGCGCCAATTTGAGGGTGTGTCTTTCGCACCACATCCACTCAGAATGCCTCCGCTTACTACAACGCACTTGAACGCATCGGATGCAGTCGCAAAACAAGGGTTCACCTCTGCATGTGCAGACTGTCCTTTAAGGCTGCCGCTAATCCGTGCAGCTGCGTGCTAATGTGGCCTCTCCACCCACATCCTGTGCCCTCGCAAGGCATAACTGCTGATCCACCGCGTGAGAAGATGTGTATCTCGTTCTGTGGGCCCACCACGCTCCACGTCTGAAGGCCCACAATATGGGGAAATGCGGGAAAGAACCGTACAACGTGTCCGGGTTTAATTACATCCACTCGATTAAATATTATCGGGGACAGGCAGCGTAAGGCGCATGTGTAAAGCACCATAAGCAGCAGCCTGACGATTTCCACTGAAACCAGCGCATCCATTGCTTCGCTGTTCCCATTCAAGCGTTGCCTCTCTTTAAACGTCCTCATTAATGAAGCGTCGCCTCATCGTCCGTAGGCCGCTATTTATGAACGAAGCGCCGGATTCCGAGCTAGGCTACTTACTACCCTTGGCCTTGGCCAAATGTGGTGGATCGCTCTGCAGCACAGCGTTCGCCATGTGCAATAAGTATGCATCCAGAGGCCAGCAATCGAACACGAGAAAAACAGGTTGTTTTCACAGAAGGCGATGTAAGCGAAAGTTTTCAGCTCGCCGTTATGGAGTCACTGTATCCGAGATTAGCCAGAATGCAGAATAGGCGTGCGAACTGAAGATGCAGCCTCTCAAGTACTTAGCTGTCATTACGCGGCATCACTCGGATTGCACCAGTGGCTGGAGGGAAGAGCTAACCCAACCTTTCAGTCGATTGCTTAGCCTTATCCGGCTATGAACTGATGGATTCCGACACTGAACCCAACGCAGGCATTTCCTGTTTGTTCCCATTCAAGCGCTGCCGGTGCTCGATCACTGCCACACCGTCTGTAAGTAACAAGGTTTTGCGCAAATGGTGCATATTCTGTGAGCGCGACAAACGCCTTGCTCCTGGCGAATGGTAAGGTGGCGGCCAATTGCAAAACTCAGCTTCCGTCATGTGCAGTGACGGCTTCTTAGGACAACAGCCCACAACACTGCACAGTACATGCAGTCCCTATTGTCTTGCATATTCGCTTACACTCCACGGGGATTCCAGCTGTCTCTAGGCTGTCGATAAACACTAACAACTACTTCAGGCAAAGAAGCATCTCCCGTCCAATTAATGCCTAACGACGCGAGTTAAGTAACTGCCTGCCTGCGAAAGCGGTAACTGTGCTAGAGCCAGGATAAGAACTCTTCGAGGTGCAGAGGTAGCTCGTGGTGAATTTCCACGCACAAACTGCTTTCGCTCAAACTAGAGATTCGAGTGCACGGCCATTGAAGGCGTTTGGCGCCGCCCTGCCACGCTTCACAACAAAGATACAAGGAGCATACGGCGCACCGCGTTGCTGCCGCGCCCGGCCAAACGCATTGATTTAACCTTCTACCACAAGAAAAAATCGAAGTGAGTCTGCAGACGGCAGAGCAAACATGACAGTCCAGCACAAAGGTATTGAACTATGCTGTAGCTTGCATGAACATGTAACTGCCGACAACGACACGTCTCAGCAGCCTTCTGAAGTGTCGTTCGCACTGGCACCAGTGGCAATACAAGGACAAACCGTGTGGCTCACACTGCTACCCTTATTGGGGGCTACGGGCTTAAAGTGACGACACTCAGCCTGCCTCCTCCCAACGTCACTCAGTCCCGCGTGCAGAGCTACCAAGCCGATGGCAAACCACTGCTGCTTGCTCAAGGGGAGCATGGCATATTCTTCGAGTCACGCTAGTAGTGTCCAATAATGGCTTCGTTTTTAGCCGGCGCCAGCTGCAGAAGTGAACATTCGCCATTTTCAGGGAGTGTCTTCTGCATCACGTCCAGCTATGCCGCCTTTTGGTCGAACGCAGTAGGATACGTCGGGCGCATCTGCCAGGCACAGGCGCGGCTCGCCATGTGCAGCCCTCGCTTAGAGTGTTGCGGAGACCCTATAACGTGCAGGCATACGCAACGGTCAGCTATAAACTACCCACCTCCTGTTTCCTCGCGAAGCATAACTTCTTCTGCACTAAATGTCGACGCGCACCTCACTCTAAAATCTCAACACCATATTAGTAGAATCCAAACGGTACAGTGGTTTAGAGTTGAATTTAACGAAGATATAGAAATACGGTGCGTAGCGGACAAGCCATGGGCCAGTGTAAGGCAACATAGGAATGAAACGGGTGGCATTTTCCCTAGAGCTGCTGTACTCACAATGCACAGAACAAGAATCCCGCAATGCTCATGGAAGCTGCGCCAGCATTGTCATTCAGCAGGCTTTGCCAAAGCATCCTTCCGATAGCACGCGTGGCTAGATAACAGATCAAGAGGAACCGTTGGACCGCTTCCCTAGCCATAGACGGCACCCGCCTCATGACAGCCCACGGACGCACCAAACCATCGAGCCTCTGCTTTGATGCCCAACAGTCTGTTAACTACACGCACTCAGAGCGAAGCCGAATGTGGTTATTTCGGCGCACGCTATTAGTATCAATAACGGCCACGTTAGAGCCCTAGGCTAGCGCCAGACGTATGCGCGCTCGCCATCGCCTGGGCGTATCTCTCGCACACCATTCAGTCGCATCGCCACCTCCGGCTTCAACGCAGTCGAATGCAGCCGACACAATCGTTACACCAAGGTGTGTCTCTGCATATGCAGGCCCCACTTGGTGCACGGCGCAGGCACTAAAATATGCATACATTTGCTAGGACCACCTATCAACCCACGTCCTGTACAAGCAAAAGCCAGAATGACTACTGTAGTGATTGCAGGCACAGGCGCCTCGCTCTGCGGGCCAATAACGCGCAACACCTCAACGCATACAGTTTAGCTACACTTCATACAGCCCAATACAAAGTTTCTAGGCTGGGACGCAAGCACGCGCAGCAAAAGGATGCGGAATGAAATGCACACTAGCCAGCACAAATCCATATCAGCAGGAAGGGAACCCACGTCCTGTACAAGCAAAAGCCAGAATGACTACTGCAGTGATTGCAGGCACAGGCGCCTCGCTCTGCGGGCCAATAACGCGCAACACCTCAACGCATACAGTTTAGCTACACTTCATACAGCCCAATACAAAGTTTCTAGGCTGGGACGCAAGCACGCGCAGCAAAAGGATGCGGAATGAAATGCACACTAGCCAGCACAAATCCATATCAGCAGGAAGGGAACCCACGTCCTGTACAAGCAAAAGCCAGAATGACTACTGCAGTGATTGCAGGCACAGGCGCCTCGCTCTGCGGGCCAATAACGCGCAATACCTCAACGCATACAGTTTGGCTACACTTCATACAGCCCAGTGCAAAGTGTCTAAGCTGGGATGCAAGCAGGCGCAGCAAAAGGATGTGGAATGAAATGCACACTAGCCAGCACAAATCCATATCAGCAGGAAGGGAATGCACATTATTCCATAGTGGTTGCATTAAAAAGGCGCAGCCAGGGGAAGGCCCAACGGACATAGTATTTGTAGCATCGCCTTTATTTAGTAGGTTACGAAAGGCAGTGGCATTTTCCTTTGATTCGCGAGCCATTGTAAAACAATCCGGAGGTAGCAAGAGGTCAACGCGGAACGTGCTGTATGCTACGAGCATCATCACGAGCCATAGTACCGGCCACGGCTAATGCCAGACATATGCGCGCTCGCCATCGCCTGGGCGTATCTCTCGCACACCATTCAGTCGCATCGCCACCTCCTGCTTCAACGCAGTCGAATGCAGCCGACACAATCGTTACACCAAGGTGTGTCTCTGCATATGCAGGCCCCACTTGGTGCACGGCGCAGGCACTAAAATATGCATACATTTGCTAGGACCACCTATCAACCCACGTCCTGTACAAGCAAAAGCCAGAATGACTACTGTAGTGATTGCAGGCACAGGCGCCTCGCTCTGCGGGCCAATAACGCGCAACACCTCAACGCATACAGTTTAGCTACACTTCATACAGCCCAATACAAAGTTTCTAGGCTGGGACGCAAGCACGCGCAGCAAAAGGATGCGGAATGAAATGCACACTAGCCAGCACAAATCCATATCAGCAGGAAGGGAACCCACGTCCTGTACAAGCAAAAGCCAGAATGACTACTGCAGTGATTGCAGGCACAGGCGCCTCGCTCTGCGGGCCAATAACGCGCAACACCTCAACGCATACAGTTTAGCTACACTTCATACAGCCCAATACAAAGTTTCTAGGCTGGGACGCAAGCACGCGCAGCAAAAGGATGCGGAATGAAATGCACACTAGCCAGCACAAATCCATATCAGCAGGAAGGGAACCCACGTCCTGTACAAGCAAAAGCCAGAATGACTACTGCAGTGATTGCAGGCACAGGCGCCTCGCTCTGCGGGCCAATAACGCGCAATACCTCAACGCATACAGTTTGGCTACACTTCATACAGCCCAGTGCAAAGTGTCTAAGCTGGGATGCAAGCAGGCGCAGCAAAAGGATGTGGAATGAAATGCACACTAGCCAGCACAAATCCATATCAGCAGGAAGGGAATGCACATTATTCCATAGTGGTTGCATTAAAAAGGCGCAGCCAGGGGAAGGCCCAACGGACATAGTATTTGTAGCATCGCCTTTATTTAGTAGGTTACGAAAGGCAGTGGCATTTTCCTTTGATTCGCGAGCCATTGTAAAACAATCCGGAGGTAGCAAGAGGTCAACGCGGAACGTGCTGTATGCTACGAGCATCATCACGAGCCATAGTACCGGCCACGGCTAATGCCAGACATATGCGCGCTCGCCATCGCCTGGGCGTATCTCTCGCACACCATTCAGTCGCATCGCCACCTCCTGCTTCAACGCAGTCGAATGCAGCCGACACAATCGTTACACCAAGGTGTGTCTCTGCATATGCAGGCCCCACTTGGTGCACGGCGCAGGCACTAAAATATGCATACATTTGCTAGGACCACCTATCAACCCACGTCCTGTACAAGCAAAAGCCAGAATGACTACTGCAGTGATTGCAGGCACAGGCGCCTCGCTCTGCGGGCCAATAACGCGCAACACCTCAACGCATACAGTTTAGCTACACTTCATACAGCCCAATACAAAGTTTCTAAGCTGGAGTGCAAACCCAAAAACACAAAGAAATTATCTTTGAGATGGTTGCTTAGTCTCAGCGGGCTGTGCATTGAGCCGATAACGACACTGAAAACATCGTACCCATTGGCTCGCTGCCTGCATGTAGGCGTTGTCGCTACTCGAGCGTTTTCGCTTTGTTTGCACGCCTCCGAGTCTGAAGGGAACTTTGGCCAGCCTGAGATATGTGGGTTTATCCTTGGTCTTTAACAAGGGTGAAGTGAACGCTATAACGAAGCAAGAATGCTACGTTAGGAACAAAGCGAGGAGCCCCTTCATAGAGCAATGCACGCACAGCAGTCGAGCAGCAGCTTTTTTCTAGAGCCTGTGCATGCAAAATGGGCAGGCGCTAGAAACATTATCCCAATAACTCTTTGAAGTAGTAGTCTTAGTTTCCTACACATTTAACAGGGACAGGTAAGGCATCCATAAGATCGCATCTGCAGTTGCAGAACAGGGTAGTAGCAAGCTTTGGGAAACTAGACTAGGCCTGCAATAGCCGCGCAAGCGCGCGCAAATCAGAGCGTCCGCCCAACCATTCCGATATAAAGCGCTCCAGTATGCAGGCCACAAGCAGTTAGTGTGAAAAATGCCACGGCCATTCTGAGTCACGCTCGTATCGTCAGTAAAGGCCAAAGCTGCAACCAGCGATAGCTGCACAGTAAACGCTCGCCATCTCCAGGGTCTACCCTCCCTACAACAATCAATCAACTTGCCGCCTCTTGTTTCAGGGCGGTCGACCCCATTGCCCGCAGCCATAAAGCACAGGTTAACGTCTGCGCTCGCCATACCTAATTGAAGTGCTTCAAAAGCAGTACGCCATGCAAACGCACCTCGTTCGCGGCTCGTCACCCACATCCTGTGTGATCGCAGCCCAGGACCGCAGAATCCGGGCCCGCGTAGTTCACACTGTGGAACTCCAAACGGAATAACTCAGCCCCTATAGCTTGCGTATTATCCAAAAGAGGACGTAAAAAGTTCCCGAGCTTATGTGTAGGCAGCCGAACAGGAAGCTGTGCGAGAGGCAACGTAAGATGCCCCCTCACAAAGCAGTGCAAGCACAAGCGTACGGGTAGTTTTCTTATCGTCGCTGCAACAAAAATAAGCTGGCAAGGAAAATCGCTGGTTAAATTGTATCCGCTACCCCCTATGAGCTTTTCTGGCCTAAAGGGGGCACCGCTACATTAGCATTCGTCAGCACGATCGAGGTCAAAACAGACCTTGGAGCTGCTTGCCCTTTTCTTGCAACAGTGGAGAAGCAAACTAGCACAGCCAATCTCTTCGACTATCACGCAGTGCCGGACGTTTTAGGCAACTACCGGCCACACTAAACTAAATCTGTACAGTTTATGTGTCACATTATTGGTTTGGCTAAGGGCCAAGCTAGTGGCCACGGCTAGGTTCACACCAGCAGCCGCTGAGGATATTCAGCGAGTGGCCGCCGCAGCAATTTCAGTTGCAGTGTTATTTCTCATTCCTTCCTTATATATCACTTAACGTATTGCTGCCGTTTATGTGAGCTGCACGTCTGGACTGACCACCCCAGAGGCAGTACAGCATGCAGAAACACCTGATTAGCTGTTCGTCACCCACATTCTGCGTGCTCGCATTCCAGCACTGCTCCTGCACCTAGTCCCGAAAAGCGTCCCTCACCGTGTGGGTCCTCCACGCATAATGACTCAATCTTGGCATTTTGGGAGCAATCCCAAAAGGACAAGACAGTGCTCCCTAGCCCCAGTATACGCAGCTGAGCAAGTAGAGTGCATACGGGACAGAGTGAGGCGCCTTCTCATAATGCAGTACAAGCACAACGGGAAGGTCGATTTTTCTAGCAAGGAACATCAATATGTAAATAGTAGCTGTTACTACATACGATTTCGCAGGCTTCAACGGGGCGTCCCTGTATTAGCGTCCTTCGTCACGGCTGAGGGCAAGAGAGGGCAAAGGGGGAGCACCTTTTTCTAGAGTCGTCCTAATCGCAATGCTTAAACAAATAAAGTCACTAAGGCAACCGTAGCTGCAGCAGATCGCGGATGAAGTTTTCCTTGACTGCGGGCTGCCCCATTAGAAATCAGGCCCGCGAATGGAGACTCAAACCATCATAGAATTTCTTGCCCAGCCTTTCGAAGGTTCGTCGTTGATGGCAATCAAGACGGTAGTCTAGACAGGGGTATCACTTCTTCAGTCGATACTTTATCACCTGCTGTACGATTTCATGCTTTGGCAAGGGCTGAGATTGGGGGCTAGGCGCACAGCAAAGCGTGTACAAAAGGCAGTGAGGGCTTGCCAGAGCGCATGAAGCTACAGTGCTGAACCCTGAGCCAACCCAGAATCAAAAAGCACAAACCGCCGGGTTCTTGTATTCTGGACGCGTTTGCAAACGCTGAAGGTCTGGTAGCTACCAAGTCAAAGGCCAACAGTAATTTCGCAGCTCGAAAAAACAGGAAGTGTGGACTCCAGCGTAAGTCGTGCCCTCCCTCCATCGCGCTAGCCTTGATGCTACCAAGGAGGCGTCCATGCTTACGCAGCAACACACTCCGTGCTCTCAGTTTGTTGCGGTGGCAAAACGTCTCGTAGTGAGCGTTTTCCGCCTGGATGCTTTTTGCCGTGGTTGGCATCTAATGATCTTGCAGCTTCCCCCCTTCAATATTTTGCTGCCGGCATTGAATACGCCTAAGCCGATACAGTAAGATATGCCAGTGGTGCTTGGCCTAGAGCATGCCCTTACGTTGCAATGGGTCTCAACAGATACTACAATTCGCAAGTACACCGGCGCAGAAAATAACAGTACTGTGCTCATAACTCAGTCGCGTCCGTCGCACACAACGCAGGCTTGCTTATAAAGGTTGCTCCAGAGCTTCAACACCATCCTGAAGCGGCGTTACAAACGCCGCTGTGTTAGAACCTGATATGCGCCTTTGCAACAACATTGGTGGGTAAACGGGGGGCTGGGCGCGGATGTATTTTCCTCTTGCGTTCGCGCGCACGGCAAGGACAAATTGAAGCGGATTCGCAAAGCACTCTGGAGTGGTTTAAGTGCTCGTCGCACCATCTGGGTAGGCACAATGCCGACGCCAAGCTTGCTGGATCGTTAGCCAACAGATTTTGCGTGCAAAAGGCATTAAAATGCGGATCAATCTGCTTACAAAACATCAGATGCACTATGAGTATTCCCCGTAAAGGCCTAGGGGCCTCTGCGGCGGAGCACGGTCCCGCGGGAAATGACACTAACTGCTTCTTCACGGGTCTAGGAAATGCGCAAACTCCCAGTGGCCAAGCACATGTCGTTAGTATAACATCATCTCGGTCGGCATGCGCCGCCTAAGAACGCAATAGCACCTTTTCGAACAGCACCCGCACACATGCCAAGCGCTGCGGCGTACTGCCTATCAGGAGCATGCGCCCTGCAGAACACGCTGGTCAACAACAGCCGAAAATGTGGCGCGTGCCCATTCTTTAGCCCATTCTCACGGAAAGTGGGGGGGGATTCCCTGAGGGGAACAACGAGAAAAGTTTTGAAACTCTGCGATATCGCTCCCGAATTCTTCCGTAGTGCTGCCCAGCCAGCGTATTCCCCTACGCGACTGCAGATTTCCATTCAATCCTTAACGCATGAATATTTAATGCCTTGTTGGGCATCTCAAAGCCATTAGACAATCCCCGAAAAACAAGGGATATGCAGCTGAGTGAACGTGCCTTGCTGATCCAGGGCGCATGCCAGAAAGCTGGTGCAACCCTGCTCCAAACGTATTATGCCCATCAACGTTCAAGCATATTTCGGGCCGCGACAGATACAAGCCTTAGATTAGTAGCAAAAGCAGACGCACACGCTGTATTATGGAGCGATAACACTGCACAGGTGAGCAGCATAGTTCTAGGGCGCTTTAAATTGCTAGTGTCAGCTGTAAGCCATACGACTGCAACACCGCAGATGCAGGCGTCAATAGCATCGCTACCGTGTATGGAACCCGGCTTTGAAGTGTTGATTCCACACGTCTAAGGAAAGTTATTTCCCAACCGCCGTCCTTACTCTCTGCAGATAAAAGATCGCGAATTCCACACAAGAGGGAAGGCTTGTCGTTTGCTGCCTTTGTTTGAGCCCTACAGTGTGATCCAATGCATGCAGCGGTTTCATCCCCTCTAATTTGCTTAGCTGAAGTCAACGCCTTGCTGCTCCAAAGTGGTTCAAATTGCCTCCACGTACCAAATGAGCAACATAAAAACCCTTACTGTAGCGACTGATGCTTCGACACGCATGGAAAGCGGTACATGCCTTGCTGCTTCCGTTATGAGATCGCAATGCCAATTCAACAGCACTCATTTCCAGCCAAGCAGGCAGGTTATTCATTTCATAGCCACATTCACTGCGAGCGGCGCGGTAAACCACATGCTACCTAGGCCGTAGGTAGCCCCCTACCGAATAGAGGTAGTAGGGTCGCAAACCCGCTAAGAATGAAGCGGACAAATTGCCTCACGGTACGCAAGCCACTTGGCGAAACGAGGCAGTGCTTATGTGCCTTGACGTCCTAGAAAACGCGCACGGTAGCAAGATTATGAAACATAAGCACTGATGTGAGACTCTTTACCTGCAAAACTACTGTAATAGAGGCTCACGTATGAGCTTCCCACGGATGCGGTGCACGGGTACATGGTTGAAACATGCAGGCATGCTATGTAGAGACTCTCTTATGCGTCAAGATGCAATTACGTAGAATACGATCTATACAGATGCTGCTGGTAGCTGAAGCTTGCATACTCTCTGATGTGTGGGAATGAATGCACCGCGGCGAAGCACTCTCCATTTGGAGTAAGATTTGACTGCACTGTCCACAGCCAGCAGGAAACGTCGCCCGATGGGTGTGGGCCAGATGCCCGGCAGATCCGTTTGTCAGCTCTAGTCTAGTTAAAAACTCATTGCCTACTTTCTGCTCCGAGAGGCTCAGCAGTGCCATATGAAACGGGAGCTTTTTTGCTGGCACTCCTGCATACGTTCAGTTCGTAAAAGATTGCACCGGGAGCGATACGTCTTGTAAGGCGCATTCATCTCTGCCAAGGTAGCGAGGAGAACAGAATTAATTTATCGCTATACCACCGTGATGCTGCTCCGACGCAGCAGCATACAACACCTAGCGTAGTGTTGCACAACACAGCTGCATCGGTGCCCATTTTCCGTGAAAGGAACGCAAATTACTGAAAAGGCCGGATTGTGCAGCGAAACATGGAGCCTAAGATATCTGTGCTCTGACCACCAGCGTTCCCAATATGGGGGGCCAGACACATGGCGGCAACCAATAGCCTAGCACTTCAACGCGTTCGCACTACAGAATCAGTGCTAGCTCGCCAGCACACCTCTCGGCACTCCAGTATGCGCCAAATATGCTCCAAAGCAACATATCTGCTGTCTATTAAACTGCCTGTGCCCTCCTTAGTTAGGTATGCCAATCAGGGCCTTGTGATGCCCCATTGTCCGCATAGAAGCAGCCCTGCTGCGCGCTGGTGTTATTTCACACCTATTATGGAAGAGGTTTAGAGTGCCATTGCACAGTCACTGAGCAATGTGGTTCCGGTATCCCTCATACTGGCAGCACCAGAAGCTCCTCAAGCACGCCAAATGCATGAATGCGCACTTCCTGTGTCGTGTGTACTTACAGACTGCTGCACAATAAAACCGGCAACTTTAGAGAGGGCTAATACACTCTGAAAACAGAGCACTTGTAAGCTCAGCTTTCCGCACAAGCTATGTCAAGTCAAAGAAGTCGTAAAACCTGCCAGTATAATTAAGTAAATGATTCTGATTAGAGTTACACTCGACGAGGTTCGAAGTGCTTTTTAAAACCCGAAGAGCCTGCAAACTAAACTGTCATGAATAATGGGGTTTCTTCCGAAATAATTATGTCGTCCCCGTCGCTTCCAGGCCGCCAAAGGCATCGACATTCCGAAAATGCTTAGCATTACTGACCAACTAGGCTAGAAGCAGGGCTTACAAGCCTCTTTCTATATGCTTCTCGCAGCTGACCAAGCTTCCAGATGGGATAGCTTTGTGTCGCGCACATCAGCGCTCTGGTGCGACCGTTAGCTACAAGATTCCTGCTGCCAGTTTGCCCGCCCAGAGATGGTATTCTGTCCTGCAGAATACAGCGATGTTGCAGAAAGCATAGGCAGAGCAGTGCAGCAAGCAAGCCTCCCACTCCCCTAAGGTGCATTTGCTTACAGGGGACAGAGTTGAACATCTAACATCCCAACTCACGAAAGGCTGCTTCTCTTCAGAGTATTCGAAATGTTCTAAAACACGCTGAGTAGCTATTCGGTTACGTCATAAAATACAGCAGGGCATGAAACATACGTCCTGCAGTAGTGAAGGCCTTAGAAAGTATTTGGGGAGCCACCTTTGGGGCACTGCGGGCTGCTAGGCACGGCAGAGAGCTCATTTACCGCAGGTGCTGAGTGCATAAGGAAAGCTCGGGCATCAATTGTTACCGTCTGATAAAGTAACAATGCGCCTCACAACGTGAGGATTGTTGAGACTCACGGCAGCAGGCATTGTGTCAAGATGCATTGCTTCTTTACGCTCGTCATGCCTTGCTCGAACCTTCTCACACGTAACAGAGGCGCCCTTTGACTGGAACTCAGCTGTTTCATCTGCACCTTTATCTTCTTGATCCAGCGGAACGAGGAGCGTTCAACGGTTTGTTGGTAGCGTTTCCGGTTTAACAGCGGCTATTACCACATATTAATCCTAAAGTTCCCCTACTGCCTGCGCAGCAACGTGCCATGAGCCATAGATAAATAGTGATAACCGGTGTTCCCACTTACTTCAGTGAGGGGCGCTCATCTACTAGAGAATGTTACGTCATCCGCAAGCTGCCCGCGTAGGGCACACCACCGCAGACACTAACGACTACACAATTGCCTAGCACTCAGAATGGCCAAACGAACAACGGTTGGGCCTTTGAAACGCGCCCCCCCCCCTCGCACAGGCCTCGCTAGACCTAATATTAAGCATGCTACCTACTGTCTGGGCCAGCCATGGTGGGCTGCTTCTGGACAGCATGCATGTAAAGGTAGAGCACAGAAAGGGCCTGTTCAGCACGGATTAGAATGCACCATTAATCAGGCAACACTACCATGCACCGCCATGCCTGCTAACAATGTGGTGTGAAGCGCTGGTATAGATAAGGGATGAAAATTGCAAGTATCGCCGCACCACACAGCACCACTTCAGAAATGGACACATTGTCTCCCATCAATGGGTTGGTTTATCGTCCGGATGCTGCCAACGTAATTGCCGAAAACCGAAGCTACGCAGAAACAACACCCAGTGCCAACAGGCCAGTGCTACGCTTTGCGAGAGGCTACGCACACGACAATCGCTTTTCCAATCCTTATTTCCTCCACTAGAAGTGTTTGCAGCATACACATACTGGACGATGGTGATGACATTAAATACCTCGGCATTCTCCATTGCTTGCACAGCAAGTGAGTGGCAATCACGGACAACAGGGTCAGCAATTTCCTTGCAGCATGCGCATGGTTGTGCATATTCGCCGCAGACAACAAATACAGAATATTTAGTCAATATCCGGCGCCAAACGCCTCAGCAAGCGGCAGAAAAGGTTGATATTTACCACGCAGTTGATAAGGAGTAAAACAGCCTCAGTACGTGCAGGAAGAGATGAACGGAGGCAGTACAAATCTAAGCTAAACCCTAAAGTGCAACTTGGGGCGTCTGACATCCCATATAAAGCATTGAATCAACCAATCGATCGGGAACGAATCGAACGCCGCTCATCGATTGCAGCGACTTGATGATACTTTGGAATACAATGCAAATACCACTGGCGGGTGAACGAAGAACGTGAAGATAGTGTAGGCGTATAGGATGGATACGGCTAGGCAGATGCCTAAACAATAATTGTTGTTGTGGAATACCCAGTTGCTGGCATCTGCTCTTGTCTAACTGCCGAGGGGTTTACAACGGCGAGGCCATGCTCGCCCAAAACGCCAATGACCAAGAAGCCTTTGATATCGAGGGAAAAAGAACTGCTTGTAGCACCCATTTCATACAGGCCATGACGTTTTTCTTCCGCAAAGGAAGAATGATGCCTTCGAAAACTTGTGACTCCCGCCAGCGTTTGAGTGCGGTGAGCTTATGCGGCAGGCGCTACGCACTGGCTGCGCATATGCCATATTCACCAAACCGGGTCAACTCGTTGCAGGGACGTCTAACGCGCAGCGTGCATTACGTTAGACGAGAAGATCAACCTTAATTTGCCTAGTTACTCGCAGGTTGCAACTTCCAACAGGGCCACCAGTTCCTTTATTGTGCCCGCGAGGCTGTGCTTATTCAACATGCATAGATATCCACCGTGCCGTCTCTCGCCCCACGTACTTGATTCTTTGTTTGTATCTGCCCTGCACGTTTTAAATAGTACAGCCAAATACTGTTGCAGTTAAGGCAAAACGCTTGAGAAGAAGCGCGCGGGTTCCATGCGGCTGAGCGACTGCTATCAGTGCAGTTCAACGTGCACGCGCATGAGCGGCCACCAGCCAGGGTAACATGGACCTCCAAGGGCATCGAGGATATACTTCCTATATGCAGGCATCTGGGCAAGAGCACAGAATAAACAGTATTGCTGTAAAAAGGCACAGCCTTGCGCATGAGCTGTTTTAGCAAAACTATAGATCGATGTTCACTGTCCGGGGCTACCTGCCGCAGGTAGCGTGTAGCCTGCACTCTCCAATTGCGCACTTTGGTCTTTCGGTGGTCTGTGTGCTCTACATTTCTCTTGGCCATCAGATTGTGGGCCAAGTGAAGTTGCAAGATAAGTATTTTGAAGGAACACAACAAAAAGATAGAGTCGATGCCCCTGTTTACTGAATGCTTGGACAGCCGTAGAGGCAATCTATCGGCTGCCTACTATGCCTCGGGAATCAAAACTGAATACCGCAGACAAGAACCCTCCCGCTGTTAGAGGCAGATCCTATCAAATGCAAGATATAGTGCGGGTAATGGGGCACAAGAGACCCACGAGCTAAACCGATTCAAAAGATATCTGTCCTGGAGGGATATTAACGCATAGATGGTGTTACAACAGCAAGTTTACTTGGTGCCCTGGCCGCGTTGCCTTAAAATGTCGTGGATGGTGAGCACCCCGCTTGAGCCAAAGCGGATGCGCCTCACATTCCCTCTCTGAAATATGATATGTAATAACCAAGCCGTGTCTTAAAGTGCATCGAATTAGAAAACAGAATCGGCGTAGCAGACATTAGGATCTAAGGAGATCCAATGGCGGAATGGGCTCGGTGTTTTAGTCCACAGAGGGATGTAAACTCGCCTGTGACATTTGCTAGCAGCATGCAGCAGGAGGCGTTAAAATGCTAGAAGGCGCAGAGCATCATGAGCACACGAAATCCGTTTCCTTGTCCACTCACATGCTGATTGCCTCCAAAGTAAGAGATTCCGATGCAGTGAATGCAGAGGCATATGACCCAGGTTTCTTTTGCTGTCATCGTACACGCACTGCTGCCTAGAGGCTTGCAATGATTTAGCTAAAGGGACAATGCACTGGTGCCAAGCAATTGTCGCTGGATGGACCCTGCGAAATGCATCTTGACACTGTTATCTGTGGATATACGCACCCGTTTTCCTCTCTCTCACTCCTTGTCTTTCTTTCCCGCAAAACCTCTCGCGTGTGTGTGAGAGAGACGGAGTTTATGGGTGTGTGGGCTTTTTCTGTATTGCGTAGATGCAGCTCTATCAGCATACGAAGTGTAAACGCATTGCAAGTAATTCACATGCTTCAGAAAGGACTCCTGCCACTGCGCAACATCGTTTAAAATGGATGCACATATCACTCCTCTCACGGGGTTCATATAATCTGTCAATTCGTCTATGCCGTTCTAAACAGAGCACCCAGTCCACAAGCAGCAAGGAGAGATGGTATAGCAATGGGCCCGTGATGCCAACCTAAACTGTAGGCGAATAGGCCCACCAAGGATGCCTGTAACCCCAGCATTCTGCTGGCCATAGTTTTACCTTGTCCTTTAAATCGATCGCATTGTGCAACGTTCCTATAGGCAGGCGTACTCCCTGGATGGGATCGCCACGCAGGGCTCAAACCTCAACCGCTTGGCTCCTTGGTGCACTGGATAGCACACAGACTTTGCTCACTGCAGCAGCATTAGCATCTGGGAGTGCAGCCTGCGTATACGGATAGAATAATGATCCTGCAGCTTCCTATTACCATTCTTTTCCCCGGTTGCCAAAGTATGGGAAAAGTGACCTGTAGGGAACTAAAAATAGTTAAATGACCATTCATTAGAACTGCTTACTCCACTTCATTTGGAACCCACGAATAACAGCGGCAGATTTGATCTGGATCAAAATTAAACGCAATCCAGGAGCGGCTTTTCATGCTCTTGTGAACACAGTTACGCACGTTGATAAGCTGCAGCAGTCGGGCTGGCAGAAAAAGGGGTATTGCCCGCGCGATGCATGCATAAACCACGCTGCACTGGCATTCCTGGGCCACTTTCCGAAAGGTGCCGGGTGGCGTTATTTAGATATCCGAAGACGCCTGCATCACCCACCTTGTCAGAATAAACGCATGCTTAGTTCTTGACATAAGCAGCGCTTGGGAAAAGAGCGCGTACTCTCTGTGTTGCCGGAAACTGAGAGATCCCTGAGCAGTTTTAATCTACCTCACCGAGGCAGCGATGCCGATGAACCTTGACCTTGCAACTGACGAGCAGCAAATGCATAGAATCCCGGTTTCCTGCCGTTTTTTCTGCGGAGTATCACTACTACTTACCCAGCATGGGGTGCTCACGTCCTGTAGAAAGCAGAGCGAAAGCACCTCATTCAACACAATGCAGCACGCTGAGCCCTCAGCATGGAGATGAAATTGAAATGCAATCAACCAGTGCAGCAACCAAGGCAAGCATATTCTTATTATTCAGAAAGCTGTGCAAGACACAGATGCGATGCGCCGAAAGAGTCAAAAGACAAATGACAGGGCTTTCTGTCTTTTCTTGCCCTTGGTAATGAACACAAATGCTTTTGAAGCACTGCTATTAGCTGCACCGTTTCAAATGTTCAAAAATATCTCCTTCAGGTAGCACTGCACAAGCATATAAGCACTGCACCGCTTTTACACCAATGCAGCATAGAAGAACATAGCGCGCAACATACTAGGGCTTGGAGATCGGCGAACGGCGCATTGCCGCGTTCTTCCTAAACCTGCACTTAACCGGCTTCAAACAACGGTACGCAGGAGAGACCCCAAGGTTCTTGAGACAGTTAGCCTGGTTTATTAGCTACATTGAGACTTACTTGCTGCGCCATGGCCACATTCGGTTATTTGTGGAGACGACCTGCTTACCAAGGTTGAATGGTGCGTACGTTGGCATGACTACACCCAAGGCATTCTAACCAATTCTCATTCACGCTGATGTGGTCAAGAGATGGCGTAGACAGCACCACACGACGATAGCTCACCGCTCCTGAACGAGTAGCGCTGTTTGCGCAATTTCAATGTTTGGCGCAGCAACGGCTGCCAATAGCATATCCGACCATCCTCTCGCCATACTCACTAGCTGCACCAAAATGCACGCCTCTACATATGCAGGCCTGTGCTCTCCTCGACGAGGTAGGCGCTATTTGACTGAGAGTAATGCATAGCAGCTAGGCGACTTAAAAACGCGGGCGTCCACTATTTTAGGATGCCAGCCGAGTCCCTTTCAGAGTGTGATAATTTTCAGGAGACAAAGCAGCTAACAGCTTGGCACAAGCAATGCTTTTCGCATCTCAGCCAGAAATGAGGGCCCCATTTGACTTCAATTGCAAGCATACTATTCTTATTTACTCGCCTTCGACTATGGAAAGACTGATGGTGGACTAGTAGCGCATTGGCCAACGCAACGCACTTCCTAGTTAAAGCGCGTGCGGGATGCATTTCTCAAGCCCCCTTACGGCCGGCTGAATTCTTCGAACGACTGTCGAACTGCCTCTGCGTGAGCAGCATCTGTACCCTAAAGCCGCATGCTTTAGAGTTACTTGTTCGTCCAATGCCCATGCAGTACAGCATCTGCGGTAAGACCCCTCGCAATATTCAGACTTCTGTGTCACAGCTGGCCCCCTGCTGCGCCCTCACACCTCAACAAATTGAAAACACCCTTCCGCAGATAGGAATATTGCTTTGTTCTGCTTTGACCTGAACACGTGCATGGGTTTGGTGCTGATATTCTGAGTAATGAGCGGGCCAAACGACTTTAATTGCATATGGAATGCATTTTTGGCACTACACCCTTTTGGCCCCTTGCAACTGCCTGCAAATAGGTAAAAGCATATTCTTCACCTTATCTCCCCTGCCAGATAAACAGCATTAAGGCGCACTTTCTGGCATACACTACTCCTGCGGTCGGCTCTACATGGGAGGCCCTTCTCTAAATTGGCCACTGATTACCTATCAATGCGCGCATACACGCGCTGCACCATAGGCCGCAGTCAGGCGGTCCACGTTGCCTTTTATGAGTGTCGCAAGCGGATATGAGCAGCCGCACTCACATATCATCAATCTCACGCTTCTGGACGCCCTCTCCATTATCTGGGCAGTGCAAATATCTGGTGTATCAGTGACTAGCAATAGAACAGTCGATTGTCTCCTATCCATACGCACTAACTGTACCGACGTGCACGCTTGTATGCATGCAGGCTGATGCTACACATCGTACGCGAGATCCACCCGCCTCGAGGAAGTCGGCTATATGGGATTGAGATTAATCTACAGCAGTTTGCTGAATTTGATGTGCTGACGTTTAGTCTCCTGGAATCCTAGGCAGGCCCCTGCTAATTTGCAGGGATCAAATCGACTGGGCTGTCACTGCATCGCTGCTCATCGCGTTCCACCCACATGACAAAAATTCGATTTGTTTGCAAGAGCAGGTTCACCTGTGCACGAGTTCACGAACTTTCTGGAGCGTGCGCACACTGGATGCTAGGCAGCAACTCTCTCAGGCCCCGTGCCGATTTAGAAGGACAATGCATTGCCACACGAAACAGGGGAAACGCCTAACGTACAGCTTCAGGAAAAGGAGACTGAGCGTTACAAAACAGCTGAAGTGCGGAGCTGCGACAAGCCATTGTACGGACTCACGTGCCACCGCGTAACCCGTGCCTATTTTTTTGACGTGTCTCTGCACTTGGTGAAGAACATTGCAGGGAAACGTAAGGGTTTCATTGTCTGGTTTGAATAACAACGCTAGGAGCCCATCCACATGTGGCACAATGTTGCCAAAGGTAATAATACAATTGGATAGAAGGGTTTACTGCAGGCTGCCCATGACAGGTAATCTTCAACCTGCAAACAGTCATGGCTCTGGGGGGAGGACACCCACATCCTGTACTGTTTGGAAGCCTCATCTGGATGCATCATGAGCAACGGCGGGTTACAAGGCACGACTGCCGCAAGGTAGTAGTACTGAATGCTCATTAGGATACCTAACTTCGCTTGAAGCCCCCAACGCACTTGCTGATGCATAAAGCTCAGCTCACCTTCAATCCTACCAGCTTCAATCCCCCTCTCTACTGCATTAATTGCACGGGCTCCAGAAACCTATTTCGGGATCCCTTGAAATTGTGCAGTGTGATTCTTATTCTTCACAAACGCACAAACTGTTTCTGGAGATATCGTACGCAGGAATAGCGAACTTGCGACCTCGTGCTGTGGAATTTTGCAGCGCTAGTGCGCAAACTAGGAAACTTTCAGAGTCGCTGGTGTGGCAGGGAGTCGGACACGGCAGTGTCAGAGTGGTTCGGCAGTTAATCCAACGCGGAAACTCATGCAGTTGCGTCACACACTGATGTCCCAAACCAAGTGATGTCGTCTACTTTGTGGCGTACCAATAATGTCAAGGCAGGCCACAGCATGTGTCACAAACTTAAACGATTGCATGCCACGCCACAAGCTACCGTCAACGCCAGCACCTATCCAACCCCCCAGACGTGAAACCTGATTTCGCATTTAGTTAGGGATTCAGCCATCCATCACCGCACTAGCTTTTAACAATTTCGCCTACACACCCTAGATGCTACAGGCAGTACCTACTTCTGCTCGGCCAAATCCGCGCAGGTAAGGAGCCCCAACAAATCACCGGGCTCCGTTAGCAAAGCCAGTGTGCCTGAGCAGGCTCCAGGATGTAGGATGGGATTCAATCTGGTTGTAATGAAAAGCCACAGCTAATGGTGCACATTCCCCAAATCCAAAGTGCACGTCTTTCAACCACTTACAGGCTGCGCGTTAGCAAACCAAAACACGTTCTGCGCAGGAACCATACACGCGAGTGTACTCTGCAACACCGCAGTACCTTGAAGCTATCAACGCCTCCGTCCAGCAACAAGGAAAGCTTCGCTGCGCATCCTTCTCTTACGTTCCCACAAACTTTAAATGCCGCCGCTTAAAAGAGCTAGACGTTTACGAAAGCAGCTAGTCAAGGAAGTAACGCGCTCCATAGCTAGACTGGCTTCTTGGCTATGCAAGGGCATCTGCAGGGCTGTACAAAGCCCTAGCTAGATGCATGCTCTAGCAAGTAACAAGCCACTCGCAGTTGCACTATTTCCGAAATGTAAGGCCAGCGCTGCAGTGCAAAGCACAGGCCGCATGCCCAAGCAGCATAGGAACTCTCTAGCACAGAAACGCACCCAGAGTGCGCCTTCTCAAGCAGCCGTGTTTGGCATCTTTCGAAGTACATCTCCGCCAACGAACTGAAAAGCTGGCGGCACGCCATTGTGCAACGCCCGCCGCTTTGAAGAGACCCCGTCTTACGCCACACTGGTGCTCGACAGCCACCTAGGGTCTCCACCTGCACGTGCTAAAAGCTGTGCGCTGTGCTGAATCGCTCTCGGCCAAGCAGCTAAGGGGCCGTACCGTCTTATACATATGGACTCAGCTGCCAAGGGTAGTGCTTGACAAAGCTTGATTTGAATCGTAGTGGCAAACCATTACAGAAGCAGCATCTACCTGCACTCGAAAAATAGGGAAGCGCCCAATAGGCATTGAACGGTTGGGTGTCAGGCAATGGAAACGAGAGACGAAACAAAGCAAACACGAAAATTTTACTTCACAGCATCGCCGTGTCCCTTTCGGCTATCGAGGCTTCTCTTCGTTAGCAAACAGGTGCCGTGCACCAATTGGCTTTTCCCAACGCCGAACTGTAAACAGAACGTTTTTGAATGCTGGGAGGAAATGGCGAAACTGGTGCTCAGACGTGCTTGAATGCATTCGCATGCAGCAGATGCAACTTGCGCGCAACGATCAACCTCATTTAGAGCAGCTAATAGTCACACAAAACTGAAGTTTTTAATAGATGAACCAAGCTGGGGAAGCTGGTGCATGCAGGTGTTGACTTCACGCCGTGTTGCAAAGCACCTAAGACTATCGGGCCCTAAATAGTTGTACTATTTTCAAAAATAAAGCAAACATTTTATCCGCACGTACAGACTGCGCCACAACACACCATACCGAAACTAGCTACAGCTACAGGTAGAATATGTTTTGCTTCAAGGCACCGGGTATCTGCGGACTAGAGAAGCTTCGCTATGGTAGTCGATCGAAATGCTCGCCGCTGCATACGTGCAAAACGCCCGCCCTTTATCGGACTCCCCTGCAACGCTTGCCGCGAGTAAAACATCTAATGCTCTGCAACGCCTCAATGATTCCGCCTACAAACGCTAGATTTTACGGGCAGTGCCTACTTCTGCTCGGCCAAATCCGCGCAGGTAAGGAGCCCCAACAAATCACCGGGCTCCGTTAGCAAAGCCAGTGTGCCTGAGCAGGCTCCAGGATGTAGGATGGGATTCAATCTGGTTGTAATGAAAAGCCACAGCTAATGGTGCACATTCCCCAAATCCAAAGTGCACGTCTTTCAACCACTTACAGGCTGCGCGATAGCAAACCAAAACACGTCCTGCGCAGGAACCATACACGCGAGTGTACTCTGCAACACCGCAGTACCTTGAAGCTATCAACGCCTCCGTCCAGCAACAAGGAAAGCTTCGCTGCGCATCCTTCTCTTACGTTCCCATAAACTTTAAATGCCGCCGCTTAAAAGAGCTAGACGTTTACGAAAGCAGCTAGTCAAGGAAGTAACGCGCTCCATAGCTAGACTGGCTTCTTGGCTATGCAAGGGCATCTGCAGGGCTGTACAAAGCCCTAGCTAGATGCATGCTCTAGCAAGTAACAAGCCACTCGCAGTTGCACTATTTCCGAAATGTAAGGCCAGCGCTGCAGTGCAAAGCACAGGCCGCATGCCCAAGCAGCATAGGAACTCTCTAGCACAGAAACGCACCCAGAGTGCGCCTTCTCAGGCAGCCTTGTTTGGCATCTTTCGAAGTACATCTCCGCCAACGAACTGAAAAGCTGGCGGCACGCCATTGTGCAACGCCCGCCGCTTTGAAGAGACCCCGTCTTACGCCACACTGGTGCTCGACAGCCACCTAGGGTCTCCACCTGCACGTGCTAAAAGCTGTGCGCTGTGCTGAATCGCTCTCGGCCAAGCAGCTAAGGGGCCGTACCGTCTTATACATATGGACTCAGCTGCCAAGGGTAGTGCTTGACAAAGCTTGATTTGAATCGTAGTGGCAAACCATTACAGAAGCAGCATCTACCTGCACTCGAAAAATAGGGAAGCGCCCAATAGGCATTGAACGGTTGGGTGTCAGGCAATGGAAACGAGAGACGAAACAAAGCAAACACGAAAATTTTACTTCACAGCATCGCCGTGTCCCTTTCGGCTATCGAGGCTTCTCTTCGTTAGCAAACAGGTGCCGTGCACCAATTGGCTTTTCCCAACGCCGAACTGTAAACAGAACGTTTTTGAATGCTGGGAGGAAATGGCGAAACTGGTGCTCAGACGTGCTTGAATGCATTCGCATGCAGCAGATGCAACTTGCGCGCAACGATCAACCTCATTTAGAGCAGCTAATAGTCACACAAAACTGAAGTTTTTAATAGATGAACCAAGCTGGGGAAGCTGGTGCATGCAGGTGTTGACTTCACGCCGTGTTGCAAAGCACCTAAGACTATCGGGCCCTAAATAGTTGTACTATTTTCAAAAATAAAGCAAACATTTTATCCGCACGTACAGACTGCGCCACAACACACCATACCGAAACTAGCTACAGCTACAGGTAGAATATGTTTTGCTTCAAGGCACCGGGTATCTGCGGACTAGAGAAGCTTCGCTATGGTAGTCGATCGAAATGCTCGCCGCTGCATACGTGCAAAACGCCCGCCCTTTATCGGACTCCCCTGCAACGCTTGCCGCGAGTAAAACATCTAATGCTCTGCAACGCCTCAATGATTCCGCCTACAAACGCTAGATTTTACGGGCAGTGCCTACTTCTGCTCGGCCAAATCCGCGCAGGTAAGGAGCCCCAACAAATCACCGGGCTCCGTTAGCAAAGCCAGTGTGCCTGAGCAGGCTCCAGGATGTAGGATGGGATTCAATCTGGTTGTAATGAAAAGCCACAGCTAATGGTGCACATTCCCCAAATCCAAAGTGCACGTCTTTCAACCACTTACAGGCTGCGCGATAGCAAACCAAAACACGTCCTGCGCAGGAACCATACACGCGAGTGTACTCTGCAACACCGCAGTACCTTGAAGCTATCAACGCCTCCGTCCAGCAACAAGGAAAGCTTCGCTGCGCATCCTTCTCTTACGTTCCCATAAACTTTAAATGCCGCCGCTTAAAAGAGCTAGACGTTTACGAAAGCAGCTAGTCAAGGAAGTAACGCGCTCCATAGCTAGACTGGCTTCTTGGCTATGCAAGGGCATCTGCAGGGCTGTACAAAGCCCTAGCTAGATGCATGCTCTAGCAAGTAACAAGCCACTCGCAGTTGCACTATTTCCGAAATGTAAGGCCAGCGCTGCAGTGCAAAGCACAGGCCGCATGCCCAAGCAGCATAGGAACTCTCTAGCACAGAAACGCACCCAGAGTGCGCCTTCTCAAGCAGCCTTGTTTGGCATCTTTCGAAGTACATCTCCGCCAACGAACTGAAAAGCTGGCGGCACGCCATTGTGCAACGCCCGCCGCTTTGAAGAGACCCCGTCTTACGCCACACTGGTGCTCGACAGCCACCTAGGGTCTCCACCTGCACGTGCTAAAAGCTGTGCGCTGTGCTGAATCGCTCTCGGCCAAGCAGCTAGGGGGCCGTACCGTCTTATACATATGGACTCAGCTGCCA
Organism: Eimeria praecox; assembly: GCA_963920595.1. Lineage (NCBI taxonomy): Eukaryota > Apicomplexa > Conoidasida > Eucoccidiorida > Eimeriidae > Eimeria > Eimeria praecox. The sequence goes on from OY986954.1 coordinate 34,725, forward strand.
AGGGTAGTGCTTGACAAAGCTTGATTTGAATCGTAGTGGCAAACCATTACAGAAGCAGCATCTACCTGCACTCGAAAAATAGGGAAGCGCCCAACAGGCATTGAACGGTTGGGTGTCAGGCAATGGAAACGAGAGACGAAACAAAGCAAACACGAAAATTTTACTTCACAGCATCGCCGTGTCCCTTTCGGCTATCGAGGCTTCTCTTCGTTAGCAAACAGGTGCCGTGCACCAATTGGCTTTTCCCAACGCCGAACTGTAAACAGAACGTTTTTGAATGCTGGGAGGAAATGGCGAAACTGGTGCTCAAACGTGCTTGAATGCATTCGCATGCAGCAGATGCAACTTGCGCGCAACGATCAACCTCATTTAGAGCAGCTAATAGTCACACAAAACTGAAGTTTTTAATAGATGAACCAAGCTGGGGAAGCTGGTGCATGCAGGTGTTGACTTCACGCCGTGTTGCAAAGCACCTAAGACTATCGGGCCCTAAATAGTTGTACTATTTTCAAAAATAAAGCAAACATTTTATCCGCACGTACAGACTGCGCCACAACACACCATACCGAAACTAGCTACAGCTACAGGTAGAATATGTTTTGCTTCAAGGCACCGGGTATCTGCGGACTAGAGAAGCTTCGCTATGGTAGTCGATCGAAATGCTCGCCGCCGCATACGTGCAAAACGCCCGCCCTTTATCGGACTCCCCTGCAACGCTTGCCGCGAGTAAAACATCTAATGCTCTGCAACGCCTCAATGATTCCGCCTACAAACGCTAGATTTTACGGGCAGTACCTACTTCTGCTCGGCCAAATCCGCGCAGGTAAGGAGCCCCAACAAATCACCGGGCTCCGTTAGCAAAGCCAGTGTGCCTGAGCAGGCTCCAGGATGTAGGATGGGATTCAATCTGGTTGTAATGAAAAGCCACAGCTAATGGTGCACATTCCCCAAATCCAAAGTGCACGTCTTTCAACCACTTACAGGCTGCGCAATAGCAAACCAAAACACGTCCTGCGCAGGAACCATACACGCGAGTGTACTCTGCAACACCGCAGTACCTTGAAGCTATCAACGCCTCCGTCCAGCAACAAGGAAAGCTTCGCTGCGCATCCTTCTCTTACGTTCCCACAAACTTTAAATGCCGCCGCTTAAAAGAGCTAGACGTTTACGAAAGCAGCTAGTCAAGGAAGTAACGCGCTCCATAGCTAGACTGGCTTCTTGGCTATGCAAGGGCATCTGCAGGGCTGTACAAAGCCCTAGCTAGATGCATGCTCTAGCAAGTAACAAGCCACTCGCAGTTGCACTATTTCCGAAATGTAAGGCCAGCGCTGCAGTGCAAAGCACAGGCCGCATGCCCAAGCAGCATAGGAACTCTCTAGCACAGAAACGCACCCAGAGTGCGCCTTCTCAAGCAGCCGTGTTTGGCATCTTTCGAAGTACATCTCCGCCAACGAACTGAAAAGCTGGCGGCACGCCATTGTGCAACGCCCGCCGCTTTGAAGAGACCCCGTCTTACGCCACACTGGTGCTCGACAGCCACCTAGGGTCTCCACCTGCACGTGCTAAAAGCTGTGCGCTGTGCTGAATCGCTCTCGGCCAAGCAGCTAAGGGGCCGTACCGTCTTATACATATGGACTCAGCTGCCAAGGGTAGTGCTTGACAAAGCTTGATTTGAATCGTAGTGGCAAACCATTACAGAAGCAGCATCTACCTGCACTCGAAAAATAGGGAAGCGCCCAATAGGCATTGAACGGTTGGGTGTCAGGCAATGGAAACAAGAGACGAAACAAAGCAAACACGAAAATTTTACTTCACAGCATCGCCGTGTCCCTTTCGGCTATCGAGGCTTCTCTTCGTTAGCAAACAGGTGCCGTGCACCAATTGGCTTTTCCCAACGCCGAACCGTAAACAGAACGTTTTTGAATGCTGGGAGGAAATGGCGAAACTGGTGCTCAAACGTGCTTGAATGCATTCGCATGCAGCAGATGCAACTTGCGCGCAACGATCAACCTCATTTAGAGCAGCTAATAGTCACACAAAACTGAAGTTTTTAATAGATGAACCAAGCTGGGGAAGCTGGTGCATGCAGGTGTTGACTTCACGCCGTGTTGCAAAGCACCTAAGACTATCGGGCCCTAAATAGTTGTACTATTTTCAAAAATAAAGCAAACATTTTATCCGCACGTACAGACTGCGCCACAACACACCATACCGAAACTAGCTACAGCTACAGGTAGAATATGTTTTGCTTCAAGGCACCGGGTATCTGCGGACTAGAGAAGCTTCGCTATGGTAGTCGATCGAAATGCTCGCCGCCGCATACGTGCAAAACGCCCGCCCTTTATCGGACTCCCCTGCAACGCTTGCCGCGAGTAAAACATCTAATGCTCTGCAACGCCTCAATGATTCCGCCTACAAACGCTAGATTTTACGGGCAGTACCTACTTCTGCTCGGCCAAATCCGCGCAGGTAAGGAGCCCCAACAAATCACCGGGCTCCGTTAGCAAAGCCAGTGTGCCTGAGCAGGCTCCAGGATGTAGGATGGGATTCAATCTGGTTGTAATGAAAAGCCACAGCTAATGGTGCACATTCCCCAAATCCAAAGTGCACGTCTTTCAACCACTTACAGGCTGCGCAATAGCAAACCAAAACACGTCCTGCGCAGGAACCATACACGCGAGTGTACTCTGCAACACCGCAGTACCTTGAAGCTATCAACGCCTCCGTCCAGCAACAAGGAAAGCTTCGCTGCGCATCCTTCTCTTACGTTCCCATAAACTTTAAATGCCGCCGCTTAAAAGAGCTAGACGTTTACGAAAGCAGCTAGTCAAGGAAGTAACGCGCTCCATAGCTAGACTGGCTTCTTGGCTATGCAAGGGCATCTGCAGGGCTGTACAAAGCCCTAGCTAGATGCATGCTCTAGCAAGTAACAAGCCACTCGCAGTTGCACTATTTCCGAAATGTAAGGCCAGCGCTGCAGTGCAAAGCACAGGCCGCATGCCCAAGCAGCATAGGAACTCTCTAGCACAGAAACGCACCCAGAGTGCGCCTTCTCAAGCAGCCGTGTTTGGCATCTTTCGAAGTACATCTCCGCCAACGAACTGAAAAGCTGGCGGCACGCCATTGTGCAACGCCCGCCGCTTTGAAGAGACCCCGTCTTACGCCACACTGGTGCTCGACAGCCACCTAGGGTCTCCACCTGCACGTGCTAAAAGCTGTGCGCTGTGCTGAATCGCTCTCGGCCAAGCAGCTAAGGGGCCGTACCGTCTTATACATATGGACTCAGCTGCCAAGGGTAGTGCTTGACAAAGCTTGATTTGAATCGTAGTGGCAAACCATTACAGAAGCAGCATCTACCTGCACTCGAAAAATAGGGAAGCGCCCAATAGGCATTGAACGGTTGGGTGTCAGGCAATGGAAACAAGAGACGAAACAAAGCAAACACGAAAATTTTACTTCACAGCATCGCCGTGTCCCTTTCGGCTATCGAGGCTTCTCTTCGTTAGCAAACAGGTGCCGTGCACCAATTGGCTTTTCCCAACGCCGAACCGTAAACAGAACGTTTTTGAATGCTGGGAGGAAATGGCGAAACTGGTGCTCAAACGTGCTTGAATGCATTCGCATGCAGCAGATGCAACTTGCGCGCAACGATCAACCTCATTTAGAGCAGCTAATAGTCACACAAAACTGAAGTTTTTAATAGATGAACCAAGCTGGGGAAGCTGGTGCATGCAGGTGTTGACTTCACGCCGTGTTGCAAAGCACCTAAGACTATCGGGCCCTAAATAGTTGTACTATTTTCAAAAATAAAGCAAACATTTTATCCGCACGTACAGACTGCGCCACAACACACCATACCGAAACTAGCTACAGCTACAGGTAGAATATGTTTTGCTTCAAGGCACCGGGTATCTGCGGACTAGAGAAGCTTCGCTATGGTAGTCGATCGAAATGCTCGCCGCTGCATACGTGCAAAACGCCCGCCCTTTATCGGACTCCCCTGCAACGCTTGCCGCGAGTAAAACATCTAATGCTCTGCAACGCCTCAATGATTCCGCCTACAAACGCTAGATTTTACGGGCAGTACCTACTTCTGCTCGGCCAAATCCGCGCAGGTAAGGAGCCCCAACAAATCACCGGGCTCCGTTAGCAAAGCCAGTGTGCCTGAGCAGGCTCCAGGATGTAGGATGGGATTCAATCTGGTTGTAATGAAAAGCCACAGCTAATGGCGCACATTCCCCAAATCCAATGTGCACGTCTTTCAACCACTTACAGGCTGCGCGATAGCAAACCAAAACACGTCCTGCGCAGGAACCATACATGCGAGTGTACTCTGCAACACCGCAGTACCTTGAAGCTATCAACGCCTCCGTCCAGCAACAAGGAAAGCTTCGCTGCGCATCCTTCTCTTACGTTCCCACAAACTTTAAATGCCGCCGCTTAAAAGAGCTAGACGTTTACAAAAGCAGCTAGTCAAGGAAGTAACGCGCTCCATAGCTAGACTGGCTTCTTGGCTATGCAAGGGCATCTGCAGGGCTGTACAAAGCCCTAGCTAGATGCATGCTCTAGCAAGTAACAAGCCACTCGCAGTTGCACTATTTCCGAAATGTAAGGCCAGCGCTGCAGTGCAAAGCACAGGCCGCATGCCCAAGCAGCATAGGAACTCTCTAGCACAGAAACGCACCCAGAGTGCGCCTTCTCAAGCAGCCGTGTTTGGCATCTTTCAAAGTGCATAATACAGCTACAGGTAGAATATCTTTTGCTTCAAGGCACCGGGTATCTGCGGACTAGGGAAGCTTCGCTATGGTAGTCGATCGAAATGCTCGCCGCTGCATACGTGCAAAACGCCCGCCCTTTATTGGACTCCCCTGCAACGCTTGCCGCGAGTAAAACATCTAATGCTCTGCAACGCCTCAATGATTCCGCCTACAAACGCTAGATTTTACGGGCAGTACCTACTTCTGCTCGGCCAAATCCGCGCAGGTAAGGAGCCCCAACAAATCACCGGGCTCCGTTAGCAAAGCCAGTGTGCATAAGCAGGCTCCAGGATGTAGGATGGGATTCAATCTGGTTGTAATGAAAAGCCACAGCTAATGGTGCACATTCCCCAAATCCAAAGTGCACGTCTTTCAACCACTTACAGGCTGCGCGATAGCAAACCAAAACACGTCCTGCGCAGGAACCATACATGCGAGTGTACTCTGCAACACCGCAGTACCTTGAAGCTATCAACGCCTCCGTCCAGCAACAAGGAAAGCTTCGCTGCGCATCCTTCTCTCACGTTCCCAAAACATTTGAATACCGCCGTCTGAAAGAGCTGAGCGTTAGGAATATTGCCTGGTAGAGGTCAGAAAGAAAATAAGTTGTAGGCCAAAGCAACTCTGGTTAAAACGCCTGAGCAAGATGTAGTACTTTATAAATACAAACTCTCCATTACATAGCCACTCGCCGGCGTGCGTATGAGGACGGCGCAATGAACCGATTGCATAAAGGATGAGCGAAGAAAACGCTGACTGGCCCGCTGCAGTGCTTTCAAATTCACGGTGCATCCTTACCCGAGGCAGCGAAATGGATGGCTCCTAATCACTCTGGGATACTCTGGGATTCGGTGAGCCTTCAACTGGTGCTATTTCCCATCTCGTTCCGAGCATCCCAAATCAACGCTCAAGCATGGCTACCCATTTAAGCCTGCAGATGCTAGATCTCGTCCGCTGCGGTCAGTTGCACTCAGCAAAGCAGCTAGTCCAGGATGCAAAGCGTTTCACAGCTAGACTGGTGTGGCAATCCAATTGCATGAGCAAGGCAGTACGAAGGCCTAGTCCTCTGCACTAGCAAGTAACAAGGTGCTGCCGGCGTGCTCGTCCACCGCTGCCCTGGCGTGCGCAGTATGCGCATCCAAGCAGAATAGCAACTCTAACATAGAAAATGACCCAGAGTAGCTGGATAATATATAACATTAATATATTATTCGCAACTAATACAAACTTTGAACCGCTTCTATATATCGAAATTGTAGCATTTCACCGCTAAGCACATATCTTCTGATGATTTTGCAATATCAAGCAGTTCGAACCGCCATGTGGACTAATATAGAAGGGTTCGAACAAGTTGCTTTCGACGCGCAAGTCCAGCCCTGCATTGGCACGCACAGTCTGCGCATCCAAGCAGCATTAATAAAAAGTAGGATTTAAAGTAAATTCAATTTTTTCAAATGAATATTTACAGGGATATATTTTCTACCACTATACAGAAACAGTTAAAGTAGCTGCATCCATTTGAGCTGCTCCTGTAGTCATACGTTTTATATAATCTGCACAAAATCAATATTATTTAGTTGTATTGAAGATCTTAATCGCCTGCTAGTGCATCTGGCACTGGCCAGATGCACTAGCAAGTAACAATCCACTCGCAGTTGCACTACTTCTACCATGCAAGGCTAGCGCCGCATTGGCACGCACAGACTACGTATTCAGGCAGCACAGCAACGTTTTAGGATAAACAAATACCCAGAATGCGTCTTCGCACGGGGCAGTACTTTGCATCTTTCGGGGTAGCGAAAAACACGCTGCAAGCCATTGCGACCCGGGCTATAGGTGGTTTCACAATGGTTAGCCAGGAGCCAGCATTTGCGAAATAACTAGACCACGCCGGCAGTGCATTGTGTGCGGAGGTTAACAGAGAGTCTTTGTCTTTGCTCGGCAAAGACAACGGCGAATGAATGCCATGATAGCAAGCTTTGTGCGCTATAGCCGACATGCTTTAGATCCACATCACGGACATGCTCGAATGAAGGGCCTTACGCTTTGTTTTCACAGACCGCAGGCATTTTCTAAACAAGGTATGAAGGGCTGCAACGATCATATTGCCATACCGGGAATAGTAGTGTTCTTATTGAAAAACACCCGGAGCCTCAACAACGATATTCACTTCAGAGTCTCCCTGAGAGCTCTGTTGTAAGCCATTTGTGAGTTCACTACATATATACGCACTCCCAGTGCAGCACACTAGGGCTAGCAGGTAATTTGCACCTGCATAAATCTAAATGGGCTAGTCATGCAATTCGTGAAGGAGCGTCTAAGATGGGCTGTTGTCTAATGAGCGTGGGCACAACTAACGTCCAAAAGTGTTAAACTGGCCATGCGAGAGCTTGCCTCGCAATGGACGATTTCCTGCCCATCTCATTCTTGAAACGGAATGAATGGCGGCTACACATCCGTGCGAAGATTTGGATTAATTGGCTGGTCTGTCACCGGAGCCCATGGTAGCGGAGTAGAGCCCTAAACCATATTATCATCGTGCTGCTTGCATGACGTTTTACACTGGTTCTACAGCCCATATTATGTCAAACTAAAAGGTAGGAATTATTTCCCAAGCAGACACGGGTCATGAATCGGCAAGCAGAAATCCAAACATGCAACTGCTAGCTATATGGTTACAGAATAAAGGTACCGCTGACAGTCGCAAGAAGTCTACGCCTCTCTGAAGGCTCTCGATGTCCTCCTCTCTTGCTGAATTGTGAGACGCATTGCAAATGGGCAGCACCGGAGAACTCTACTGTGCCTCGGCGGGCTAGCGAGGAAGCCCAACGCCAAGCGGGCGTAGTTGCATCCTTGTGTGGCAGTTGTAGGGTGGCGCGACCCTCGCTTTCCTCTTACTACACAAGTAAAGGCTGTTGTTTAGCGGAAATTGAAGAAGCATCGTTCGAGGAGAGGTGTCACTCACAGGCTGCCAGCCAGCGTTAATGCCCTGCCTCCATCGAAATGAAAATATCACCGAGAAGACCACGTGGCAGACTCGTACGCACACTTCTAAGCGAACGCCCCACTGAATGGTCGACAATGGTGCCTGTTACGCGAGTTCAACACAAATACTAGCCGGGCACGACGATCCAGAAGTGTACAGGTTCCTCTATATGAGAATAGTATGCGCTAGACAGCGCTTTCATGAGGGCGCTGCCCTTTATCAGAGACAAGCGCATGCAATCAGGTCCTTGCCAAAAAATGGCGTTTCTCGCCATAATACAGCAGGATAGCACTACGGGGTGGCATACACTGCCGAGGCTACAACAGTGAGGGAACGCAAGACAAGCATTCATCAGTGCATTGCATTTGGCTGCTGGAGCCTGAAGAGCTGATTGAATCTGTAATTTTACCTTTTTACTTAGGGAGCAACCACAGCAAGGCGCTGCCCCCTCACAGTGGTTGTGCGCCACCATCCGGTACCATTCATCCCGGTAGCGATGTTCACGGAGCCGCTCCTGCAGCCCAACGGAAAAACCGTACGTGTCGTATTCACGGGCAAGCTGCGCCTGAAGCTTGCTCAAAGATTTAGTGGAACCTGTACAACAGTCACGGGCCAAGGCTCTGTCTGACTGACGTGGAGCTGCTTGCCGTGTGAAGATCAGGAGGGCTGAGTTGAACCTCATTCTGTCAAGAAGTCCAAACCTACCCTCAAATTGGGTTCAAAGCCACGTATAAAGTACTGTACACCGCACCGGCGTAACTGCGTGGGACTAGTAGCTACAAAGAGCCCGTTCCCTCTCCCCCTAACAGGACGCGCTTGCTGCATGCTTTCGTCGTCCCACTACAGCCTGCGTGCTTTCGCAGAAGCATGCGCACGGACAAAAAACTACCGATTGCCAGCTAAGCAGCCATACTTGGAGGCTTCGTACTTTAGGAGGCCAAATCCACCTATTCGTCTAAAGGAATGGGGTTTCCAACGCCTCGGTCAGACCTTAGCCTGCCTTTCACAACTTTTCTAGGCACTCGGAATCAAAGATGCACAACAGAGCAGCCCAAAACCATACGCGGGAAGCCCTACACCCTCAACGCTAGACACCAAGCATTTAAGACCTTGAGACAGATGGATCTTTTAACTAGGTTTTGTTGTAAAATCTAACGACTTGATATAGTTGGCTCCGGCCCATCATTTTCTTTAGTATGTGCATCCTCCTTCTCAGGAGCACTTGCTGATTGATTGTGTCTGTTCATATCCACACGCAGTGAGTATACTAGCCAGCGTACTCTCTGCTTTGTGAACCGTATCGATCTTTACTATATTCAGGCAAGGAACCCTCAAGCTAAGAGCTCTGGCACCACTGCTATGCCGCTGCCCTGGGCAGTGTTGCCACCGGCCTGCTTCGGGTGCTTAATGATTCATCGATGCGTGATTTCACTGCGTCATCACTTGTGTCTGGTGCCTGGTAGGCAGTCGCCCTCAGCACAATAAGACTACTCAAAAGCACATGTGCAGATGCTTTTAAATTGCTGGTTAGCCTTGGCAGTCATATGGGGAAATATCCTGGTACCGCTGCAGCGCAGGCTCTTCTCAAAGCTTTTCGGATCATCGTACTGATAGGCGTTTAACCGCGTCGTATGTCTACCACAATCAAAGGCACTCATTTCCAAAAGGCATAGAGAGGAGGCAAGCCTGTAAAATGGTCAGGGCGAAGTGCATCGGCCTGAGCATTTGTGCGCCGTGGGGAGATCAGTCAAGTTTGGTGCAGCCGAATGCATGAGGCAATACTGCGGCCGCCACGCTCAACTATTTGAAGTAACTAAAACTATTATTAGGCCTCTTACCAATATTATATGCCACTGGAATCAACTCCGCACGTTTGAGGTTGGAGATGGATCGTGAAATCTGGCGGAGAACGATTGTCCTGTGATGCTTGCTCATCGTTCACGTCCAAAACCAAAATGTCGAAGGCAAGGATTTGCTTTGCATAAAGCATAAATTTTGAACCGCCCGTAAGCCGTGTTGCTCCACACACCTCATGTATATGAGAAGAGGCAGAGCGACCGCGTACGCAAGTTGTTGGTGCCGCTTGCTTCCTTTTTTTAAGGGCTCATTTCAGATGCAGTCCTCGTCCTCACCAGCTGCCTCACAAGGCACACCCAAAAGACATTTGCACAGCATGAGTGAAGCATATGTAGGGCCGTGCGCCTGCACAATGGATGAGTGAGCTATTCGATTATATGCACGGACGTTGCGTACCTCTTGACTGGTTTCAGCGATTAAGAGACGCACCATTCACGCAATACGAGCAACGTGTATGAAGCATTGAATTAGTTTACCGAGCCGCAACTTGGTCCAAAACACATTATGAGAGATGGAGAACTTGCTCAACGCACAGACTGGGACATGCAAATTATGAAACTGACTCAGCAAAGCGCTTTATGCAAGCCAATTGCTTTAGTACCTATTGCCCCCTGGTATCGTTCGCTTGTCCCCGGTGACTCCGCACATGAGCGGTTCAAGCATAAGCACAAGCCAGCATGCACGATCCTCAACGGAGATGGCGAAGACTTCACAAATTGCCAAGATGAATAAGGCAGCAGCCCTTAGCGTCTAAGGTGCGCGAATAGGGTATCAAAGTTTCTCTGTCATTACCGGTTAATTCCACAATTCTTTACTTCCTAGCTGCATGTGGCGCCTGCAGACGCACGTTCTGGCTCATTTGTCGTAGTTTCGTCGTCTAGCACTCTCAACGCTTCGTATGTATATTTCACAGTGATGCATCTTGAGTTGCGAACGGCCACATATGCTCATCCTATGCGAATCGTTCGAGCGTTGAGGACAAAATTTCGCGTTTCCTCAACAACAGGGTGTTTGTAAAATGTGACCGTCTGTCATATGCTGCATCGTAGCTACTTAATTCTCGTCCATCGATCTTTGATGCAAACTGCTGATCACGCCAACAATTCACCCGCACAATCTGGTTGAGGGAATGCCCCCACAATTTACTCAGTTGCGCACTCGCGTCATCCCGCCACAAGCTCCCCGATTCCCTCGGGGGAATCGTGCAGCCTCAATCCTGTTTTCGCATCCTCTGCAATAAACACGCGTAGATTGCACAAGACGCACAAACGTCATATACCCAACATGCCTATATAAAGCTTCAGAACTCAGCGCTGCGCTTTAGATCCTTGCAGTATACCACATCGGACAACTGTAGCGAGCTTGTGGCAAATGCTGAGGTGTGGAGCTTTGTCGAACTGCGCATAGTGCCAAGCAGATCATACGCACTGCCTGTGCCAGATGTGCCGTGAAGACCTCGTGAACATCTGCTTTTAAGCCGATTCAAGGGGCTCGGCAAAATAAAAAAGCCGCAGGAACTTGAACCAACTAAGAAGAGACTGCACGCATCCCTACAGGCAGCTTCATGCAAGGCCATGCGAGCATCCTACCGATACGGTGGTTGTAGACCGACCTTTGCTATGCGCTTGCAAAGGCTGGCAACTGGCCTTTAGCATATCGCGCCCGGTAACGGAACCGCCGACCCCTGTCAACAAGCGCTTGATAGCAGACACGTCGCACAGTTGCAAAGATTCGCAACCCTTTTTTTAATATTGCGCAGAAAAAGCTCGATATAAACTTGCTGTTCCTGCAAGCCTATGCATGCGCGTGCCTTCTGGCTGCACAGCAACCTATGTGTTGTCAGTGCTGTCTCGTGCATGAACCGCACATCCTGGGTTGCATCGGGTCTTCTTCTGAGACCCTGTTTGATGTACCTGCAGCCACCGCCAAAACTGCATCAGAGCTCTGTCAATGCTAACCTGATGCGCAGCTGTCCCATTGTACTTCCTAACAGCCATACGCACTTTCTGGGCCAGGCAACGGCCGCCCTGTTGTGCGCATTACAGCCTAAATATTCCCCGTGCTTCCTCTACGATGTTTGACGCACTCTAGAGCATTGTGGACAACAGAGTATCGCCGCTAGTTAAAAGCAAAGCAAAGCAAAGTCGCACTAGCTTTAGAAGAAGCCCAACGATCGCTTGGAAGCAAAATGCTTATTCTTGGCTTCGAGTAATTGCCAGTGAACGGAAGAAAATGATACTGATTTTCAATCCGCCAGCAAGCTCTATCGGGAAATATCTTTGAGAAGTGCTAAATAGTGCTTTCTCTAAGGCTGCCAGCCCTTGGTTAAACGAAGCAACAGACGGGTGGCTCTCTTCAGGCCACTGCACCGTAAACACATGAATCTGTCATTTTGGCATCTCGTGTGGAGGTTTGCTACTGAGCACTTCTGGGGGGCAAGGCCCGCAAGCGTACATCCTTCGCCACGTTCGTAGCGGCACGTCAGAATTCTCTTGCTTGACAGAAAGTGAGGCAGGGTAGCGGGGATATCCGGTAGCGGGATTTTCCTCGTAGGCCCAACCCGAGCAGGCCCATGCACACTGCTTTGATCCGGTTCACTGCTGATGTATTTACAAATTTGAGCTTTGTAAAAACTTAAAAATTGAAGGTTGTTTAATCGTAACTGCGCTGCCGTATGGTGCGTAACAGTCAAGTTCAGTTGCTGGGGGGTGGAAGCTGGTTAAAAGATACGCAAACCGGCTCGCCTCGCAAAACAGGGCAGCACTGGGTTCAGCTCTAGAAAAGGCATCTGAGGAAACAATGGTATATTACTGATGTGCCAGCACCTGCTGGGCGCAGTCGGCGTGCTGTAAAGGCAATGCGACCAGCCCGCGAACGCCTTCTTAAAGCTCGTATTTTCTTGGAACATACTTGCTGCAAGTCGTGGCCCCCTTGCTGATCGCCTTTGTTCAGCTATGCGATGAGCTAATAAGTGAGCGTATCAAAGTCGCATGGTGTCGTGGAGCTTGATTTGCCCGCGAATGCGATCGGCTGAACGTTGTAAGACAAGCAAATGCTTCCCTAACCCAGCGAAGATAAAACCGTCGTTCTGCGCTCACAGGCTATCAGCAACACCGCCATACCAACAGAGCTAAGCATATCACTGGCTTTCAAGCAAGGCGCATACCTTCAACGACCTCCCGAAGCGCTCCTGAATGGGCGGCGTTCGACAGATTTCATCCGCATGTGCCATATGTGCCATATATATATATATATATATATATATATATATATATATATATATATATATATATATATATATATATATATATATATATATATATATATATATATACAGGTCATCCACAAGCAGTTAACGTCACGCACGGTCTCAGGAATCCACGGACGTAGATTACATACAAAGCAGCTTTACATGCGAGCTTGCATACTTGTATGCCTCGGCGGCGAAGGGCTCCAGAACTCTTGCAAACTACTGTGAGGAGTCCTAATGTGCCTGTTAAATGCACGGTCGCACCAAACCACCCCAGAAACCTGAAGGCAATGGCAGGTATGTGTCTGCGCGGATACGAGCAGCGCACAAGAAATAGCGCACGCCAGCTACGACGCCGGGTAATTTCCACTATCAAATCAACATCAGCGCAAGCGCCGCGCAGAAACCGTCCGTATCATTCCCAACAATGGAGCACTTCGAAGGACGGAGGAACAGCAGAGAAGCAAGCATTAGGGAAATCGCCTCCGATTAGCTTGTAACGACAAACATGCCGCTGTATTTGAGGTGGCAGATGGAGTAGGTGACGCACAATCTGAACAAGGCCGAAATATTTTGTGCACTGACACCAAAGATACACAAGAATCGAGGGCGTAGGTCTCGCGACACTCTCACGCGTTTGTGGTATAACGAGCCAAAGCTACACCCCGCTGCACTTTGGAAGTTCGGAAGCATGCCGAAATTGTCGTCGCACCTTTGATAGCATTCGGATGTGCGACGGGCGGCCAAAGGCGCTACTGAACGCAGACCCAGCCGGGCCAACCATTATTTCTTTCCCCTATCCCAGTAGAAATCGGCAACGATATACACAGCTCACGGGAGATACACTGCAACCCCTGCACATGCTGAAAGCTACTCAAACGTTTAAACGCGTACTTATAGATATACGCACTCCACGTGCCTCCGCCAAGCGGCAGGACCTAACTCTACAAGAACGAGTTCGAACCCAGCACAACGCAGGCCGACACGTATGAACTTGGGGTTGCAGAGCGAAATGCCCCTGCATCTAACGAGCATCGCAACCAGCCACGAGCAAACACGAGAACAATAACCAGAATAAAACAGGCTGCAAACCTACCAGCTTAACGGCGGCACAAAGACAAGGCGGTCAATCACGGATTTATCGACTTGCAGGCACAAATACCACGAAATACAAACCTACCTGCCATCGCATACTCCACAAGAATAACATCAAAGCTTCCACCCCTTCCTCTCTGGTCATTTGTCCTCCGCGTCAGTCCTACTCCCTGAAAAATTCAAATGCTTTACCCACAACGCCCACGAGCCTACACCACCAATGCACAGGCAAGCGCTCATGCCTTTGCGTACATCTCTGTGATTGACGCTGTAACTCATGCAGGAGCCATCATAGGCCTAAACCAAAACGCAGCGGGTCCCCGCAAAATGAACGAAAGCTTCCTGGCACTCATCGCGTGGCAAAACGGCAAACGCTACACAGGCAGTTTGCAGGGGCAATCCCCTGCCTTGTCTTGCACACACAGAAACTATCCCTACCCACGTTGACACATACGGCCCGCAGGAACGTATAACGGGCTAACAGGGGCATACATACAAGCGGTCTGCGGCCTCCACATATCACTCGCATCTGCGCCACAGCAAACACTACAGCGTGCACCATACTCCCATCCATACTCCGTTTACAAGGCAAGCGCATAGGATAAACACACATAATTCTAGAAATCTGTAAGCTGGAGCCGTGCAGGGCGTTGCGCTTGCGAAGGTACAACCACACTCCACGGCATACAGTGTGGCTGGTCACCCACGGGCTGCGTAACACCATATCCACAACAATCTAAGCAGCGCGAAATAAGTGTATCGGTTGTCCAAGCACGCATCGTAACGGCACTATTCTTTGCTTGTTCAGCGTCCACCTGCCAGGCAGGGGCAAAGAACGAACCAGCGGCAATGCGGGCAGAACCCGCTGGATACCAGGGGTTGTCACGATGGCCACAGCGCTGCTGTTTCATCACAATCTACTGGTGACGTCGTGATACCCATACTCGCCCATTATCGTGTGGGGCCTTCACCCCAGCTGGCCGCGAGACCCTTGCAAACATATGCTATTTACCTCCACTGCTGTGCATGCCCATAGGATGTAGGTCACGCACAGTCTGAAAACGGCCCCAAAGGATTAGTCAAACGGGCGATGCACATATCAGTATGATGCTAAAAATCTGCGACAACTGCAAATGATCCAATCAGGCGGGCATTGCGCACATTTCATGCGCCGGAATTTGAAGCACCCCAAACAGCTCGTATTTTCTTTCACGATATACTCAGAGATTGCATCTTATACCTCAAGAATGCAGACAGCATACATCGCTTCTACCCTTTAGAAGAGCCAGCGCCAAGCCACACACCTGCAAATGCAGGACCACGAAACCGCAAGCATTCCTTCTGAGGACAAAGTACAAGCGTGCAATCGAAACAGTCTTTCAAAATCAGAAAGACTGCAACATCAAAAGGCTATGCCTTTGACTTCAAGCAGATACGAGCAGCGCGGACGAAGTCAGTCAACCCCCTTGGCACCATGCGCGTACTACAATCTGCGCCCCTCGAATTTATCAAAGTGCAGGAGAAAACACCCAAGAGCGCATCAGTGGAGACCATCAAACGCCTTAAGGACGTGCCACAAAGGGTGTAGGCTCCTGCTTCCTGCTAATGTCTCTACGGCACTGCATGGGCGCTCTGACGATGCCAAAAGCTTCCTCCAGCGCATGGACGAACTAACGTCACCGTCGGGAAGGCCAACAAATAAGGCTTTGCAGCAGCCTATGCTGCTTAGAGGCGTCTCTGGAACCCACGCAAGTGAGCTTGGTACGCTCAACACCGCATCGCTCTCCCATTCAGTGAAACTGAACTGCTCTGCCACCTACAGGCTAAAACGCAGCAGTGCGGACCTATCGGGAGAAAATGTAGTACCATTTGGCACGCAATCTTGCTCGATAAATAGGTTGCCCGATGAGATGCACGGAGCAGTAGACGCACCTGCATGTGGCGAAACGAATGCTAGCACGCGTTAACGCACCATTGTGAATCGAACCATCCCCTTGTTCTCCGCACAAATGACAGCCCCCCCTTATCCTCCAACATAGCGTACAGGGCGCCATTGCCTCTGCCAAGTACACCACTCTGCACACACTATTTGAAGGTCAAACACATTGGATCAAAAGCATATACAGCAATACATATATTGATCTTGCTCACCTGCACGTGCATGGCATGCCCCAGAACCTAAAGAATATATTACTGTTGGCGATCATGCGTAATACAGTCGGTCACCCACAGGCTGCGCAGCACAGCATCGACAACTGTCCAGATAGCGTGACGTATGTGCATGCACTGTATAAGCGACGTTTCCCAATAATAACGCACTTCGTCTGCATAACGTACCACTGCCGCGCATGACCCAAAGACGAGCCAACAGAGATCCGCGCGGAACTCGCTGAATGTCAGAAACTGCCCCGATAGCAACGATGGTGGCCACGTCACCAGCAAACAGTAGTCTTTTGTTTCCATGGCCGTCAACGCCCAAACGACAAAGGCGACGCACAGGCTAAAACACCCCAAAACGGGTCCTTCGAAATGTGGCTACAGACACAAAAAAGGCCGCCCATTTTCGCTGTCCCAGGCATTCAGACCCAAGCCATGCATGAAACCCACAAGCGAGAAATAGAAAAGCAATCATTCAACGCATGGCTTCAGGCCACTCTAGGTAAAGAAGGGATAAAATATGGATGGGGGACTGAGCACCCGAACATGCAATATCTCTATCACTCGCATGAGCTACCTTGACCCATACACGCCAAGAACTGCTCCCCCGTGTAGCCAAACCATCACCTCTCGCTTCAACACCCTCGCAATGCCTGCATCCCCAACTTCAAAGAAAAGAGAGGGCACGATAACAGATTCCCTCCCAGCAAGAGGCAGGACCTAATTCTACAAGAACGAGTTCGAACCCAGCACAACGCAGGCCGACACGTATGAACTTGGGGTTGCAGAGCGAAATGCCCCTGCATCTAACGAGCATCGCAACCAGCCACGAGCAAACACGAGAACAATAACCAGAATAAAACAGGCTGCAAACCTACCAGCTTAACGGCGGCACAAAGACAAGGCGGTCATTCACGGATTTATCGACTTGCAGGCACAAATACCACGAAATACAAACCTACCTGCCATCGCATACTCCACAAGAATAACATCAAAGCTTCCACCCCTTCCTCTCTGGTCATTTGTCCTCCGCGTCAGTCCTACTCCCTGAAAAATTCAAATGCTTTACCCACAACGCCCACGAGCCTACACCACCAATGCACAGGCAAGCGCTCATGCCTTTGCGTACATCTCTGTGATTGACGCTGTAACTCATGCAGGAGCCATCATAGGCCTAAACCAAAACGCAGCGGGTCCCCGCAAAATGAACGAAAGCTTCCTGGCACTCATCGCGTGGCAAAACGGCAAACGCTACACAGGCAGTTTGCAGGGGCAATCCCCTGCCTTGTCTTGCACACACAGAAACTATCCCTACCCACGTTGACACATACGGCCCGCAGGAACGTATAACGGGCTAACAGGGGCATACATACAAGCGGTCTGCGGCCTCCACATATCACTCGCATCTGCGCCACAGCAAACACTACAGCGTGCACCATACTCCCATCCATACTCCGTTTACAAGGCAAGCGCATAGGATAAACACACATAATTCTAGAAATCTGTAAGCTGGAGCCGTGCAGGGCGTTGCGCTTGCGAAGGTACAACCACACTCCACGGCATACAGTGTGGCTGGTCACCCACGGGCTGCGTAACACCATATCCACAACAATCTAAGCAGCGCGAAATAAGTGTATCGGTTGTCCAAGCACGCATCGTAACGGCACTATTCTTTGCTTGTTCAGCGTCCACCTGCCAGGCAGGGGCAAAGAACGAACCAGCGGCAATGCGGGCAGAACCCGCTGGATACCAGGGGTTGTCACGATGGCCACAGCGCTGCTGTTTCATCACAATCTACTGGTGACGTCGTGATACCCATACTCGCCCATTATCGTGTGGGGCCTTCACCCCAGCTGGCCGCGAGACCCTTGCAAACATATGCTATTTACCTCCACTGCTGTGCATGCCCATAGGATGTAGGTCACGCACAGTCTGAAAACGGCCCCAAAGGATTAGTCAAACGGGCGATGCACATATCAGTATGATGCTAAAAATCTGCGACAACTGCAAATGATCCAATCAGGCGGGCATTGCGCACATTTCATGCGCCGGAATTTGAAGCACCCCAAACAGCTCGTATTTTCTTTCACGATATACTCAGAGATTGCATCTTATACCTCAAGAATGCAGACAGCATACATCGCTTCTACCCTTTAGAAGAGCCAGCGCCAAGCCACACACCTGCAAATGCAGGACCACGAAACCGCAAGCATTCCTTCTGAGGACAAAGTACAAGCGTGCAATCGAAACAGTCTTTCAAAATCAGAAAGACTGCAACATCAAAAGGCTATGCCTTTGACTTCAAGCAGATACGAGCAGCGCGGACGAAGTCAGTCAACCCCCTTGGCACCATGCGCGTACTACAATCTGCGCCCCTCGAATTTATCAAAGTGCAGGAGAAAACACCCAAGAGCGCATCAGTGGAGACCATCAAACGCCTTAAGGACGTGCCACAAAGGGTGTAGGCTCCTGCTTCCTGCTAATGTCTCTACGGCACTGCATGGGCGCTCTGACGATGCCAAAAGCTTCCTCCAGCGCATGGACGAACTAACGTCACCGTCGGGAAGGCCAACAAATAAGGCTTTGCAGCAGCCTATGCTGCTTAGAGGCGTCTCTGGAACCCACGCAAGTGAGCTTGGTACGCTCAACACCGCATCGCTCTCCCATTCAGTGAAACTGAACTGCTCTGCCACCTACAGGCTAAAACGCAGCAGTGCGGACCTATCGGGAGAAAATGTAGTACCATTTGGCACGCAATCTTGCTCGATAAATAGGTTGCCCGATGAGATGCACGGAGCAGTAGACGCACCTGCATGTGGCGAAACGAATGCTAGCACGCGTTAACGCACCATTGTGAATCGAACCATCCCCTTGTTCTCCGCACAAATGACAGCCCCCCCTTATCCTCCAACATAGCGTACAGGGCGCCATTGCCTCTGCCAAGTACACCACTCTGCACACACTATTTGAAGGTCAAACACATTGGATCAAAAGCATATACAGCAATACATATATTGATCTTGCTCACCTGCACGTGCATGGCATGCCCCAGAACCTAAAGAATATATTACTGTTGGCGATCATGCGTAATACAGTCGGTCACCCACAGGCTGCGCAGCACAGCATCGACAACTGTCCAGATAGCGTGACGTATGTGCATGCACTGTATAAGCGACGTTTCCCAATAATAACGCACTTCGTCTGCATAACGTACCACTGCCGCGCATGACCCAAAGACGAGCCAACAGAGATCCGCGCGGAACTCGCTGAATGTCAGAAACTGCCCCGATAGCAACGATGGTGGCCACGTCACCAGCAAACAGTAGTCTTTTGTTTCCATGGCCGTCAACGCCCAAACGACAAAGGCGACGCACAGGCTAAAACACCCCAAAACGGGTCCTTCGAAATGTGGCTACAGACACAAAAAAGGCCGCCCATTTTCGCTGTCCCAGGCATTCAGACCCAAGCCATGCATGAAACCCACAAGCGAGAAATAGAAAAGCAATCATTCAACGCATGGCTTCAGGCCACTCTAGGTAAAGAAGGGATAAAATATGGATGGGGGACTGAGCACCCGAACATGCAATATCTCTATCACTCGCATGAGCTACCTTGACCCATACACGCCAAGAACTGCTCCCCCGTGTAGCCAAACCATCACCTCTCGCTTCAACACCCTCGCAATGCCTGCATCCCCAACTTCAAAGAAAAGAGAGGGCACGATAACAGATTCCCTCCCAGCAAGAGGCAGGACCTAATTCTACAAGAACGAGTTCGAACCCAGCACAACGCAGGCCGACACGTATGAACTTGGGGTTGCAGAGCGAAATGCCCCTGCATCTAACGAGCATCGCAACCAGCCACGAGCAAACACGAGAACAATAACCAGAATAAAACAGGCTGCAAACCTACCAGCTTAACGGCGGCACAAAGACAAGGCGGTCATTCACGGATTTATCGACTTGCAGGCACAAATACCACGAAATACAAACCTACCTGCCATCGCATACTCCACAAGAATAACATCAAAGCTTCCACCCCTTCCTCTCTGGTCATTTGTCCTCCGCGTCAGTCCTACTCCCTGAAAAATTCAAATGCTTTACCCACAACGCCCACGAGCCTACACCACCAATGCACAGGCAAGCGCTCATGCCTTTGCGTACATCTCTGTGATTGACGCTGTAACTCATGCAGGAGCCATCATAGGCCTAAACCAAAACGCAGCGGGTCCCCGCAAAATGAACGAAAGCTTCCTGGCACTCATCGCGTGGCAAAACGGCAAACGCTACACAGGCAGTTTGCAGGGGCAATCCCCTGCCTTGTCTTGCACACACAGAAACTATCCCTACCCACGTTGACACATACGGCCCGCAGGAACGTATAACGGGCTAACAGGGGCATACATACAAGCGGTCTGCGGCCTCCACATATCACTCGCATCTGCGCCACAGCAAACACTACAGCGTGCACCATACTCCCATCCATACTCCGTTTACAAGGCAAGCGCATAGGATAAACACACATAATTCTAGAAATCTGTAAGCTGGAGCCGTGCAGGGCGTTGCGCTTGCGAAGGTACAACCACACTCCACGGCATACAGTGTGGCTGGTCACCCACGGGCTGCGTAACACCATATCCACAACAATCTAAGCAGCGCGAAATAAGTGTATCGGTTGTCCAAGCACGCATCGTAACGGCACTATTCTTTGCTTGTTCAGCGTCCACCTGCCAGGCAGGGGCAAAGAACGAACCAGCGGCAATGCGGGCAGAACCCGCTGGATACCAGGGGTTGTCACGATGGCCACAGCGCTGCTGTTTCATCACAATCTACTGGTGACGTCGTGATACCCATACTCGCCCATTATCGTGTGGGGCCTTCACCCCAGCTGGCCGCGAGACCCTTGCAAACATATGCTATTTACCTCCACTGCTGTGCATGCCCATAGGATGTAGGTCACGCACAGTCTGAAAACGGCCCCAAAGGATTAGTCAAACGGGCGATGCACATATCAGTATGATGCTAAAAATCTGCGACAACTGCAAATGATCCAATCAGGCGGGCATTGCGCACATTTCATGCGCCGGAATTTGAAGCACCCCAAACAGCTCGTATTTTCTTTCACGATATACTCAGAGATTGCATCTTATACCTCAAGAATGCAGACAGCATACATCGCTTCTACCCTTTAGAAGAGCCAGCGCCAAGCCACACACCTGCAAATGCAGGACCACGAAACCGCAAGCATTCCTTCTGAGGACAAAGTACAAGCGTGCAATCGAAACAGTCTTTCAAAATCAGAAAGACTGCAACATCAAAAGGCTATGCCTTTGACTTCAAGCAGATACGAGCAGCGCGGACGAAGTCAGTCAACCCCCTTGGCACCATGCGCGTACTACAATCTGCGCCCCTCGAATTTATCAAAGTGCAGGAGAAAACACCCAAGAGCGCATCAGTGGAGACCATCAAACGCCTTAAGGACGTGCCACAAAGGGTGTAGGCTCCTGCTTCCTGCTAATGTCTGTACGGCACTGCATGGGCGCTCTGACGATGCCAAAAGCTTCCTCCAGCGCATGGACGAACTAACGTCACCGTCGGGAAGGCCAACAAATAAGGCTTTGCAGCAGCCTATGCTGCTTAGAGGCGTCTCTGGAACCCACGCAAGTGAGCTTGGTACGCTCAACACCGCATCGCTCTCCCATTCAGTGAAACTGAACTGCTCTGCCACCTACAGGCTAAAACGCAGCAGTGCGGACCTATCGGGAGAAAATGTAGTACCATTTGGCACGCAATCTTGCTCGATAAATAGGTTGCCCGATGAGATGCACGGAGCAGTAGACGCACCTGCATGTGGCGAAACGAATGCTAGCACGCGTTAACGCACCATTGTGAATCGAACCATCCCCTTGTTCTCCGCACAAATGACAGCCCCCCCCGTATCCTCCAACATAGCGTACAGGGCGCCATTGCCTCTCCCAAGTACACCACTCTGCGCACACTATTTGAAGGTCAGGTATATCGGATCAAAAGCATATACAGCAATACATATATTGATCTTGCTCACGCGCGGGGGGGGGGGCGGGGGAGAATGACAAAAAGACTGCGTCCTAAGCCGTAGGCTGGTAAACTGGCTGCAATCTGCAGCATACTTCCTGTTATTGCGGCGAACCTGGCAAGCCAGCCTTCTATATGATCCTACGTGTGATAGCACAGCCCTGCTAAGGATATATTCTGCAATCAACTGCCTGCACGGGGAGCCATGAAGCATGGCAATGAACTTTCTAGGTAGTATTCTCGCATTCTGAGCACCTTAATGTGTCTCCTATGTTGCTAACGGGGGACGCTGTAAAGGTAGAAGCCGCCAGCGCCATGGAAATAGCGTAACGATGTGCAAATGCACGGCAGGTCCCTACTAAACACTGCTTTAAACATCAATATTGTGCAAGAAGAATAAGTCAACCCTACTGTAACTAGTACAAGAACACTGCTTATTCACTCATGTAACGGAAACCATCCAGGTAAAAGAAGCCGGACAATAACGTGCTTTCCTTGCTTGACGCTACAAGAAGTACATGCTGCTCGCTAAGGCCACGCCACCATTAAACTAAGATTAGCACGCTATGATACAGGTTGGCATTGGCCTGCTAATGCAGAAATAGTGAACGTGCACAGATACCGGAGCATCGGAGCATATACGGAATCACGCAGCTGTGTCTGTCACGCTCTTCGAATTGGGCGTGCTCCTTAATGGGCAAGGAAGTCACCCCACTTGCCGGTGGAGGCAAAGTGTTGGCCATTATCAAGAGACTCGGCGAACCCTAGCAGTTCCTAGTGTGCGCCGCCTTCCTCGTCGCACAACGCCTGCTCCCAGGCAATGCAAATCACTATTAATAGCGACAGAAATACACGACTATCGCTCAAAATATGCCTATGCGTTGCAACGCGCTTTTGGTTTACCAAACGCACGTTGGCCCCACCATGCATCCTTGTGATCCTCCTGAAAGGGCTAATTCAGGCCAGTAAGATGCAATGTCTAGTGACGCACAGGCTGCGCCGATGCACCATATACGCCTTCTAGCCACTGGGCACTGTTGTACCGCGCTTTGGCAACCCTCAGCCTATACATGTACACTGCCACACTTCCTATACACTTCGTTGTACCGCGGTTGCAGCTCTCCAGGCGTTGTACGACATTGCTAGCAGTTGCGCCCAAATCCTAATTTGCACTGGAAAGGAGGTTACAGATCGTGCACCGTACCAGCCTGTCTAAAGCCCGCGTGCTCTTTCACCAACAAGGATGAAAAGAACATTGCCACAGCAGGCCTGGCACTCCTCAGGTTCTGAAATATATTGCAGAAAGTTACGAGTGCAGTCGTGCGTGGTGTGCTACTCCTGCTGAAAGCGCTGCCCCTCAGAGCCTGCCTACTCAATGTAGTGGATATAAATTTAAATGCGCCACATGCTTGCCCAGAAGCACAAGGTGCGCCAGTCAGGGCATGCGGACCCTTTCAGCCTTTACCATGCGTGGATTCCAAGAGAGCTCGAGATTGAAAGCCCTAAACCGCGCAGCGAAAGGGGCTGTCTCCCAGCGAGGCACCAAATAAAGCAGAGCTACGCAAAGCAGTTGGCGCTTCTTGAGTCACCCGCAAGCTGGCGCAAGTTGGGATGCGCGCAGTGTTACACGCAGCGGAACACATACCTCAGATGATGCATGCTTCCGTGTATGGCACTTTGAGCCTGCCTACAATACACAATGGGCGGAACATTATTGTTTTGACGCTAAAAGTGGAATATGGTCATTTTCAGAAAGGCGTACAAACTTGACGGCGCCGTGGCAAAAAACGCATATTGTCAGTGGCCATTTGGGTGCATTCCTTGCGCACTGCACTGCTAGCGAGCGTCCAAAAAAATCCTGTTGTCTGTAGCAGTGTTGAGTATCATACACTCAGGCATTAGGGTCCAATAAAGCACTTTCGGAATGCTTAGCAGCCCTACGGGATGCAACTGTCCCTGGCATCCAGTCCAGTACAGAGGTGTTGAGGAACGACGGCTGAAATCATTGGACCCACACAACATCCACAAGTGGTGTAGCAGCTGCTGCCCCTAAGGCAATGCTAGCCCTAGGTCATCTGCTATTATGTGCTTATTTGATGGGCTGCAGATACATACTTGCTTAGATTCGAATAGAGGTTTTACGCAGCTGCTGGTGCAGGCGTGCCTATGCAGGGATCCGTTCATCCGATACCACGTGGGTACGGTGGCTTCGACAAACCCAGGAAGTAAGGCACAGTCAGTAATCAATAAAGAGCTAGAACTTTCATGAGTCAGGTACCGTCATGTGCGATGCATTCCTTCAACGAATTATCGCGGTAGCGAGCGTGCTTGCCTCAGAGCTTACCGCGTCAGACACAGCATTGCCAGCAATATAAACCAAAACGATGTGACAGCAGCCATTCGTGCTATAGGAGTTGATATGAATGCTTCGATAGCTACTTTAGCAGTGAGGACATGCATTCAAGCAAACATGCATTCAAGCAAACGGGGCCTTAGCTTCGAGGCCTTTCAGGTACCCCTCATACCCCAAGAAGGGATGGGTGGCAGGAAGCCAACAAAAAGGCTACCGCAAAAACATATGACGCATTTGGCAATTCGTCTGTGCGCCACATGTCTATAATAGGTATAACGCTGGTTTGCGAAGCTTGGATATAGCATTGAGCCCTTTGCTGCTGCCCCTTTTTATAGCGGCTGCAGACACGTACTTGCTAGGAATCGAAAGGCTCTTTATAAAAATGCACTTGCATACATGAACGCAGAGAAATCAGCCTACCCAAAAACCGGAAGCGTTGTTTTAAGACGTTGGAGAGACGAAGCGCCCCATGCTTGAGATGCAATGAGGTATTCAAGCGCACAGTGAGCCACGTACCAACCAATCTCAACTCTGCAGCCCACTCCACAGCAACACCTACATCGCTTCATTGAAGGCCTACCATGAAAATCTAGCAAACGCAAGTCGTCAACGAAAACCCCCAGTAAAATAACAAAAGCTGCATGGAGCTACAAGCTGTATGGCTAGCATTTAAAGCCCCAGGAGATTCCGTTTCACAGCTTTGCGTAGACAGGAGAGCCTACACAGGGTTAATTATAAGAGTTGCAGATTCAGACGCAAGGAGCATGGAGCCATAAGAAACGCTATACCATCAATGCTTATTGATAGGTTTGCTGCTTTCCGTGAACTTCCTTAGAATTCTCTGAAATTAATGCACGTAGCAGCACTGGCGCATTGCAGAGGACCAGATACTGCTAGGAACAGATGAGCCACTCCTTTGGTTTAGGTGTACACAAGCCTCAGAACAGAAGGAGGCAACCGAACAAAAAGCGTTCTCGTTAAAAGGCTGCAGGCATCAGGAGGTGCATCAAATGTCCACAACTGAAAGAATGCATGCCCATGATGCTCTGCAGTGCAAAAGCCGTTTTGACGTTGCTTCAACTGTGCAGATATAGCGACACACTTGCTGAAGTCAAGCAAAACCCCTTAGTGGCTTGGCTTTGGCGTGGTTGCATCGGCTCAAAGAGATGCCGAAGGTGCTGATGGTGTAATCTAAGGCCAATCGAGCAGCCAAATGCATGAATCCGTTATTCTTCATTAGAACAGAAGAGCGAAACGTAAGACCCGCAGAGCAACGGAGCGAGAGAGAGCTGTCAAAGCAGAAATTCAACGCGTACTGCAAGGCGAGTCCGTCAGGCTTTAGGACTTGGAGTATGCAAGTAAGTGACAATTTATATACTTAAGCATCGGCAGCTCTCGACCGACGCACGAACTGCGCATTGCCGTAGGAAGGGAATCCTTGCTGTTTCTGTAGCCGTTGGCATGCTTGTCTTGGCCCCTGCAGCGCCATTAAGATCATAGGAACCTCAGCTGACACTGCCAAGGGACCATCTTCTGTAACGTGCCTACGGGCATCAGGAGGTGGAGACATCCAGATGTGAAAGTGCTATATCGTTGGAGAACTGCCTGCATGGGTTAATCGGCGCACTCATTTTCCAAGCAGAACAGGACTTTGACCATGCCACCTAAGGTGCTCGTCCTTCTTTCGCTAGACACCTAAGGAGACGCACATCCTATTAGCCAGCCAAGAACTTTAGCCGCCCGCTGCCATAGGCGCAGATACAATAAAGCCCAGCGCTCCTAGCCTCAAAATGATTTGAGGAGCGAATTGCTTTTGAAGCACCATAATTTGCCACAAGGTTCCATGAAGCGGAGCCAAGTGCCATTTCGACGGAAGTGGGAGACCATTTCCCTTCAAGTTGTCTGCGTGGAACGCAGCACAGCGAGGGTTGCGCAATAGTTTACGTATGCAGCCGCTTGCCTTCAGATGGGCAAATCTGTAAAGGCCGGAATCGGTGTGCTGCCAACCCTCTATCTGAATCTGAAGGGCAAGGGAGAAAACTCCGGAAACCCAACAGGTGTATTTATCGACTTGCTGCGTAGTCGTCTTTTGGAACTTTTGCTGGGGTTGTACCACTGTGTACCGTACGTGGAGGGCCTCTACGTATGTCCAAATGAAAAGAGTTGCTCAGGGAGTATCAAATGCCCAAGTGTCATGGCATCAAGCCACTCAGTATACAGCAATTTGGTTAGTAGTGTTGATCGCTGCGCTGCATGATAGGTATTGGAACACGCAGTTGGACTGTTGGCACATTTTCTGCATATAGGGCAGGAAATGGACGAATCCTTCTTGATGTTTTTAACCTACTCTAGAGGCGTGACACAAGCACTCGGCGAATTTCAAAATTCGTTGCACAATTCAAAGGACAGCTGCGGAGGACATTCGGCACCGCCCCATTCGGCAGTCTAAACCGAACATGCGTGCTATACATGCATTGAGCAATGAGCGCTTTGCTGCTAGGCCTCGCGTTTCGCCTAATGCGGCGCACTCTCTGGAAATCGAACAACACTTTCAGTAACTCGCCGGGGCGGATAGGCTTGAAGTAGGTGTATACACAATGTCGCCACTGCATGACGTGAAAACTAATAAAGACCGTATCCACTGCCTCAGATTTGAGTAGAGTAGGCTGCTCACGACTACTAGTGATTGAATTTAATCATTCGTGTCCAAACGTCCAATTCAAGGAAGCACAACGGAAGCCTGGGGGCTAATAGGCTACTCTGATGCTTGCCCGGTAGTAGAGAGGCACTGCAGTGCCACCAAACACACGCGACGCGCCGCAGACGCATAAACGTTCAAAATGCGAGTGTGAGGTTTAATCCTAAACATGGTTTCCAAAGTTATCAAAGCTTACGCTGCAGGTATTAACAACGTTGCCACGCAGGCAAAGGAAAGGCAAAGCTCCAATTTGGTAGCTTCATGTGTATACCACAGCTGATGAGGGTTCATATGCATATGAGCGTTTTACCCACAATTGAATCCTCACAAAATCTCGGTTAGAGCATCTCCTGCCGTGCTGTGCCGTAATGCTGAGACGTAGAGAAAGACCATGGTGCGGCGTTTGGCATGAGCTCCCTTCTATATCCAATGCAAGAAATGCTGCCTAGGCGAAGACTGCCCACCTAGCAACAACGCTTCACCGAGGGAAAGCAAAACAATGGGCAGTCGCGATCCACTTCAAATGCTTACCAGCATAAACCCCCAGCTTGTGCAGCACGTTGCAAAGTAGTGTCGGTGGAGTTTTGATTTTCCTTTGCCCTTTTGCATGCCCATGCCCTATGTCGCTATAGTGCCGATATGAGACTGTTATTTTAGTGAGAACAAGCACGAACGTAATAAAGGAAAGGCCTCATGAGGCAGACGTACACACCTACGCACAGCGGATGAAGCTGCTTTGCGAGGGAAACGAAACACAATATTAAGCGTATGGGCGCACCAAAGGGACTTGTAGGTACCTGTACCAACGCAGAGCAGCCTAATTAAGTATCAAATGCGTATATCTAATTGTCGGTCAAAGTATGCCGCACCCCTCCACCTGGAGCTTAACAATCCTCGCGCATGTGCCAGCCCACCCACTGTCTGCACAGCAACACGATGCAACCTTCCTCAACAATACCAATCGTGTCTTCACTCACCCACACCTCTAGCTCTGTAAACATAGCCTAGCAGAAATACTAAAAGGAACACAAGCATGATTAGCGACAGCCTTCCCACAAAGAACTGTCGGATCATTAAGACCGACTTCGGTCCTTGCTCGAGTAGTAACTCTTGTAATCAAGCCGCATGTAGTGACGCATTCACAACAGCGAATGTGCAAATATGGCTTGTAACGCAGCATTGCCGCGATAGATTTAAGAGAGGGTTAGCAGAAAGGGCACTGCTCTAGCTTATGGCCATCTGCAGCGTTTAAGGTTGTGCATATTACTTTTGTTTACCTTCGGCGTGGCGCCTCCGGCCAGAACTGAGGCAAGGTGGACCGCAAACGCCAAGCTGTTTAACAGCGCCTAGCCCTGAGGAAACACAACTGGTCAGAGAGACACGTGTGATGTGAAAATTTGCGTCATTAACGCACATCATAGATTAAGTGTGCTGACTCTACCGTTAGGTGATCTGAGCAAAGCAAAACGAGCAGCCGTTGCCCTTGTCCAAAAGGCTTGTGCACAGATGAGTAGAAATTCGGTGGTACCTACTACATTGGAGCCAATAAAGTACATGCCGCCGCGACAAAGGCAATACACAGATTCGCCTGCATATCAAGCCATAGCAGCAACCCAGAAATATTATCACCTATCGCATTCGCGATGCACGCGCATCGCAGATGCGTTGCCCGCACATGCAATCGCATGCGCAGACAACGGTAACAAGCAGCCTCCGCCGAAGCCCCTGGAAGCTGCACTTAACATATTTGACCTTATGAGTATTTCAGCAAGCTGGTAAATGCAGAGAGTAGCCGTCCATCATCGAGCACCAACCAATCAACTCGCATTCATTCAGCAGAAGCTGCGAGTTTATGGTTTGAGCTATCTTTTCTGTCACATCAATAGTGCTCTTCAACTCCCGAGGCCACAATGAAATCCTATAGGCCATTTGGAGAGACTGTATGACGGTATTGTATATAACAAAGAAGGGAGTTACTGCAGCGCTGGCGAGTACACCGCATGTGTGTCTGCCGTGCTTATTCTTCAAACAGTTGCCACAGCGTTCAGTTTCTCGCTATGGAGTGCCTATGCAAGTAGCCCTGTTGCAATCTCGTAAGCACGGCAACAGCGATGCAGGCAATGTCAACGTTGTCGAGCTAGAAGAACTGGAAAAAAGAAGCGCAATATAGGACCCAATCTAAAGCACGGCATTGTGCACGGCAGCCTGGAAATAACTCATAGAAGAGCACAGGTACAGCACGACGAAGAGCATAAACAGAAAACGTTGTTGCAGTCAAAGTTGCGGCAGGGTGATGAGCGTTGCATATACCCACAAGAACAAATAAACACCAACGGATGGCACGAAAATAAGAGTTCATTAAGGGCTTCTTAGTATGCACCACCGCTCATTTTCGCTATCGCATGCGTTCCTATGATCCACGCCGCTCTCATACAGGAGGCACAGCTAAACCGGGTGTGTCGCCTAACACAGCAAGCGTTTAGATATAGAGGCAGCAAGGGTTGGCAATTCATGCTGTACATCTCCTCCTGAAGAAAAAGAGGAAACCAGAGAGTCGAATCGCTACTGGACGCAAAGCCCGCCTAACTTCCTTTAACAGGGCAAACGCACGAGTGGTCTTCGTTTCCGCAGGCTAATAGACTTGGTGCCCTATGCCCACAACCTGATGGCACGAGGCTCAGCTGTACTACGCGCACTTGAGAGATGTGCGTGCGCATGATATCGGCCAACACAAACCCAGTGCAGTAAACGCCGTCCGTTATGGAGTGACCATGTACCAGTATGGCTTTACCATTCGTTGATTAGCCAAAAGGGGAGCATGCAAAGGCTGCAACCTGCCCAGTCTGCCTAGCTTCTGTGCCGTGCGAAGCCCACTTTCTGTCAATGCACGAATCAGTGAAGGCCACGCCTGGTCATCTGTAGCAATATGCAGACAGGATGTGCCTGCTGATCACAAAGGCGCACTGAGCAATAATCTAAGCACCGATCCTGCACTAGAACTGTCGCAGCGCAATCATGCATCCCTACCACAACAAACACAGTGCTCTGCCGCACATGTTGCATCGAAGCAACAAACAGCTAGGCAAAAGAAGCGAACACCATTCTCCTTGCGAGAAGCTCGATGTGCAAGAAACACTGCGCGCAGCGCATTAAGGCCACGTAGTTACGGTTCCAGTGATCAGCGTCGGAGTTTGCCTGCTTATACCGAGCTAGTGTAACTGTGCATATACGATAGCATTTACTGTGTGCTGCACTCGCGCATGCCCGGTTTGGGGGATTCGGGGTACTCCCCATTGAGACCCAAGAGCTTGCTTGAGGAAACACGATACGAGCCATCGTCAAAGCAAGCATGACTCCTGCGAGTTCGTTTAGTGTGCCAGCTTTCTCGCCGCACAAACCATGCTCTCTGACAACGCAAAATCCGGTGGGCGCTGCGCCCGTTGAGCTACACATCTATCGTGTAAGACGATAAGGCACCTTTGGATCGGCAGCCACCCTAGGCTTTTTGCAGGCCCCGGACTCAGGCGGAAACGCTGGCTACTACAAAGAGAAATATGAAATGCCTCGACGACATAAGCGCTAAAAAAGCACAGAAATACTTGTAGCATGCGCCGTTGGCCAGGTATTGACGTGAAATATTTGTGGACGTCAGGCTATGTTTCCATACCTTCAGTCAAGGTGTGTATCGACGGTTTGCTGCAGGCTGAGCAACAGCACACAGGAAGCCTTCCACGCGGAGCCAATCGGGTGCTCGTTCACTTTGTAGATAAACTAGAAAACATTCGCGGGAGGAGCCCATCAAACGATATGGCATCTAACGGTGCCTCAGACACATTCCAAAAGGATGCCCTCAAAGCATCACGTCTAACAACACAGCGGCAAAGCCAAATTCCTTCAAGGCCGGTCCACAAAGCGATCAGCCAACCACTGGACGAGACTAAAAAAAATGCTAACTGCGAACTGCTTGTGAGCAGCTAATGTCGGTATTTTCGGTTCATCAAACAGCATTCGGCCCCCTGGAAATTCACGATCATTCGTTCTCGTAATGTTGCACTCATCCACAGAAATGCCCATGCACCCCCCATGCACCCCCCATGCACCTCTTAATCCAAAGGCCCCCAACAGAGACCGCAACAAAAGTAACGCTATGAAGGCAAGGCGCTTTCTGTAATCCTACGGCTCCACAGAAAAACAGACAATGGCCACTATCCTGCAGGTTTCGTAAAACCAGCATGCCCCCCATACTGGTTCAATGAGACGTTACGTCGCCCCCCCTTTGACAAGCCCCCCTGACAGCTCATCTTATTCTTTTCGTGGCATGCACAGAACGCACAGCCTGGAGGTTTGCAAATCTTTCTCTCTGGCGCACAGGTGGAGGCAATCACCCAGCACACAGTAGCCCGCTAAAACGCACAAAGTCCCTCTTTATAATCAAATAAAATTTGTTCCCTATGCCTCGCATACCGCGATCTCTACTAAGCGCGTGTGATCGTTACGTTCCCTTCCGCAGATGTCGCGCAGCATGCAGACTCTGCACAGCGTCAGCTGCAGTAACTCCGAAAAAGCATTCGTGGAGCTTGTGCAGCTCGAAAAAGTACGCACAAAATACTCCATGCCGCATAGAATCTTTGCAATGGCATGCGCATGAAGGCGCGAGGACGTACCCACGCAAATGTAAAACAGCTGACGTTCTCCTTTCTGGGGCCCGAGATGCCGCCCTACAGGTGAAACTAATGGCTGCTAGCAATGAATGCCCCCGTCAGGTGCAAATGCTTGCGCTGTTCGCTGCTTAGCTGCCGAATAGGATGCTTAGGATATGGCACTACGCCTAACCGCAACTGAGCTAAAACATTCATGGTGTTTGCGTCGTTCGAAGAAAGACACGCAACAACCATTATTAACGAGCACAAACACGCACCCACGTTGCTGCAAGCGACGTCGCCCCGATATCAATGGAAAGCATCCTCTTTCTACACATGCCCGCCTGCACAATCCTGCAAACAGTGCCTTCATACACCCCTCCTCCAACAAACAGAAGCACAATGCATCCATACTCATAGGCTGCACCGAAGGAGAAACCGCATAGGCAAAAGAAGCCAACACTTCGCACGTTTTATTTGCGAAAAGCTTGACTACCGAGAAACTGTGCAAACCACACCCCAAACCCACGCCGCGCTACGGTACCAATGGTCTGCGCTGGCGTTTGCCTGCTTAGGCGAAATTACTGACACTGTACAAACGTCCAAGCATTTATCGTGTGCTGAAGTCGTGCTTGCCATGTTCTTTAGATTCATAAGCTCGCTACGTAACACGGCGCACTTCCTAAACAGCAACCAAGCGTTCCTTGCTATGCTTCACTTATTGCTCGCCCGCCTCAGCGCGCCGGCCTCACGCAGCATGTACACTCCGTGCACCTTCAGCCACAGCATCTCTCACGATAGTGCAAGGTGTCTGCGCCGCTCCACGAATGCCCTGTCGCATGCAATCTTCACGAGGCCTCATTTAGGAGCAAGCAAACACGCACCTACCCAAGCGCAAATCGGCCAGCGCTATCCACCCAACCACCTAACACGAGAAAAGAACCGCCGGCCGTACCTGTGAAAAACCCGACGTATATGCACACAACAACCTGCAGCAACCCGTTGCTCTGAAGGACTGCGAATATCTACACGCTTCCCAAAAGTGTCAACGGTGTTGTTCGTTCCGCCCTAGTTCCCAAATAGAACGCACAGGCTGCACCAACGTGGCCCACACCATTCCTGCTTAACCATATAGGAGGCCTGCGTCGCTCAAGCAATACAGCATCAGACCCACCATTACTCACAACGCAAATACGTACCTACACAAACGCAGCTTCGACAATGCTAACTACGTAATCAGCTGGCACAACCAAAGAGCCTCCGGGCGTACCAGTAAAAATCGCGGTTTCTATACACACACCGACGTGCAGACCCCCGTTGCTCTGGACGGCTGCGACAGCCTGCATGCGTTCCAAATGTGTCAAAGGCACTGCTCAATGCCCTCGTGTAGCCAAATAAAACGCACAGGCTGCACCCACGTGGCCCACACCATATCTGCCAAACCATGTAGGATGCCTACATCGCTCCACCAATGCCGCACAAGGGCTACGATTATTCACAACACAAATACGCACCTAAGCAAACGCAGCTCGGAATACACTACTCACCTAACCATCTAACACGAGCCCACAACGCGATTGCCATACTGCTGAAACGTGTGCTGTATATACACAGCTCAGCGCGCAAACGCCTGTTCCTCTGGCGCAAACGCCTGTTCCTCTGAACCCCTACGAACATCTACACCCTTCCCAAACCTGTCAACCACGCTGCTATCTCCCCCCGAGTTGCCATATAAAACGCACAGGCTGCACCCACGTGGCCCACACCATATCTGCCAAACCATGTAGGATCCCTGCATCGCTCCACCAATGCCGCACAAGGGCCACGATTATTCACAACACAAATACGCACCTACGCAAACGCAGCTCGGAATACGCTACTCACCTAACCATCTAACACGAGAAAAGAACCCTCTCGCCACACCCCTGAAAAGCCTGCTGTATATACACAGCTCAGCCCGCAAACGCCCGTTGCTCTGAACCCCTACGAGCATATACACCCTTCCCAAACCTGTCAGCCACGCTGCTCCCTCCGGCCAATTTGCCATATAAAACGCACAGGCTGCACCCACGTGGCCCACACCATATCTGCCAAACCATATAGGATGCCTGCGTCGCTTCAAGCAATGCAGCATCAGGCCCACCATTACTCACAACGCAAATACGCACCTACGCATGCGTAGCGACCCACCCAAACAACCGGCGCCACCCCAGATACAGCCGTGCCAGTGAAATGCACACTCCCACGTGCAGCGGCATGCTGATCTGCATGCCAGCGGGCAACCCCGTTGCCCCCTTAAACGTGCAAATGCCTTCGCTGCCCCCGTCCCGCCTGCCAAATGGAACTCACAGGCTGCAGCTCCAACACCACTGCCCACCTTACCCGCTTGGCTCAAAAGCGAGCAACTAAAGCACTTGAGGCCGTTGTATGCCAGAGCTGCCGTGACCACGTCTATGGTGCAGCTCGCCAACAGCAGAAGTGCACAACCTACAAAAAGAACAGAAGCAGGTGCAAACCCATCAAAGGGTGGTCGGTGCAAAGGGGTCCTGCTGCGCATGAAGAGCTCCCTCAAAATGCTGTGTATTGTCCAGCCCAGTGCGGCTGAGCCTGCAGGTTCACGCCACGCCGCATGCCGTGGTGTCGAAGAAACACCCAAGCACGTGCATCCTTACATCGAAGTAAGGTCTGATTAGAGCTGCGCATAATGCAGCAGGGCTAACTGGTCATTGCCTCTTTTCAGGCAGGGTGGGCAGAGGATTTATAGGGCTTGCTTAGCAAAATATTGCGCATAGTGTGGACAGCGTTAGCCACTCATTTTGAGGGGGAGCAACCATTTCAGCCATCTGCAGCGAGGGGTGTCAAGGGAATTTCAAACGTTGACAGCGGATCGCCGACGCACAAACTGAGTGCCAACCTGTGCAGTACCATCAGTAATGTGTTAATGCCTATCCCCATCAGCCTCCTACATCATCACTGCTGCAGACGTTCCAAACACCGACCTAACCCAAGCTTGAATAGTGACCGATGTGTTACAGCAGCATCTATCAGGTGCATGCACATTTAGCAACGTACGTCCTAGCAACCAGACAGTCATTCTCCACTGCACGCTAGTGCAGGCACGGTCAAACCGGAATGCCAACCAACGAACTTCCAAGCATTCTCCTCAAACTGCCCTTGCGTACCTTTCTACAATACCCTACAAGAAACATGCCAACCCACAGCCAACAGCAACTATTCATCACTATAACCTTCCACACACATGTGCGCATGCAACGCCCAGTGCAACACGGCAAGCAACCCTTCTCTTAGTTGCTGCCCATTCGTTTGAAAACGCATTACAGCCTAGAACACTGCCAGCAACCGATGTGTGCAACGCAAAAAGAGGCGTGCAATCAGACAGAAAAGTAGCTGTATATAGCAGCCAGCTCACCGCAAAAGCCATGCAGCTCCACACTAGATGCGTTCCGCACAAATGCAGCTTTGGAAATAGAAACGCAGCTCGAACAACGGGCATCCCTCTAGACAGCGAGAGTGGAGGCACATTAAAACAGCGGGGGGCCAGCAGTCCTTGCTGCATGTTTCAAACCGGATAATAGAGCGACAAACCTAGCCTGCGAAAGGCTACCTGCAACTCAAACAGGGCTCATACAAACCAGTGACCCTAAGCACAACTCGCAACACACACTAATGAAACCACAAACACTCAGAGATGGCAAACTCTGAGTTTCCTGCCTTCCAATAATGCATGAAACTCAGAGGTTCAGTCCGTCGCGACACGCATTGATCAGCATCGCGACGAACCTGCCACGCTGTAGGATTCCTTCTGCATTCACCAACCAGCCAAAACGAACCGACACGAAGACTCCAACTTTCCCCACCTGCCTAACCTGCGTGCCGTCCGAAACGCACTTCCTGTCAATGCAGGAAATCATGATGTCCACACAAGTTCAGCTACGCAATCAAAGAGGTACGATGTGCATATGGATCCCAGAGTCGCACTGAAGAGTACATTCAACATTAATCCTGCGTATGCTGCACCAAACAATGCCTTCATACACCCATCCTCCAGCAAACAGAAGCACAATGCATCCATACTCATAGGCTGCACCGAAGGAGAAACCGCATAGGCAAAAGAAGCCAACACTTCTCACGTTTTATTTGCGAAAAGCTTGACTACCAAGAAACTGTGCAAACCACACCCCAAACCCACGCCGCGCTACGGTACCAATGGTCTGCGCTGGCGTTTGCCTGCTTAGGCGAAATTACTGACACTGTACAAACGTCCAAGCATTTATCGTGTGCTAAAGTCGTGCTTGCCATGTTCTTTAGATTCATAAGCTCGCTACGTAACACGGCGCACTTCCTAAACAGCAACCAAGCGTTCCTTGCTATGCTTCACTTATTGCTCGCCCGCCTCAGCGCGCCGGCCTCACGCAGCATGTACACTCCGTGCACCTTCAGCCACAGCATCTCTCACGATAGTGCAAGGTGCCTGCGCCGCTCCACGAATGCCCTGTCGCATGCAATCTTCACAAGGCCTCATTTAGGAGCAAGCAAACACGCACCTACCCAAGCGCAAATCGGCCAGCGCTATCCACCCAACCACCTAACACGAGAAAAGAACCGCCGGCCGTACCTGTGAAAAACCCGACGTATATGCACACACCAACCTGCAGCAACCCGTTGCTCTGAAGGACTGCGAATATCTACACGCTTCCCAAAAGTGCCAACGATGTTGTTCGTTCCGCCCTAGTTCCCAAATAGAACGCACAGGCTGCACCAACGTGGCCCACACCATTCCTGCTAAACCATATAGGAGGCCTGCGTCGCTCAAGCAATACAGCATCAGACCCACCATTACTCACAACGCAAATACGTACCTACACAAACGCAGCTTCGACAATGCTAACTACCTAATCAGCTGGCACAACCAAAGAACCTCCGGGCGTACCAGTAAAAATCGCGGTTTCTATACACACACCGACGTGCAGACCCCCGTTGCTCTGGACGGCTGCGACAGCCTGCATGCGTTCCAAATGTGTCAAAGGCACTGCTCAATGCCCTCGTGTAGCCAAATAAAACGCACAGGCTGCACCCACGTGGCCCACACCATATCTGCCAAACCATGTAGGATGCCTACATCGCTCCACCAATGCCGCACAAGGGCTACGATTATTCACAACACAAATACGCACCTAAGCAAACGCAGCTCGGAATACACTACTCACCTAACCATCTAACACGAGCCCACAACGCGATTGCCATACTGCTGAAACGTGTGCTGTATATACACAGCTCAGCGCGCAAACGCCTGTTCCTCTGGCGCAAACGCCTGTTCCTCTGAACCCCTACGAACATCTACACCCTTCCCAAACCTGTCAACCACGCTGCTATCTCCCCCCGAGTTGCCATATAAAACGCACAGGCTGCACCCACGTGGCCCACACCATATCTGCCAAACCATGTAGGATCCCTGCATCGCTCCACCAATGCCGCACAAGGGCCACGATTATTCACAACACAAATACGCACCTACGCAAACGCAGCTCGGAATACGCTACTCACCTAACCATCTAACACGAGAAAAGAACCCTCTCGCCACACCCCTGAAAAGCCTGCTGTATATACACAGCTCAGCCCGCAAACGCCCGTTGCTCTGAACCCCTACGAGCATATACACCCTTCCCAAACCTGTCAGCCACGCTGCTCCCTCCGGCCAATTTGCCATATAAAACGCACAGGCTGCACCCACGTGGCCCACACCATATCTGCCAAACCATATAGGATGCCTGCGTCGCTTCAAGCAATGCAGCATCAGGCCCACCATTACTCACAACGCAAATACGCACCTACGCATGCGTAGCGACCCACCCAAACAACCGGCGCCACCCCAGATACAGCCGTGCCAGTGAAATGCACACTCCCACGTGCAGCGGCATGCTGATCTGCATGCCAGCGGGCAACCCCGTTGCCCCCTTAAACGTGCAAATGCCTTCGCTGCCCCCGTCCCGCCTGCCAAATGGAACTCACAGGCTGCAGCTCCAACACCACTGCCCACCTTACCCGCTTGGCTCAAAAGCGAGCAACTAAAGCACTTGAGGCCGTTGTATGCCAGAGCTGCCGTGACCACGTCTATGGTGCAGCTCGCCAACAGCAGAAGTGCACAACCTACAAAAAGAACAGAAGCAGGTGCAAACCCATCAAAGGGTGGTCGGTGCAAAGGGGTCCTGCTGCGCATGAAGAGCTCCCTCAAAATGCTGTGTATTGTCCAGCCCAGTGCGGCTGAGCCTGCAGGTTCACGCCACGCCGCATGCCGTGGTGTCGAAGAAACACCCAAGCACGTGCATCCTTACATCGAAGTAAGGTCTGATTAGAGCTGCGCATAATGCAGCAGGGCTAACTGGTCATTGCCTCTTTTCAGGCAGGGTGGGCAGAGGATTTATAGGGCTTGCTTAGCAAAATATTGCGCATAGTGTGGACAGCGTTAGCCACTCATTTTGAGGGGGAGCAACCATTTCAGCCATCTGCAGCGAGGGGTGTCAAGGGAATTTCAAACGTTGACAGCGGATCGCCGACGCACAAACTGAGTGCCAACCTGTGCAGTACCATCAGTAATGTGTTAATGCCTATCCCCATCAGCCTCCTACATCATCACTGCTGCAGACGTTCCAAACACCGACCTAACCCAAGCTTGAATAGTGACCGATGTGTTACAGCAGCATCTATCAGGTGCATGCACATTTAGCAACGTACGTCCTAGCAACCAGACAGTCATTCTCCACTGCACGCTAGTGCAGGCACGGTCAAACCGGAATGCCAACCAACGAACTTCCAAGCATTCTCCTCAAACTGCCCTTGCGTACCTTTCTACAATACCCTACAAGAAACATGCCAACCCACAGCCAACAGCAACTATTCATCACTATAACCTTCCACACACATGTGCGCATGCAACGCCCAGTGCAACACGGCAAGCAACCCTTCTCTTAGTTGCTGCCCATTCGTTTGAAAACGCATTACAACCTAGAACACTGCCAGCAACCGATGTGTGCAACGCAAAAAGAGGCGTGCAATCAGACAGAAAAGTAGCTGTATATAGCAGCCAGCTCACCGCAAAAGCCATGCAGCTCCACACTAGATGCGTTCCGCACAAATGCAGCTTTGGAAATAGAAACGCAGCTCGAACAACGGGCATCCCTCTACACAGCGAGAGTGGAGGCACATTAAAACAGCGGGGGGCCAGCAGTCCTTGCTGCATGTTTCAAACCGGATAATAGAGCGACAAACCTAGCCTGCGAAAGGCTACCTGCAACTCAAACAGGGCTCATACAAACCAGTGACCCTAAGCACAACTCGCAACACACACTAATGAAACCACAAACACTCAGAGATGGCAAACTCTGAGTTTCCTGCCTTCCAATAATGCATGAAACTCAGAGGTTCAGTCCGTCGCGACACGCATTGATCAGCATCGCGACGAACCTGCCACGCTGTAGGATTCCTTCTGCATTCACCAACCAGCCAAAACGAACCGACACGAAGACTCCAACTTTCCCCACCTGCCTAACCTGCGTGCCGTCCGAAACGCACTTCCTGTCAATGCAGGAAATCATGATGTCCACACAAGTTCAGCTACGCAATCAAAGAGGTACGATGTGCATATGGATCCCAGAGTCGCACTGAAGAGTACATTCAACATTAATCCTGCGTATGCTGCACCAAACAATGCCTTCATACACCCATCCTCCAGCAAACAGACGCACAATGCATCCATACTCATAGGCTGCACCGAAGGAGAAACCGCATAGGCAAAAGAAGCCAACACTTCTCACGTTTTATTTGCGAAAAGCTTGACTACCAAGAAACTGTGCAAACCACACCCCAAACCCACGCCGCGCTACGGTACCAATGGTCTGCGCTGGCGTTTGCCTGCTTAGGCGAAATTACTGACACTGTACAAACGTCCAAGCATTTATCGTGTGCTAAAGTCGTGCTTGCCATGTTCTTTAGATTCATAAGCTCGCTACGTAACACGGCGCACTTCCTAAACAGCAACCAAGCGTTCCTTGCTATGCTTCACTTATTGCTCGCCCGCCTCAGCGCGCCGGCCTCACGCAGCATGTACACTCCGTGCACCTTCAGCCACAGCATCTCTCACGATAGTGCAAGGTGCCTGCGCCGCTCCACGAATGCCCTGTCGCATGCAATCTTCACAAGGCCTCATTTAGGAGCAAGCAAACACGCACCTACCCAAGCGCAAATCGGCCAGCGCTATCCACCCAACCACCTAACACGAGAAAAGAACCGCCGGCCGTACCTGTGAAAAACCCGACGTATATGCACACACCAACCTGCAGCAACCCGTTGCTCTGAAGGACTGCGAATATCTACACGCTTCCCAAAAGTGCCAACGATGTTGTTCGTTCCGCCCTAGTTCCCAAATAGAACGCACAGGCTGCACCAACGTGGCCCACACCATTCCTGCTAAACCATATAGGAGGCCTGCGTCGCTCAAGCAATACAGCATCAGACCCACCATTACTCACAACGCAAATACGTACCTACACAAACGCAGCTTCGACAATGCTAACTACCTAATCAGCTGGCACAACCAAAGAACCTCCGGGCGTACCAGTAAAAATCGCGGTTTCTATACACACACCGACGTGCAGACCCCCGTTGCTCTGGACGGCTGCGACAGCCTGCATGCGTTCCAAATGTGTCAAAGGCACTGCTCAATGCCCTCGTGTAGCCAAATAAAACGCACAGGCTGCACCCACGTGGCCCACACCATATCTGCCAAACCATGTAGGATGCCTACATCGCTCCACCAATGCCGCACAAGGGCTACGATTATTCACAACACAAATACGCACCTAAGCAAACGCAGCTCGGAATACACTACTCACCTAACCATCTAACACGAGCCCACAACGCGATTGCCATACTGCTGAAACGTGTGCTGTATATACACAGCTCAGCGCGCAAACGCCTGTTCCTCTGGCGCAAACGCCTGTTCCTCTGAACCCCTACGAACATCTACACCCTTCCCAAACCTGTCAACCACGCTGCTATCTCCCCCCGAGTTGCCATATAAAACGCACAGGCTGCACCCACGTGGCCCACACCATATCTGCCAAACCATGTAGGATCCCTGCATCGCTCCACCAATGCCGCACAAGGGCCACGATTATTCACAACACAAATACGCACCTACGCAAACGCAGCTCGGAATACGCTACTCACCTAACCATCTAACACGAGAAAAGAACCCTCTCGCCACACCCCTGAAAAGCCTGCTGTATATACACAGCTCAGCCCGCAAACGCCCGTTGCTCTGAACCCCTACGAGCATATACACCCTTCCCAAACCTGTCAGCCACGCTGCTCCCTCCGGCCAATTTGCCATATAAAACGCACAGGCTGCACCCACGTGGCCCACACCATATCTGCCAAACCATATAGGATGCCTGCGTCGCTTCAAGCAATGCAGCATCAGGCCCACCATTACTCACAACGCAAATACGCACCTACGCATGCGTAGCGACCCACCCAAACAACCGGCGCCACCCCAGATACAGCCGTGCCAGTGAAATGCACACTCCCACGTGCAGCGGCATGCTGATCTGCATGCCAGCGGGCAACCCCGTTGCCCCCTTAAACGTGCAAATGCCTTCGCTGCCCCCGTCCCGCCTGCCAAATGGAACTCACAGGCTGCAGCTCCAACACCACTGCCCACCTTACCCGCTTGGCTCAAAAGCGAGCA
Source organism: Eimeria praecox (assembly GCA_963920595.1). Lineage (NCBI taxonomy): Eukaryota > Apicomplexa > Conoidasida > Eucoccidiorida > Eimeriidae > Eimeria > Eimeria praecox. Next base: position 76,337 of record OY986954.1, read on the forward strand.
ACTAAAGCACTTGAGGCCGTTGTATGCCAGAGCTGCCGTGACCACGTCTATGGTGCAGCTCGCCAACAGCAGAAGTGCACAACCTACAAAAAGAACAGAAGCAGGTGCAAACCCATCAAAGGGTGGTCGGTGCAAAGGGGTCCTGCTGCGCATGAAGAGCTCCCTCAAAATGCTGTGTATTGTCCAGCCCAGTGCGGCTGAGCCTGCAGGTTCACGCCACGCCGCATGCCGTGGTGTCGAAGAAACATCCAAGCACGTGCATCCTTACATCGAAGTAAGGTCTGATTAGAGCTGCGCATAATGCAGCAGGGCTAACTGGTCATTGCCTCTTTTCAGGCAGGGTGGGCAGAGGATTTATAGGGCTTGCTTAGCAAAATATTGCGCATAGTGTGGACAGCGTTAGCCACTCATTTTGAGGGGGAGCAACCATTTCAGCCATCTGCAGCGAGGGGTGTCAAGGGAATTTCAAACGTTGACAGCGGATCGCCGACGCACAAACTGAGTGCCAACCTGTGCAGTACCATCAGTAATGTGTTAATGCCTATCCCCATCAGCCTCCTACATCATCACTGCTGCAGACGTTCCAAACACCGACCTAACCCAAGCTTGAATAGTGACCGATGTGTTACAGCAGCATCTATCAGGTGCATGCACATTTAGCAACGTACGTCCTAGCAACCAGACAGTCATTCTCCACTGCACGCTAGTGCAGGCACGGTCAAACCGGAATGCCAACCAACGAACTTCCAAGCATTCTCCTCAAACTGCCCTTGCGTACCTTTCTACAATACCCTACAAGAAACATGCCAACCCACAGCCAACAGCAACTATTCATCACTATAACCTTCCACACACATGTGCGCATGCAACGCCCAGTGCAACACGGCAAGCAACCCTTCTCTTAGTTGCTGCCCATTCGTTTGAAAACGCATTACAACCTAGAACACTGCCAGCAACCGATGTGTGCAACGCAAAAAGAGGCGTGCAATCAGACAGAAAAGTAGCTGTATATAGCAGCCAGCTCACCGCAAAAGCCATGCAGCTCCACACTAGATGCGTTCCGCACAAATGCAGCTTTGGAAATAGAAACGCAGCTCGAACAACGGGCATCCCTCTAGACAGCGAGAGTGGAGGCACATTAAAACAGCGGGGGGCCAGCAGTCCTTGCTGCATGTTTCAAACCGGATAATAGAGCGACAAACCTAGCCTGCGAAAGGCTACCTGCAACTCAAACAGGGCTCATACAAACCAGTGACCCTAAGCACAACTCGCAACACACACTAATGAAACCACAAACACTCAGAGATGGCAAACTCTGAGTTTCCTGCCTTCCAATAATGCATGAAACTCAGAGGTTCAGTCCGTCGCGACACGCATTGATCAGCATCGCGACGAACCTGCCACGCTGTAGGATTCCTTCTGCATTCACCAACCAGCCAAAACGAACCGACACGAAGACTCCAACTTTCCCCACCTGCCTAACCTGCGTGCCGTCCGAAACGCACTTCCTGTCAATGCAGGAAATCATGATGTCCACACAAGTTCAGCTACGCAATCAAAGAGGTACGATGTGCATATGGATCCCAGAGTCGCACTGAAGAGTACATTCAACATTAATCCTGCGTATGCTGCACCAAACAATGCCTTCATACACCCATCCTCCAGCAAACAGACGCACAATGCATCCATACTCATAGGCTGCACCGAAGGAGAAACCGCATAGGCAAAAGAAGCCAACACTTCTCACGTTTTATTTGCGAAAAGCTTGACTACCAAGAAACTGTGCAAACCACACCCCAAACCCACGCCGCGCTACGGTACCAATGGTCTGCGCTGGCGTTTGCCTGCTTAGGCGAAATTACTGACACTGTACAAACGTCCAAGCATTTATCGTGTGCTAAAGTCGTGCTTGCCATGTTCTTTAGATTCATAAGCTCGCTACGTAACACGGCGCACTTCCTAAACAGCAACCAAGCGTTCCTTGCTATGCTTCACTTATTGCTCGCCCGCCTCAGCGCGCCGGCCTCACGCAGCATGTACACTCCGTGCACCTTCAGCCACAGCATCTCTCACGATAGTGCAAGGTGCCTGCGCCGCTCCACGAATGCCCTGTCGCATGCAATCTTCACAAGGCCTCATTTAGGAGCAAGCAAACACGCACCTACCCAAGCGCAAATCGGCCAGCGCTATCCACCCAACCACCTAACACGAGAAAAGAACCGCCGGCCGTACCTGTGAAAAACCCGACGTATATGCACACACCAACCTGCAGCAACCCGTTGCTCTGAAGGACTGCGAATATCTACACGCTTCCCAAAAGTGCCAACGATGTTGTTCGTTCCGCCCTAGTTCCCAAATAGAACGCACAGGCTGCACCAACGTGGCCCACACCATTCCTGCTAAACCATATAGGAGGCCTGCGTCGCTCAAGCAATACAGCATCAGACCCACCATTACTCACAACGCAAATACGTACCTACACAAACGCAGCTTCGACAATGCTAACTACCTAATCAGCTGGCACAACCAAAGAACCTCCGGGCGTACCAGTAAAAATCGCGGTTTCTATACACACACCGACGTGCAGACCCCCGTTGCTCTGGACGGCTGCGACAGCCTGCATGCGTTCCAAATGTGTCAAAGGCACTGCTCAATGCCCTCGTGTAGCCAAATAAAACGCACAGGCTGCACCCACGTGGCCCACACCATATCTGCCAAACCATGTAGGATGCCTACATCGCTCCACCAATGCCGCACAAGGGCTACGATTATTCACAACACAAATACGCACCTAAGCAAACGCAGCTCGGAATACACTACTCACCTAACCATCTAACACGAGCCCACAACGCGATTGCCATACTGCTGAAACGTGTGCTGTATATACACAGCTCAGCGCGCAAACGCCTGTTCCTCTGGCGCAAACGCCTGTTCCTCTGAACCCCTACGAACATCTACACCCTTCCCAAACCTGTCAACCACGCTGCTATCTCCCCCCGAGTTGCCATATAAAACGCACAGGCTGCACCCACGTGGCCCACACCATATCTGCCAAACCATGTAGGATCCCTGCATCGCTCCACCAATGCCGCACAAGGGCCACGATTATTCACAACACAAATACGCACCTACGCAAACGCAGCTCGGAATACGCTACTCACCTAACCATCTAACACGAGAAAAGAACCCTCTCGCCACACCCCTGAAAAGCCTGCTGTATATACACAGCTCAGCCCGCAAACGCCCGTTGCTCTGAACCCCTACGAGCATATACACCCTTCCCAAACCTGTCAGCCACGCTGCTCCCTCCGGCCAATTTGCCATATAAAACGCACAGGCTGCACCCACGTGGCCCACACCATATCTGCCAAACCATATAGGATGCCTGCGTCGCTTCAAGCAATGCAGCATCAGGCCCACCATTACTCACAACGCAAATACGCACCTACGCATGCGTAGCGACCCACCCAAACAACCGGCGCCACCCCAGATACAGCCGTGCCAGTGAAATGCACACTCCCACGTGCAGCGGCATGCTGATCTGCATGCCAGCGGGCAACCCCGTTGCCCCCTTAAACGTGCAAATGCCTTCGCTGCCCCCGTCCCGCCTGCCAAATGGAACTCACAGGCTGCAGCTCCAACACCACTGCCCACCTTACCCGCTTGGCTCAAAAGCGAGCAACTAAAGCACTTGAGGCCGTTGTATGCCAGAGCTGCCGTGACCACGTCTATGGTGCAGCTCGCCAACAGCAGAAGTGCACAACCTACAAAAAGAACAGAAGCAGGTGCAAACCCATCAAAGGGTGGTCGGTGCAAAGGGGTCCTGCTGCGCATGAAGAGCTCCCTCAAAATGCTGTGTATTGTCCAGCCCAGTGCGGCTGAGCCTGCAGGTTCACGCCACGCCGCATGCCGTGGTGTCGAAGAAACACCCAAGCACGTGCATCCTTACATCGAAGTAAGGTCTGATTAGAGCTGCGCATAATGCAGCAGGGCTAACTGGTCATTGCCTCTTTTCAGGCAGGGTGGGCAGAGGATTTATAGGGCTTGCTTAGCAAAATATTGCGCATAGTGTGGACAGCGTTAGCCACTCATTTTGAGGGGGAGCAACCATTTCAGCCATCTGCAGCGAGGGGTGTCAAGGGAATTTCAAACGTTGACAGCGGATCGCCGACGCACAAACTGAGTGCCAACCTGTGCAGTACCATCAGTAATGTGTTAATGCCTATCCCCATCAGCCTCCTACATCATCACTGCTGCAGACGTTCCAAACACCGACCTAACCCAAGCTTGAATAGTGACCGATGTGTTACAGCAGCATCTATCAGGTGCATGCACATTTAGCAACGTACGTCCTAGCAACCAGACAGTCATTCTCCACTGCACGCTAGTGCAGGCACGGTCAAACCGGAATGCCAACCAACGAACTTCCAAGCATTCTCCTCAAACTGCCCTTGCGTACCTTTCTACAATACCCTACAAGAAACATGCCAACCCACAGCCAACAGCAACTATTCATCACTATAACCTTCCACACACATGTGCGCATGCAACGCCCAGTGCAACACGGCAAGCAACCCTTCTCTTAGTTGCTGCCCATTCGTTTGAAAACGCATTACAGCCTAGAACACTGCCAGCAACCGATGTGTGCAACGCAAAAAGAGGCGTGCAATCAGACAGAAAAGTAGCTGTATATAGCAGCCAGCTCACCGCAAAAGCCATGCAGCTCCACACTAGATGCGTTCCGCACAAATGCAGCTTTGGAAATAGAAACGCAGCTCGAACAACGGGCATCCCTCTAGACAGCGAGAGTGGAGGCACATTAAAACAGCGGGGGGCCAGCAGTCCTTGCTGCATGTTTCAAACCGGATAATAGAGCGACAAACCTAGCCTGCGAAAGGCTACCTGCAACTCAAACAGGGCTCATACAAACCAGTGACCCTAAGCACAACTCGCAACACACACTAATGAAACCACAAACACTCAGAGATGGCAAACTCTGAGTTTCCTGCCTTCCAATAATGCATGAAACTCAGAGGTTCAGTCCGTCGCGACACGCATTGATCAGCATCGCGACGAACCTGCCACGCTGTAGGATTCCTTCTGCATTCACCAACCAGCCAAAACGAACCGACACGAAGACTCCAACTTTCCCCACCTGCCTAACCTGCGTGCCGTCCGAAACGCACTTCCTGTCAATGCAGGAAATCATGATGTCCACACAAGTTCAGCTACGCAATCAAAGAGGTACGATGTGCATATGGATCCCAGAGTCGCACTGAAGAGTACATTCAACATTAATCCTGCGTATGCTGCACCAAACAATGCCTTCATACACCCATCCTCCAGCAAACAGAAGCACAATGCATCCATACTCATAGGCTGCACCGAAGGAGAAACCGCATAGGCAAAAGAAGCCAAAACTTCTCACGTTTTATTTGCGAAAAGCTTGACTACCAAGAAACTGTGCAAACCACACCCCAAACCCACGCCGCGCTACGGTACCAATGGTCTGCGCTGGCGTTTGCCTGCTTAGGCGAAATTACTGACACTGTACAAACGTCCAAGCATTTATCGTGTGCTAAAGTCGTGCTTGCCATGTTCTTTAGATTCATAAGCTCGCTACGTAACACGGCGCACTTCCTAAACAGCAACCAAGCGTTCCTTGCTATGCTTCACTTATTGCTCGCCCGCCTCAGCGCGCCGGCCTCACGCAGCATGTACACTCCGTGCACCTTCAGCCACAGCATCTCTCACGATAGTGCAAGGTGCCTGCGCCGCTCCACGAATGCCCTGTCGCATGCAATCTTCACAAGGCCTCATTTAGGAGCAAGCAAACACGCACCTACCCAAGCGCAAATCGGCCAGCGCTATCCACCCAACCACCTAACACGAGAAAAGAACCGCCGGCCGTACCTGTGAAAAACCCGACGTATATGCACACACCAACCTGCAGCAACCCGTTGCTCTGAAGGACTGCGAATATCTACACGCTTCCCAAAAGTGCCAACGATGTTGTTCGTTCCGCCCTAGTTCCCAAATAGAACGCACAGGCTGCACCAACGTGGCCCACACCATTCCTGCTTAACCATATAGGAGGCCTGCGTCGCTCAAGCAATACAGCATCAGACCCACCATTACTCACAACGCAAATACGTACCTACACAAACGCAGCTTCGACAATGCTAACTACCTAATCAGCTGGCACAACCAAAGAACCTCCGGGCATACCAGTAAAAATCGCGGTTTCTATACACACACCGACGTGCAGACCCCCGTTGCTCTGGACGGCTGCGACAGCCTGCATGCGTCCCAAATGTGTCAAAGACGCTCCTCAGTGCCCTCTTGTAGCCAAATAAAACGCACAGGCTGCACCCACGTGGCTCACACCATATCTGCCAAACCATGTAGGATGCCTACATCGCTCCACCAATGCCGGACAAGGGCCACTATTTTTCACGACGCAATTACGCACCTACACAAACGCAGCTCGGAATACGCTACTCACCTAACCATCTAACACGAGCCAAGAACGCGATCGCCATACTGCTGAAACGTGCGCTGTATATACACAGCTCAGCCCGCAAACGCCCGTTGCTCTGAACCCATACGAGCATATACACCCTTCCCAAACCTGTCAACCACGCTGCTGTCTCCCCCCGAGTTGCCATATAAAACGCACAGGCTGCACCCACGTGGCCCACACCATATCTGCCCAACCATGTAGGATCCCTGCATCGCTCCACCAATGCCGCACAAGGGCCACGATTATTCACAACACAAATACGCACCTACGCAAACGCAGCTCGGAATACGCTACTCACCTAACCATCTAACACGAGAAAAGAACCCTCTCGCCACACCGCTGAAAAGCCTGCTGTATATACACAGCTCAGCCCGCAAACGCCCGTTGCTCTGAACCCCTACGAGCATATACACGCTTCCCAAACCTGTCAACCACGCTGCTCCCTCCGGCCAATTTGCCATATAAAACGCACAGGCTGCAACAAAGTGGCCCACACCATATCTGCCAAACCATATAGGATGCCTGCGTCGCTTCAAGCAATGCAGCATCAGGCCCACCATTACTCACAACGCAAATACGCACCTACGCATGCGTAGCGACCCACCCAAACAACCGGCGCCACCCCAGATACAGCCGTGCCAGTGACATGCACACTCCCACGTGCAGCGGCATGCTGACCTGCATGCCAACGGGCAACCCCGTTGCCCCTTGAACGTGCCAATGCCTTCGCTACCCCCGTTCCGCCTGCCATATGGAACTCACAGGCTGCCGCTCCAACACCACTGCCCACCTTACCCGCTTGGCTCAAAAGCGAGCAACTAAAGCACTTGAGGCCGTTGTGTGCCAGAGCTGCCGTGACCACGTCTATGGTGCAGCTCGCCAACAGCAGAAGTGCACAACCTACAAAAAGAACAGAAGCAGGTGCAAACCCATCAAAGGGTGGTCGGTGCAAAGGGGTCCTGCTGCGCATGAAGAGCTCCCTCAAAATGCTGTGTATTGTCCAGCCCAGTGCGGCTGAGCCTGCAGGTTCACGCCACGCCACATGCCGTGGTGTCGAAGAACGTCCAAGCACGTGCATCCTTACATCGAAGTAAGGTCTGATTAGAGCTGCGCATAATGCAGCAGGGCTAACTGGTCATTGCCTCTTTTCAGGCAGAGTGGGCAGAGGATTTATAAGGCTTGCTTAGGAAAATATTGTGCATAGTGTGGACAGCGTTAGCCACTTATTTTGAGGGGGAGCAACCATTTCAACAATCTGCAGCGAGGGGTGTCAAGGGGGTTTCAAACGTTGACAGCGGATCGCCGACGCACAAACTGAGTGCCAACCTGTGCAGTACCATCAGTAATGTGTTAATGCCTATCCCCATCAGCCTCCTACATCATCAATGCTGCAGACGTTCCAAACACCGATCTAACCCAAGCTTGAATAGTGACCGATGTGTTGCCGCAGCATCTATCAGGTGCATGCACATTTAGCAACGTACATCCTAGCAACCAGACAGTCATTCTTCACTGCACGCTAGTGCAGGCACGATCAAACCGGAATGCCAACCAACGAACTTCCAAGCATTCTCCTCAAACTGCCCTTGCGTACCTTTCTACAATACCCTACAAGAAACATGCCAACCCACAGCCAACAGCAACTATTCATCACTATAACCTTCCACACACATGTGCGCATGCAACGCCCAGTGCAACACGGCAAGCAACCCTTCTCTTAGTTGCTGCCCATTCGTTTGAAAACGCATTACAACCTAGAACACTGCCAGCAACCGATGTGTGCAACGCAAAAAGAGGCGTGCAATCAGACAGAAAAGTAGCTGTATATAGCAGCCAGCTCACCGCAAAAGCCATGCAGCTCCACACTAGATGCGTTCCGCACAAATGCAGCTTTGGAAATAGAAACGCAGCTCGAACAACGGGCATCCCTCTACACAGCGAGAGTGGAGGCACATTAAAACAGCGGGGGGCCAGCAGTCCTTGCTGCATGTTTCAAACCGGATAATAGAGCGACAAACCTAGCCTGCGAAAGGCTACCTGCAACTCAAACAGGGCTCATACAAACCAGTGACCCTAAGCACAACTCGCAACACACACTAATGAAACCACAAACACTCAGAGATGGCAAACTCTGAGTTTCCTGCCTTCCAATAATGCATGAAACTCAGAGGTTCAGTCCGTCGCGACACGCATTGATCAGCATCGCGACGAACCTGCCACGCTGTAGGATTCCTTCTGCATTCACCAACCAGCCAAAACGAACCGACACGAAGACTCCAACTTTCCCCACCTGCCTAACCTGCGTGCCGTCCGAAACGCACTTCCTGTCAATGCAGGAAATCATGATGTCCACACAAGTTCAGCTACGCAATCAAAGAGGTACGATGTGCATATGGATCCCAGAGTCGCACTGAAGAGTACATTCAACATTAATCCTGCGTATGCTGCACCAAACAATGCCTTCATACACCCATCCTCCAGCAAACAGAAGCACAATGCATCCATACTCATAGGCTGCACCGAAGGAGAAACCGCATAGGCAAAAGAAGCCAACACTTCTCACGTTTTATTTGCGAAAAGCTTGACTACCAAGAAACTGTGCAAACCACACCCCAAACCCACGCCGCGCTACGGTACCAATGGTCTGCGCTGGCGTTTGCCTGCTTAGGCGAAATTACTGACACTGTACAAACGTCCAAGCATTTATCGTGTGCTAAAGTCGTGCTTGCCATGTTCTTTAGATTCATAAGCTCGCTACGTAACACGGCGCACTTCCTAAACAGCAACCAAGCGTTCCTTGCTATGCTTCACTTATTGCTCGCCCGCCTCAGCGCGCCGGCCTCACGCAGCATGTACACTCCGTGCACCTTCAGCCACAGCATCTCTCACGATAGTGCAAGGTGCCTGCGCCGCTCCACGAATGCCCTGTCGCATGCAATCTTCACAAGGCCTCATTTAGGAGCAAGCAAACACGCACCTACCCAAGCGCAAATCGGCCAGCGCTATCCACCCAACCACCTAACACGAGAAAAGAACCGCCGGCCGTACCTGTGAAAAACCCGACGTATATGCACACACCAACCTGCAGCAACCCGTTGCTCTGAAGGACTGCGAATATCTACACGCTTCCCAAAAGTGCCAACGATGTTGTTCGTTCCGCCCTAGTTCCCAAATAGAACGCACAGGCTGCACCAACGTGGCCCACACCATTCCTGCTTAACCATATAGGAGGCCTGCGTCGCTCAAGCAATACAGCATCAGACCCACCATTACTCACAACGCAAATACGTACCTACACAAACGCAGCTTCGACAATGCTAACTACCTAATCAGCTGGCACAACCAAAGAACCTCCGGGCGTACCAGTAAAAATCGCGCTTTCTATACACACACCGACGTGCAGACCCCCGTTGCTCTGGACGGCTGCGACAGCCTGCATGCGTTCCAAATGTGTCAAAGGCGCTGCTCAATGCCCTCGTGTAGCCAAATAAAACGCACAGGCTGCACCCACGTGGCCCACACCATATCTGCCAAACCATGTAGGATGCCTACATCGCTCCACCAATGCCGCACAAGGGCTACGATTATTCACAACACAAATACGCACCTAAGCAAACGCAGCTCGGAATACACTACTCACCTAACCATCTAACACGAGCCCACAACGCGATTGCCATACTGCTGAAACGTGTGCTGTATATACACAGCTCAGCGCGCAAACGCCTGTTCCTCTGGCGCAAACGCCTGTTCCTCTGAACCCCTACGAACATCTACACCCTTCCCAAACCTGTCAACCACGCTGCTATCTCCCCCCGAGTTGCCATATAAAACGCACAGGCTGCACCCACGTGGCCCACACCATATCTGCCAAACCATGTAGGATCCCTGCATCGCTCCACCAATGCCGCACAAGGGCCACGATTATTCACAACACAAATACGCACCTACGCAAACGCAGCTCGGAATACGCTACTCACCTAACCATCTAACACGAGAAAAGAACCCTCTCGCCACACCCCTGAAAAGCCTGCTGTATATACACAGCTCAGCCCGCAAACGCCCGTTGCTCTGAACCCCTACGAGCATATACACCCTTCCCAAACCTGTCAGCCACGCTGCTCCCTCCGGCCAATTTGCCATATAAAACGCACAGGCTGCACCCACGTGGCCCACACCATATCTGCCAAACCATATAGGATGCCTGCGTCGCTTCAAGCAATGCAGCATCAGGCCCACCATTACTCACAACGCAAATACGCACCTACGCATGCGTAGCGACCCACCCAAACAACCGGCGCCACCCCAGATACAGCCGTGCCAGTGAAATGCACACTCCCACGTGCAGCGGCATGCTGATCTGCATGCCAGCGGGCAACCCCGTTGCCTCCTTAAACGTGCAAATGCCTTCGCTGCCCCCGTCCCGCCTGCCAAATGGAACTCACAGGCTGCAGCTCCAACACCACTGCCCACCTTACCCGCTTGGCTCAAAAGCGAGCAACTAAAGCACTTGAGGCCGTTGTATGCCAGAGCTGCCGTGACCACGTCTATGGTGCAGCTCGCCAACAGCAGAAGTGCACAACCTACAAAAAGAACAGAAGCAGGTGCAAACCCATCAAAGGGTGGTCGGTGCAAAGGGGTCCTGCTGCGCATGAAGAGCTCCCTCAAAATGCTGTGTATTGTCCAGCCCAGTGCGGCTGAGCCTGCAGGTTCACGCCACGCCGCATGCCGTGGTGTCGAAGAAACATCCAAGCACGTGCATCCTTACATCGAAGTAAGGTCTGATTAGAGCTGCGCATAATGCAGCAGGGCTAACTGGTCATTGCCTCTTTTCAGGCAGGGTGGGCAGAGGATTTATAGGGCTTGCTTAGCAAAATATTGCGCATAGTGTGGACAGCGTTAGCCACTCATTTTGAGGGGGAGCAACCATTTCAGCCATCTGCAGCGAGGGGTGTCAAGGGAATTTCAAACGTTGACAGCGGATCGCCGACGCACAAACTGAGTGCCAACCTGTGCAGTACCATCAGTAATGTGTTAATGCCTATCCCCATCAGCCTCCTACATCATCACTGCTGCAGACGTTCCAAACACCGACCTAACCCAAGCTTGAATAGTGACCGATGTGTTACAGCAGCATCTATCAGGTGCATGCACATTTAGCAACGTACGTCCTAGCAACCAGACAGTCATTCTCCACTGCACGCTAGTGCAGGCACGGTCAAACCGGAATGCCAACCAACGAACTTCCAAGCATTCTCCTCAAACTGCCCTTGCGTACCTTTCTACAATACCCTACAAGAAACATGCCAACCCACAGCCAACAGCAACTATTCATCACTATAACCTTCCACACACATGTGCGCATGCAACGCCCAGTGCAACACGGCAAGCAACCCTTCTCTTAGTTGCTGCCCATTCGTTTGAAAACGCATTACAACCTAGAACACTGCCAGCAACCGATGTGTGCAACGCAAAAAGAGGCGTGCAATCAGACAGAAAAGTAGCTGTATATAGCAGCCAGCTCACCGCAAAAGCCATGCAGCTCCACACTAGATGCGTTCCGCACAAATGCAGCTTTGGAAATAGAAACGCAGCTCGAACAACGGGCATCCCTCTACACAGCGAGAGTGGAGGCACATTAAAACAGCGGGGGGCCAGCAGTCCTTGCTGCATGTTTCAAACCGGATAATAGAGCGACAAACCTAGCCTGCGAAAGGCTACCTGCAACTCAAACAGGGCTCATACAAACCAGTGACCCTAAGCACAACTCGCAACACACACTAATGAAACCACAAACACTCAGAGATGGCAAACTCTGAGTTTCCTGCCTTCCAATAATGCATGAAACTCAGAGGTTCAGTCCGTCGCGACACGCATTGATCAGCATCGCGACGAACCTGCCACGCTGTAGGATTCCTTCTGCATTCACCAACCAGCCAAAACGAACCGACACGAAGACTCCAACTTTCCCCACCTGCCTAACCTGCGTGCCGTCCGAAACGCACTTCCTGTCAATGCAGGAAATCATGATGTCCACACAAGTTCAGCTACGCAATCAAAGAGGTACGATGTGCATATGGATCCCAGAGTCGCACTGAAGAGTACATTCAACATTAATCCTGCGTATGCTGCACCAAACAATGCCTTCATACACCCATCCTCCAGCAAACAGACGCACAATGCATCCATACTCATAGGCTGCACCGAAGGAGAAACCGCATAGGCAAAAGAAGCCAACACTTCTCACGTTTTATTTGCGAAAAGCTTGACTACCAAGAAACTGTGCAAACCACACCCCAAACCCACGCCGCGCTACGGTACCAATGGTCTGCGCTGGCGTTTGCCTGCTTAGGCGAAATTACTGACACTGTACAAACGTCCAAGCATTTATCGTGTGCTAAAGTCGTGCTTGCCATGTTCTTTAGATTCATAAGCTCGCTACGTAACACGGCGCACTTCCTAAACAGCAACCAAGCGTTCCTTGCTATGCTTCACTTATTGCTCGCCCGCCTCAGCGCGCCGGCCTCACGCAGCATGTACACTCCGTGCACCTTCAGCCACAGCATCTCTCACGATAGTGCAAGGTGCCTGCGCCGCTCCACGAATGCCCTGTCGCATGCAATCTTCACAAGGCCTCATTTAGGAGCAAGCAAACACGCACCTACCCAAGCGCAAATCGGCCAGCGCTATCCACCCAACCACCTAACACGAGAAAAGAACCGCCGGCCGTACCTGTGAAAAACCCGACGTATATGCACACACCAACCTGCAGCAACCCGTTGCTCTGAAGGACTGCGAATATCTACACGCTTCCCAAAAGTGCCAACGATGTTGTTCGTTCCGCCCTAGTTCCCAAATAGAACGCACAGGCTGCACCAACGTGGCCCACACCATTCCTGCTAAACCATATAGGAGGCCTGCGTCGCTCAAGCAATACAGCATCAGACCCACCATTACTCACAACGCAAATACGTACCTACACAAACGCAGCTTCGACAATACACACACCGACGTGCAGACCCCCGTTGCTCTGGACGGCTGCGACAGCCTGCATGCGTTCCAAATGTGTCAAAGGCACTGCTCAATGCCCTCGTGTAGCCAAATAAAACGCACAGGCTGCACCCACGTGGCCCACACCATATCTGCCAAACCATGTAGGATGCCTACATCGCTCCACCAATGCCGCACAAGAGCCACAATTTTTCACGGCGCAATTACGCACCTAAGCAAACGCAGCTCGGAATACGCTACTCACCTAACCATCTAACACGAGCCCACAACGCGATTGCCATACTGCTGAAACGTGTGCTGTATATACACAGCTCAGCGCGCAAACGCCTGTTCCTCTGGCGCAAACGCCCGTTCCTCTGAACCCCTACGAACATCTACACCCTTCCCAAACCTGTCAGCCACGCTGCTCCTTCCGGCCAGGTTGCCATATAAAACGCACAGGCTGCACCCACGTGGCCCACACCATATCTGCCAAACCATATAGGATGCCTGCGTCGCTTCAAGCAATGCAGCATCAGGCCCACCATTACTCACAACGCAAATACGCACCTACGCATGCGTAGCGACCCACCCAAACAACCGGCGCCACCCCAGATACAGCCGTGCCAGTGAAATGCACACTCCCACGTGCAGCGGCATGCTGATCTGCATGCCAGCGGGCAACCCCGTTGCCCCCTTAAACGTGCAAATGCCTTCGCTGCCCCCGTCCCGCCTGCCAAATGGAACTCACAGGCTGCAGCTCCAACACCACTGCCCACCTTACCCGCTTGGCTCAAAAGCGAGCAACTAAAGCACTTGAGGCCGTTGTGTGCCAGAGCTGCCATGACCACGTCTATGGTGCAGCTCGCCAACAGCAGAAGTGCACAACTTACAAAAAGAACAGAAGCAGGTGCAAACCCATCAAAGGGTGGTCGGTGCAAAGGGGTCCTGCTGTGCATGAAGAGCTCCCTCAAAATGCTGTGTATTGTCCAGCCCAGTGCGGCTGAGCCTGCAGGTTCACGCCACGCCGCATGCCGTGGTGTCGAAGAAACATCCAAGCACGTGCATCCTTACATCGAAGTAAGGTCTGATTAGAGCTGCGCATAATGCAGCAGGGCTAACTGGTCATTGCCTCTTTTCAGGCAGGGTGGGCAGAGGATTTATAGGGCTTGCTTAGCAAAATATTGCGCATAGTGTGGACAGCGTTAGCCACTCATTTTGAGGGGGAGCAACCATTTCAGCCATCTGCAGCGAGGGGTGTCAAGGGAATTTCAAACGTTGACAGCGGATCGCCGACGCACAAACTGAGTGCCAACCTGTGCAGTACCATCAGTAATGTGTTAATGCCTATCCCCATCAGCCTCCTACATCATCACTGCTGCAGACGTTCCAAACACCGACCTAACCCAAGCTTGAATAGTGACCGATGTGTTACAGCAGCATCTATCAGGTGCATGCACATTTAGCAACGTACGTCCTAGCAACCAGACAGTCATTCTCCACTGCACGCTAGTGCAGGCACGGTCAAACCGGAATGCCAACCAACGAACTTCCAAGCATTCTCCTCAAACTGCCCTTGCGTACCTTTCTACAATACCCTACAAGAAACATGCCAACCCACAGCCAACAGCAACTATTCATCACTATAACCTTCCACACACATGTGCGCATGCAACGCCCAGCGCAGCACGGCAAACAACCCTTCTCTTAGTTGCTGCCCATTCGTTTGAAAACGCATTACAGCCTCGAACACTGCCAGCAACCGATGTGTGCAACGCAAAAAGAGGCGTGCAATCAGACAGAAAAGTAGCTGTATATAGCAGCCAGCTCACCGCAAAAGCCATGCAGCTCCACACTAGATGCGTTCCGCACAAATGCAGCTTTGGAAATAGAAACGCAGCTCGAACAACGGGCATCCCTCTACACAGCGAGAGTGGAGGCACACTAAAACAGAGAAGGCCAACAGTCCTTGCTGCATGTTTCAAACCGGATAATAGAGCGACAAACCTAGCCTGCGAAAGGCTACCTGCAACTCAAACAGGGCTCATACAAGCCAGTGACCCTAAGCACAACTCATAACACACACTGATGAAACTACAAACACTCAGAGATGGCAAACTCTGAGTTTCCTGCCTTCCAATAATGCATGAAACTCAGAGGTTCAGTCCGTCGCGACACGCATTGATCAGCATCGCGACGAACCTGCCACGCTGTAGGATTCCTTCTGCATTCACCAACCAGCCAAAACGAACCGACAAGAAGACTCCAACTTTCCCCATCTGCCTAACCTGCGTGCCGTCCGAAACGCACTTCCTGTCCATGCAGGAAATCATTATGTCTACACAAGCTCAGCTACGCAATCAAAGAGGTACGATGTGCATATGGATCCCAGAGTCGCACTGAAGAGTACATTCAACATTAATCCTGCGTATGCTGCACTAAACAATGCCTTCATACACCCCTCCTCCAACAAACAGAAGCACAATGCATCCATACTCATAGCCTGCACCGAAGGAGAAACCGCATAGGCAAAAGAAGCCAACACTTCGCACGTTTTATTTGCGAAAAGCTTGACTACCACGAAACTGTGCAAACCACGCTCCAAACCCACGCCGCGCTACGGTACCAATGGTCCGCGCTGGCGTTTGCCTGCTTAGGCGAAATTACTGACACTGTACAAACGTCCAAGCATTTATCGTGTGCTGAAGTCGTGCTTGCCATGTTCTTTAGATTCATAAGCTCGCTACGTAACACGGCGCACTTCCTAAACAGCAACCAAGCGTTCCTTGCTATGCTTCACTTATTGTTCGCCCGCCTCAGCGCGCCGGCCTCACGCAGCATGTACACTCCGTGCACCTTCAGCCACAGCATCTCTCACGATAGTGCAAGGTGCCTGCGCCGCTCCACGAATGCCCTGTCGCATGCAATCTTCACAAGGCCTCATTTAGGAGCAAGCAAACACGCACCTACCCAAGCGCAAATCGGCCAGCGCTATCCACCCAACCACCTAACACGAGAAAAGAACCGCCGGCCGTACCTGTGAAAAACCCGACGTATATGCACACACCAACCTGCAGCAACCCGTTGCTCTGAAAGACTGCCAACATCTACACGCTTCCCAAAAGTGTCAACGACGTTGTTCGTTCCGCCCTAGTTTCCAAATAGAACGCACAGGCTGCACCAACGTGGCCCACACCATTCCTGCTAAACCATATAGGAGGCCTGCGTCGCTCAAGCAATACAGCATCAGACCCACCATTACCCACAACGCAAATACGCACCTACACAGACGCAGCTCCAACTATGCTAACTACCTAATCAGCTGACACAACCAAAGAACCTCCGGGCATACCAGTAAAAATCGCGGTTTCTATACACACACCGACGTGCAGACCCCCGTTGCTCTGGACAGCTGCGACAGCCTGCATGCGTCCCAAATGTGTCAAAGACGCTCCTCAGTGCCCTCTTGTAGCCAAATAAAACGCACAGGCTGCACCCACGTGGCTCACACCATATCTGCCAAACCATGTAGGATGCCTACATCGCTCCACCAATGCCGGACAAGGGCCACTATTTTTCACGACGCAATTACGCACCTACACAAACGCAGCTCGGAATACGCTACTCACCTAACCATCTAACACGAGCCAAGAACGCGATCGCCATACTGCTGAAACGTGCGCTGTATATACACAGCTCAGCCCGCAAACGCCCGTTGCTCTGAACCCATACGAGCATATACACCCTTCCCAAACCTGTCAACCACGCTGCTGTCTCCCCCCGAGTTGCCATATAAAACGCACAGGCTGCACCCACGTGGCCCACACCATATCTGCCCAACCATGTAGGATCCCTGCATCGCTCCACCAATGCCGCACAAGGGCCACGATTATTCACAACACAAATACGCACCTACGCAAACGCAGCTCGGAATACGCTACTCACCTAACCATCTAACACGAGAAAAGAACCCTCTCGCCACACCGCTGAAAAGCCTGCTGTATATACACAGCTCAGCCCGCAAACGCCCGTTGCTCTGAACCCCTACGAGCATATACACGCTTCCCAAACCTGTCAACCACGCTGCTCCCTCCGGCCAATTTGCCATATAAAACGCACAGGCTGCAACAAAGTGGCCCACACCATATCTGCCAAACCATATAGGATGCCTGCGTCGCTTCAAGCAATGCAGCATCAGGCCCACCATTACTCACAACGCAAATACGCACCTACGCATGCGTAGCGACCCACCCAAACAACCGGCGCCACCCCAGATACAGCCGTGCCAGTGACATGCACACTCCCACGTGCAGCGGCATGCTGACCTGCATGCCAACGGGCAACCCCGTTGCCCCTTGAACGTGCCAATGCCTTCGCTACCCCCGTTCCGCCTGCCATATGGAACTCACAGGCTGCAGCTCCAACACCACTGCCCACCTTACCCGCTTGGCTCAAAAGCGAGCAACTAAAGCACTTGAGGCCGTTGTGTGCCAGAGCTGCCGTGACCACGTCTATGGTGCAGCTCGCCAACAGCAGAAGTGCACAACCTACAAAAAGAACAGAAGCAGGTGCAAACCCATCAAAGGGTGGTCGGTGCAAAGGGGTCCTGCTGCGCATGAAGAGCTCCCTCAAAATGCTGTGTATTGTCCAGCCCAGTGCGGCTGAGCCTGCAGGTTCACGCCACGCCACATGCCGTGGTGTCGAAGAACGTCCAAGCACGTGCATCCTTACATCGAAGTAAGGTCTGATTAGAGCTGCGCATAATGCAGCAGGGCTAACTGGTCATTGCCTCTTTTCAGGCAGAGTGGGCAGAGGATTTATAAGGCTTGCTTAGGAAAATATTGTGCATAGTGTGGACAGCGTTAGCCACTTATTTTGAGGGGGAGCAACCATTTCAACAATCTGCAGCGAGGGGTGTCAAGGGGGTTTCAAACGTTGACAGCGGATCGCCGACGCACAAACTGAGTGCCAACCTGTGCAGTACCATCAGTAATGTGTTAATGCCTATCCCCATCAGCCTCCTACATCATCAATGCTGCAGACGTTCCAAACACCGATCTAACCCAAGCTTGAATAGTGACCGATGTGTTGCCGCAGCATCTATCAGGTGCATGCACATTTAGCAACGTACATCCTAGCAACCAGACAGTCATTCTTCACTGCACGCTAGTGCAGGCACGATCAAACCGGAATGCCAACCAACGAACTTCCAAGCATTCTCCTCAAACTGCCCTTGCGTACCTTTCTACAATACCCTACAAGAAACATGCCAACCCACAGCCAACAGCAACTATTCATCACTATAACCTTCCACACACATGTGCGCATGCAACGCCCAGTGCAACACGGCAAGCAACCCTTCTCTTAGTTGCTGCCCATTCGTTTGAAAACGCATTACAACCTAGAACACTGCCAGCAACCGATGTGTGCAACGCAAAAAGAGGCGTGCAATCAGACAGAAAAGTAGCTGTATATAGCAGCCAGCTCACCGCAAAAGCCATGCAGCTCCACACTAGATGCGTTCCGCACAAATGCAGCTTTGGAAATAGAAACGCAGCTCGAACAACGGGCATCCCTCTAGACAGCGAGAGTGGAGGCACATTAAAACAGCGGGGGGCCAGCAGTCCTTGCTGCATGTTTCAAACCGGATAATAGAGCGACAAACCTAGCCTGCGAAAGGCTACCTGCAACTCAAACAGGGCTCATACAAACCAGTGACCCTAAGCACAACTCGCAACACACACTAATGAAACCACAAACACTCAGAGATGGCAAACTCTGAGTTTCCTGCCTTCCAATAATGCATGAAACTCAGAGGTTCAGTCCGTCGCGACACGCATTGATCAGCATCGCGACGAACCTGCCACGCTGTAGGATTCCTTCTGCATTCACCAACCAGCCAAAACGAACCGACACGAAGACTCCAACTTTCCCCACCTGCCTAACCTGCGTGCCGTCCGAAACGCACTTCCTGTCAATGCAGGAAATCATGATGTCCACACAAGTTCAGCTACGCAATCAAAGAGGTACGATGTGCATATGGATCCCAGAGTCGCACTGAAGAGTACATTCAACATTAATCCTGCGTATGCTGCACCAAACAATGCCTTCATACACCCATCCTCCAGCAAACAGAAGCACAATGCATCCATACTCATAGGCTGCACCGAAGGAGAAACCGCATAGGCAAAAGAAGCCAACACTTCTCACGTTTTATTTGCGAAAAGCTTGACTACCAAGAAACTGTGCAAACCACACCCCAAACCCACGCCGCGCTACGGTACCAATGGTCTGCGCTGGCGTTTGCCTGCTTAGGCGAAATTACTGACACTGTACAAACGTCCAAGCATTTATCGTGTGCTAAAGTCGTGCTTGCCATGTTCTTTAGATTCATAAGCTCGCTACGTAACACGGCGCACTTCCTAAACAGCAACCAAGCGTTCCTTGCTATGCTTCACTTATTGCTCGCCCGCCTCAGCGCGCCGGCCTCACGCAGCATGTACACTCCGTGCACCTTCAGCCACAGCATCTCTCACGATAGTGCAAGGTGCCTGCGCCGCTCCACGAATGCCCTGTCGCATGCAATCTTCACAAGGCCTCATTTAGGAGCAAGCAAACACGCACCTACCCAAGCGTAAATCGGCCAGCGCTATCCACCCAACCACCTAACACGAGAAAAGAACCGCCGGCCGTACCTGTGAAAAACCCGACGTATATGCACACACCAACCTGCAGCAACCCGTTGCTCTGAAGGACTGCGAATATCTACACGCTTCCCAAAAGTGCCAACGATGTTGTTCGTTCCGCCCTAGTTCCCAAATAGAACGCACAGGCTGCACCAACGTGGCCCACACCATTCCTGCTTAACCATATAGGAGGCCTGCGTCGCTCAAGCAATACAGCATCAGACCCACCATTACTCACAACGCAAATACGTACCTACACAAACGCAGCTTCGACAATGCTAACTACCTAATCAGCTGGCACAACCAAAGAACCTCCGGGCGTACCAGTAAAAATCGCGCTTTCTATACACACACCGACGTGCAGACCCCCGTTGCTCTGGACGGCTGCGACAGCCTGCATGCGTTCCAAATGTGTCAAAGGCGCTGCTCAATGCCCTCGTGTAGCCAAATAAAACGCACAGGCTGCACCCACGTGGCCCACACCATATCTGCCAAACCATGTAGGATGCCTACATCGCTCCACCAATGCCGCACAAGGGCTACGATTATTCACAACACAAATACGCACCTAAGCAAACGCAGCTCGGAATACACTACTCACCTAACCATCTAACACGAGCCCACAACGCGATTGCCATACTGCTGAAACGTGTGCTGTATATACACAGCTCAGCGCGCAAACGCCTGTTCCTCTGGCGCAAACGCCTGTTCCTCTGAACCCCTACGAACATCTACACCCTTCCCAAACCTGTCAACCACGCTGCTATCTCCCCCCGAGTTGCCATATAAAACGCACAGGCTGCACCCACGTGGCCCACACCATATCTGCCAAACCATGTAGGATCCCTGCATCGCTCCACCAATGCCGCACAAGGGCCACGATTATTCACAACACAAATACGCACCTACGCAAACGCAGCTCGGAATACGCTACTCACCTAACCATCTAACACGAGAAAAGAACCCTCTCGCCACACCCCTGAAAAGCCTGCTGTATATACACAGCTCAGCCCGCAAACGCCCGTTGCTCTGAACCCCTACGAGCATATACACCCTTCCCAAACCTGTCAGCCACGCTGCTCCCTCCGGCCAATTTGCCATATAAAACGCACAGGCTGCACCCACGTGGCCCACACCATATCTGCCAAACCATATAGGATGCCTGCGTCGCTTCAAGCAATGCAGCATCAGGCCCACCATTACTCACAACGCAAATACGCACCTACGCATGCGTAGCGACCCACCCAAACAACCGGCGCCACCCCAGATACAGCCGTGCCAGTGAAATGCACACTCCCACGTGCAGCGGCATGCTGATCTGCATGCCAGCGGGCAACCCCGTTGCCCCCTTAAACGTGCAAATGCCTTCGCTGCCCCCGTCCCGCCTGCCAAATGGAACTCACAGGCTGCAGCTCCAACACCACTGCCCACCTTACCCGCTTGGCTCAAAAGCGAGCAACTAAAGCACTTGAGGCCGTTGTATGCCAGAGCTGCCGTGACCACGTCTATGGTGCAGCTCGCCAACAGCAGAAGTGCACAACCTACAAAAAGAACAGAAGCAGGTGCAAACCCATCAAAGGGTGGTCGGTGCAAAGGGGTCCTGCTGCGCATGAAGAGCTCCCTCAAAATGCTGTGTATTGTCCAGCCCAGTGCGGCTGAGCCTGCAGGTTCACGCCACGCCGCATGCCGTGGTGTCGAAGAAACATCCAAGCACGTGCATCCTTACATCGAAGTAAGGTCTGATTAGAGCTGCGCATAATGCAGCAGGGCTAACTGGTCATTGCCTCTTTTCAGGCAGGGTGGGCAGAGGATTTATAGGGCTTGCTTAGCAAAATATTGCGCATAGTGTGGACAGCGTTAGCCACTCATTTTGAGGGGGAGCAACCATTTCAGCCATCTGCAGCGAGGGGTGTCAAGGGAATTTCAAACGTTGACAGCGGATCGCCGACGCACAAACTGAGTGCCAACCTGTGCAGTACCATCAGTAATGTGTTAATGCCTATCCCCATCAGCCTCCTACATCATCACTGCTGCAGACGTTCCAAACACCGACCTAACCCAAGCTTGAATAGTGACCGATGTGTTACAGCAGCATCTATCAGGTGCATGCACATTTAGCAACGTACGTCCTAGCAACCAGACAGTCATTCTCCACTGCACGCTAGTGCAGGCACGGTCAAACCGGAATGCCAACCAACGAACTTCCAAGCATTCTCCTCAAACTGCCCTTGCGTACCTTTCTACAATACCCTACAAGAAACATGCCAACCCACAGCCAACAGCAACTATTCATCACTATAACCTTCCACACACATGTGCGCATGCAACGCCCAGTGCAACACGGCAAGCAACCCTTCTCTTAGTTGCTGCCCATTCGTTTGAAAACGCATTACAGCCTAGAACACTGCCAGCAACCGATGTGTGCAACGCAAAAAGAGGCGTGCAATCAGACAGAAAAGTAGCTGTATATAGCAGCCAGCTCACCGCAAAAGCCATGCAGCTCCACACTAGATGCGTTCCGCACAAATGCAGCTTTGGAAATAGAAACGCAGCTCGAACAACGGGCATCCCTCTAGACAGCGAGAGTGGAGGCACATTAAAACAGCGGGGGGCCAGCAGTCCTTGCTGCATGTTTCAAACCGGATAATAGAGCGACAAACCTAGCCTGCGAAAGGCTACCTGCAACTCAAACAGGGCTCATACAAACCAGTGACCCTAAGCACAACTCGCAACACACACTAATGAAACCACAAACACTCAGAGATGGCAAACTCTGAGTTTCCTGCCTTCCAATAATGCATGAAACTCAGAGGTTCAGTCCGTCGCCTCGCCATGCCTGCGCATCCCATCCCCCAGAAACTCAAACGCTCTCTTTGTTCTCTCAGCAGCGCCAACAAGGCAATCCATATATTTAACCCACCCTAACAAACACTCCACAAAACCTAAACATCGTCCGCTCCAAAACCTCCTCCACTGCCGCACATGCCCATCGAACAACCAACTACAGCTACGCTCCACATAGTCCAAAACATGCAACAACACAGCGCATTAAATTTAAAGCACTTCTAGACCAATCAAGCTGACACGCAGACTCAACGCATTCTACGCAAGTGTTGCTGTGCTCATGTGCGACATGGACGCACTGGCTGAAAGGGCAAAAACGGGCACTAGCCCGTGGGCATAAACACGCAGCAAGGCGAGATCCTGCTGTATCCCTCGAACGTCTGCCTATGCTGTGCGACATCACGATTTTCGCATGCACGCTTCGCCTGTATACACCGTTACTGCACTGAATGCAACCTACTTCCTGGGTCTGCAACAACCAGTCATGACAACGAGCAAATACACGTGTACACCCACCGTGCCAACGCACACTGTTGCCAATGGACCCAGAGTCCTCTGCGGGCCATTTCTGATTCTGAAGCAGCCGTCCCTGATGTTCATAAAAACGCGTACGCACCTCCAACCTAGAAACAGGTGCACGAATGCTCTTGCATGCAGCCACCTTCAACGCCCACACAAATCGCCATGTCTGCGCATCCCATCCCCCAGAAACTCAAACGCTCTCTTTGTTCTCTCAGCAGCGCCAACAAGGCAATCTATCCGTTCAAAAACCCCCACTAAACACTCCATAAAACCTAGCCGTCGCCCGCTCCAAAGCCTCCTCCACTGCCGCACATGCCCATCGAACAACCAACTACAGCTACGCTCCACATAGTCCAAAACATGCAACAACACAGCGCATTAAATTTAAAGCACTTCTAGGCCAATCAAGCTGACACGCAGACTCAAGGCATTCTACGCAAGTGTTGCTGTGCTCATGTGCGACATCGACGCACTGGCTGAAAGCGCAAAAACGGGCACTAGCCCGTGGGCATAAACACGCAGCAAGGCGAGATCCTGCTGTATCCCTCGAACGTCTGCCTATTTTGTGGGACATCACGATTTTCGCATGCACGCTTCGCCTGTATACACCGTTACTGCACTGAATGCAACCTACTTCCTGGGTCTGCAACAACCAGTCATGACAACGAGCAAGTACACGTGTACACACACCGTGCCAACGCACACTGTAGCCAATGGACCCAGCGTCCTCTGCGGGCCATTTCTGATTCTGAAGCAGCCATCCCTCCTGTTGATTAAAACGCATACGCACCTCCAACGTAAACAGGTGCACGAATGCTCTTGCATGCAGCCACCTTCAACGCCCACACAAATCGCCATGCCTGCGCATCCCATCCCGCAGAAACTCAAACGCTCTCTTTGTTCTCTCAGCAGCGCCAACAAGGCAATATATATATTTAACCCACCCTAACAAACACTCCACAAAACCTAAACATCGTCCGCTCCAAAACCTCCTCCACTGCCGCACATGCCCATCGAACAACCAACTACAGCTACGCTCCACATAGTCCAAAACATGCAACAACACAGCGCATTAAATTTAAAGCACTTCTAGACCAATCAAGCTGACACGCAGACTCAAGGCATTCTACGCAAGTGTTGCTGTGCTCATGTGCGACATGGACGCACTGGCTGAAAGGGCAAAAACGGGCACTAGCCCGTGGGCATAAACACGCAGCAAGGCGAGATCCTGCTGCATCCCTCGAACGTCTGCCTATGTTGTGCGACATCACGATTTTCGCATGCACGCTTCGCCTGTATACACCGTTACTGCACTGAATGCAACCTACTTCCTGGGTCTGCAACAACCAGTCATGACAACGAGCAAGTACACGTGTACACACACCGTGCCAACGCACACTGTAGCCAGTGGGCCCAGCGTCCTCTGCGGGCCATTTCTGATTCTGAAGCAGCCGTCCCTGATGTTCATAAAAACGCATACGCACCTCCAACGTAAACAGGTGCACGAATGCTCTTGCATGCAGCCACCTTCAATGCCCACACAAATCGCCATGCCTGCGCATCCCATCCCCCAGAAACTCAAACGCTCTCTTTGTTCTCTCAGCAGCGCCAACAAGGCAATCAATACATTTAACCGACCCTAACAAACACTCCACAAAACCTAAACATCGTCCGCTCCAAAACCTCCTCCACTGCCGCACATGGCCATCGAACAACCAACTACAGCTACGCTCCACATAGTCCAAAACATGCAACAACACAGCGCATTAAATTTAAAGCACTTCTAGACCAATCAAGCTGACACGCAGACTCAAGGCATTCTACGCAAGTGTTGCTGTGCTCATGTGCGACATCGACGCACTGGCTGAAAGCGCAAAAATGGGCACTAGCCCGTGGGCATAAACACGCAGCAAGGCGAGATCCTGCTGTATCCCTCGAACGTCTGCCTATTTTGTGGGACATCACGATTTTCGCATGCACGCTTCGCCTGTATACACCGTTACTGCACTGAATGCAACCTACTTCCTGGGTCTGCAACAACCGGTCATGGCAACGAGCAAATACACGTATACACCCACCGTGCCAACGCACACTGTAGCCAATGGACCCAACCTCCTCTGCGGGCCATTTCTGATTCTGAAGCACCCGTCCCTGATGTTCATAAAAACGCATACGCACCTCCAACGTAAACAGGCGCACGAATGCTCTTGCGTGCAGCCACCTTCAACGCCCACACAAATCGCCATGCCTGCGCATCCCATCCCCCAGAAACTCAAACGCTCTCTTTGTTCTCTCAGCAGCGCCAACAAGGCAATCTATCCGTTCAACAACCCCCACTAAACACTCCATAAAACCTAGCCGTCGCCCGCTCCAAAACCTCCTCCACTGCCGCACATGCCCATCGAACTGCCAACTACAGCTACGCTCCACATAGTCCAAAACATGCAACAACACAGCGCAATAAATTTAAAGCACTTCTAGACCAATCAAGCTGACACGCAAACTCAACGCATTCTACGCAAGTGTTGCTGTGCTCATGTGCGACATCGACGCACTGGCTGAAAGCGCAAAAACGGGCACTAGCCCGTGGGCATAAACACGCAGCAAGGCGAGATCCTGCTGTATCCCTCGAACGTCTGCCTATTTTGTGGGACATCACGATTTTCGCATGCACGCTTCGCCTGTATACACCGTTACTGCACTGAATGCAACCTACTTCCTGGGTCTGCAACAACCAGTCATGACAACGAGCAAGTACACGTGTACACCCACCGTGCCAACGCACACTGTAGCCAGTGGACCCAACCTCCTCTGCGGGCCATTTCTGATTCTGAAGCACCCGTCCCTGATGTTCATAAAAACGCATACGCACCTCCAACGTAAACAGGCGCACGAATGCTCTTGCATGCAGCCACCTTCAACGCCCACACAAATCGCCATGCCTGCGCATCCCATCCCCCAGAAACTCAAACGCTCTCTTTGTTCTCTCAGCAGCGCCAACAAGGCAATCTATCCGTTCAACAACCCCCACTAAACACTCCACAAAACCTGAACATCGTCCGCTCTAAAACCTCCTCCACTGCCGCACATGCCCATCGAACAACCAACTACAGCTACGCTCCACATAGTCCAAAACATGCAACAACACAGCGCACTAAAGTTTAAGCACTTCTAGACCAATCAAGCTGACACGCAAACTCAACGCATTCTACGCAAGTGTTGCTGTGCTCATGTGCGACATCGACGCACTGGCTGAAAGCGCAAAAAAGGGCACTAGCCCGTGGGCATAAACACGCAGCAAGGCGAGATCCTGCTGTATCCCTCGAACGTCTGCCTATGTTGTGCGACATCACGATTTTCGCATGCACGCTTCGCCTGTATACACCGTTACTGCACTGAATGCAACCTACTTCCTGGGTCTGCAACAACCGGTCATGGCAACGAGCAAATACACGTATACACCCACCGTGCCAACGCACACTGTAGCCAATGGACCCAACCTCCTCTGCGGGCCATTTCTGATTCTGAAGCACCCATCCCTCCTGTTGATTAAAACGCATACGCACCTCCAACGTAAACAGGCGCACGAATGCTCTTGCATGCAGCCACCTTCAACGCCCACACAAATCGCCATGCCTGCGCATCCCATCCCCCAGAAACTCAAACGCTCTCTTTGTTCTCTCAGCAGCGCCAACAAGGCAATCCATATATTTAACAACCCCCACTAAACACTCCATAAAACCTAGCCGTCGCCCGCTCCAAAGCCTCCTCCACTGCCACACATGCCCATCGAAATGCCAACTACAGCTACGCTCCGCATAGTCTAAAACATGCAACAACACAGCGCATTAAATTTAAAGCGCTTCTAGACCAATCAAGCTGACACGCAGACTCAACGCATTCTACGCAAGTGTTGCTGTGCTCATGTGCGGCATCGACGCACTGGCTGAAAGCGCAAAAAAGGGCACTAGCCCGTGGGCATAAACACGCAGCAAGGCGAGATCCTGCTGTATCCCTCGAACGTCTGCCTATGTTGTGGGACATCACGATTTTCGCATGCACGCTTCGCCTGTCTACACCGTTACTGCACTGAATGCAACCTACTTCCTGGGTCTGCAACAACCAGTCATGGCAACGAGCAAATACACGTGTACACCCACTGTGCCAACGCACACTGTAGCCAATGGACCCAACCTCCTCTGCGGGCCATTTCTGATTCTGAAGCACCCGTCCCTGATGTTCATAAAAACGCATACGCACCTCCAACGTAAACAGGTGCACGAATGCTCTTGCATGCAGCCACCTTCAACGCCCACACAAATCGCCATGCCTGCGCATCCCATCCCCCAGAAACTCAAACGCTCTCTTTGTTCTCTCAGCAGCGCCAACAAGGCAATATATATATTTAACCCACCCTAACAAACACTCCACAAAACCTAAACATCGTCCGCTCCAAAACCTCCTCCACTGCCGCACATGCCCATCGAACAACCAACTACAGCTACGCTCCACATAGTCCAAAACATGCAACAACACAGCGCATTAAATTTAAAGCACTTCTAGGCCAATCAAGCTGACACGCAGACTCAACGCATTCTACGCAAGTGTTGCTGTGCTCATGTGCGACATGGACGCACTGGCTGAAAGCGCAAAAACGGGCACTAGCCCGTGGGCATAAACACGCAGCAAGGCGAGATCCTGCTGCATCCCTCGAACGTCTGCCTATGTTGTGCGACATCACGATTTTCGCATGCACGCTTCGCCTGTATACACCGTTACTGCACTGAATGCAACCTACTTCCTGGGTCTGCAACAACCAGTCATGGCAACGAGCAAATACACGTGTACACCCACCGTGCCAACGCACACTGTAGCCAATGGACCCAGCGTCCTCTGCGGGCCATTTCTGATTCTGAAGCAGCCGTCCCTGATGTTCATAAAAACGCATACGCACCTCCAACGTAAACAGGTGCACGAATGCTCTTGCATGCAGCCACCTTCAACGCCCACACAAATCGCCATGCCTGCGCATCCCATCCCCCAGAAACTCAAACGCTCTCTTTGTTCTCTCAGCAGCGCCAACAAGGCAATCCATATATTTAACCCACCCTAACAAACACTCCACAAAACCTAAACATCGTCCGCTCCAAAACCTCCTCCACTGCCGCACATGCCCATCGAACAACCAACTACAGCTACGCTCCACATAGTCCAAAACATGCAACAACACAGCGCATTAAATTTAAAGCGCTTCTAGACCAATCAAGCTGACACGCAGACTCAAGGCATTCTACGCAAGTGTTGCTGTGCTCATGTGCGACATCGACGCACTGGCTGAAAGCGCAAAAAAGGGCACTAGCCCGTGGGCATAAACACGCAGCAAGGCGAGATCCTGCTGCATCCCTCGAACGTCTGCCTATGTTGTGCGACATCACGATTTTCGCATGCACGCTTCGCCTGTATACACCGTTACTGCACTGAATGCAACCTACTTCCTGGGTCTGCAACAACCAGTCATGACAACGAGCAAGTACACGTGTACACACACCGTGCCAACGCACACTGTAGCCAGTGGGCCCAGCGTCCTCTGCGGGCCATTTCTGATTCTGAAGCAGCCGTCCCTGATGTTCATAAAAACGCATACGCACCTCCAACGTAAACAGGTGCACGAATGCTCTTGCATGCAGCCACCTTCAATGCCCACACAAATCGCCATGCCTGCGCATCCCATCCCCCAGAAACTCAAACGCTCTCTTTGTTCTCTCAGCAGCGCCAACAAGGCAATCAATACATTTAACCGACCCTAACAAACACTCCACAAAACCTAAACATCGTCCGCTCCAAAACCTCCTCCACTGCCGCACATGGCCATCGAACAACCAACTACAGCTACGCTCCACATAGTCCAAAACATGCAACAACACAGCGCATTAAATTTAAAGCACTTCTAGACCAATCAAGCTGACACGCAGACTCAAGGCATTCTACGCAAGTGTTGCTGTGCTCATGTGCGACATGGACGCACTGGCTGAAAGCGCAAAAACGGGCACTAGCCCGTGGGCATAAACACGCAGCAAGGCGAGATCCTGCTGTATCCCTCGAACGTCTGCCTATTTTGTGGGACATCACGATTTTCGCATGCACGCTTCGCCTGTCTACACCGTTACTGCACTGAATGCAACCTACTTCCTGGGTCTGCAACAACCAGTCATGGCAACGAGCAAATACACGTGTACACCCACTGTGCCAACGCACACTGTAGCCAATGGACCCAACCTCCTCTGCGGGCCATTTCTGATTCTGAAGCACCCGTCCCTGATGTTCATAAAAACGCATACGCACCTCCAACGTAAACAGGTGCACGAATGCTCTTGCATGCAGCCACCTTCAACGCCCACACAAATCGCCATGCCTGCGCATCCCATCCCCCAGAAACTCAAACGCTCTCTTTGTTCTCTCAGCAGCGCCAACAAGGCAATATATATATTTAACCCACCCTAACAAACACTCCACAAAACCTAAACATCGTCCGCTCCAAAACCTCCTCCACTGCCGCACATGCCCATCGAACAACCAACTACAGCTACGCTCCACATAGTCCAAAACATGCAACAACACAGCGCATTAAATTTAAAGCACTTCTAGGCCAATCAAGCTGACACGCAGACTCAACGCATTCTACGCAAGTGTTGCTGTGCTCATGTGCGACATGGACGCACTGGCTGAAAGCGCAAAAACGGGCACTAGCCCGTGGGCATAAACACGCAGCAAGGCGAGATCCTGCTGCATCCCTCGAACGTCTGCCTATGTTGTGCGACATCACGATTTTCGCATGCACGCTTCGCCTGTATACACCGTTACTGCACTGAATGCAACCTACTTCCTGGGTCTGCAACAACCAGTCATGGCAACGAGCAAATACACGTGTACACCCACCGTGCCAACGCACACTGTAGCCAATGGACCCAGCGTCCTCTGCGGGCCATTTCTGATTCTGAAGCAGCCGTCCCTGATGTTCATAAAAACGCATACGCACCTCCAACGTAAACAGGTGCACGAATGCTCTTGCATGCAGCCACCTTCAACGCCCACACAAATCGCCATGCCTGCGCATCCCATCCCCCAGAAACTCAAACGCTCTCTTTGTTCTCTCAGCAGCGCCAACAAGGCAATCCATATATTTAACCCACCCTAACAAACACTCCACAAAACCTAAACATCGTCCGCTCCAAAACCTCCTCCACTGCCGCACATGCCCATCGAACAACCAACTACAGCTACGCTCCACATAGTCCAAAACATGCAACAACACAGCGCATTAAATTTAAAGCGCTTCTAGACCAATCAAGCTGACACGCAGACTCAACGCATTCTACGCAAGTGTTGCTGTGCTCATGTGCGACATCGACGCACTGGCTGAAAGCGCAAAAAAGGGCACTAGCCCGTGGGCATAAACACGCAGCAAGGCGAGATCCTGCTGTATCCCTCGAACGTCTGCCTATTTTGTGGGACATCACGATTTTCGCATGCACGCTTCGCCTGTATACACCGTTACTGCACTGAATGCAACCTACTTCCTGGGTCTGCAACAACCGGTCATGGCAACGAGCAAATACACGTATACACCCACCGTGCCAACGCACACTGTAGCCAATGGACCCAACCTCCTCTGCGGGCCATTTCTGATTCTGAAGCACCCATCCCTCCTGTTGATTAAAACGCATACGCACCTCCAACGTAAACAGGCGCACGAATGCTCTTGCATGCAGCCACCTTCAACGCCCACACAAATCGCCATGCCTGCGCATCCCATCCCCCAGAAACTCAAACGCTCTCTTTGTTCTCTCAGCAGCGCCAACAAGGCAATCTATCCGTTCAACAACCCCCACTAAACACTCCATAAAACCTAGCCGTCGCCCGCTCCAAAACCTCCTCCACTGCCGCACATGCCCATCGAACTGCCAACTACAGCTACGCTCCACATAGTCCAAAACATGCAACAACACAGCGCATTAAATTTAAAGCACTTCTAGACCAATCAAGCTGACACGCAGACTCAACGCATTCTACGCAAGTGTTGCTGTGCTCATGTGCGACATCGACGCACTGGCTGAAAGCGCAAAAACGGGCACTAGCCCGTGGGCATAAACACGCAGCAAGGCGAGATCCTGCTGTATCCCTCGAACGTCTGCCTATGTTGTGCGACATCACGATTTTCGCATGCACGCTTCGCCTGTATACACCGTTACTGCACTGAATGCAACCTACTTCCTGGGTCTGCAACAACCAGTCATGACAACGAGCAAGTACACGTGTACACACACCGTGCCAACGCACACTGTAGCCAGTGGAGCCAACCTCCTCTGCGGGCCATTTCTGATTCTGAAGCACCCGTCCCTGATGTTCATAAAAACGCATACGCAACTCCAGCGTAAACAGGTGCACGAATGCTCTTGCATGCAGCCACCTTCAACGCCCACACAAATCGCCATGCCTGCGCATCCCATCCCCCAGAAACTCAAACGCTCGCTTTGTTCTCTCAGCAGCGCCAACAAGGCAATCCATACATTTAGCCCACCCTAACAAACACTCCACAAAACCTGAACATCGTCCGCTCTAAAACCTCCTCCACTGCCGCACATGCCCATCGAACAACCAACTACAGCTACGCTCCACATAGTCCAAAACATGCAACAACACAGCGCATTAAATTTAAAGCACTTCTAGACCAATCAAGCTGACACGCAAACTCAACGCATTCTACGCAAGTGTTGCTGTGCTCATGTGCGACATCGACGCACTGGCTGAAAGCGCAAAAACGGGCACTAGCCCGTGGGCATAAACACGCAGCAAGGCGAGATCCTGCTGTATCCCTCGAACGTCTGCCTATGTTGTGCGACATCACGATTTTCGCATGCACGCTTCGCCTGTATACACCGTTACTGCACTGAATGCAACCTACTTCCTGGGTCTGCAACAACCAGTCTTGGCAACGAGCAAATACACGTGTACACACACCGTGCCAACGCACACTGTAGCCAATGGACCCAACCTCCTCTGCAGGCCATTTCTGATTCTGAAGCAGCCGTCCCTGATGTTCATAAAAACGCATACGCACCTCCAACGTAAGCAGGTGCACGAATGCTCTTGCATGCAGCCACCTTCAACGCCCACACAAATCGCCATGTCTGCGCATCCCATCCCCCAGAAACTCAAACGCTCTCTTTGTTCTCTCAGCAGCGCCAACAAGGCAATCTATCCGTTCAAAAACCCCCACTAAACACTCCATAAAACCTAGCCGTCGCCCGCTCCAAAGCCTCCTCCACTGCCGCACATGCCCATCGAACAACCAACTACAGCTACGCTCCACATAGTCCAAAACATGCAACAACACAGCGCATTAAATTTAAAGCACTTCTAGACCAATCAAGCTGACACGCAAACTCAACGCATTCTACGCAAGTGTTGCTGTGCTCATGTGCGACATCGACGCACTGGCTGAAAGCGCAAAAACGGGCACTAGCCCGTGGGCATAAACACGCAGCAAGGCGAGATCCTGCTGTATCCCTCGAACGTCTGCCTATTTTGTGGGACATCACGATTTTCGCATGCACGCTTCGCCTGTATACACCGTTACTGCACTGAATGCAACCTACTTCCTGGGTCTGCAACAACCGGTCATGGCAACGAGCAAATACACGTATACACCCACCGTGCCAACGCACACTGTAGCCAATGGACCCAACCTCCTCTGCGGGCCATTTCTGATTCTGAAGCACCCATCCCTCCTGTTGATTAAAACGCATACGCACCTCCAACGTAAACAGGCGCACGAATGCTCTTGCATGCAGCCACGTTCAACGCCCACACAAATCGCCATGCCTGCGCATCCCATCCCCCAGAAACTCAAACGCTCTCTTTGTTCTCTCAGCAGCGCCAACAAGGCAATCCATACATTTAACCCACCCTAACAAACACTCCACAAAACCTAAACATCGTCCGCTCCAAAACCTCCTCCACTGCCGCACATGCCCATCGAACAACCAACTACAGCTACGCTCCACATAGTCCAAAACATGCAACAACACATCGCATTAAATTTAAAGCACTTCTAGACCAATCAAGCTGACACGCAGACTCAAGGCATTCTACGCAAGTGTTGCTGTGCTCATGTGCGACATCGACGCACTGGCTGAAAGCGCAAAAAAGGGCACTAGCCCGTGGGCATAAACACGCAGCAAGGCGAGATCCTGCTGTATCCCTCGAACGTCTGCCTATTTTGTGGGACATCACGATTTTCGCATGCACGCTTCGCCTGTATACACCGTTACTGCACTGAATGCAACCTACTTCCTGGGTCTGCAACAACCGGTCATGGCAACGAGCAAATACACGTATACACCCACCGTGCCAACGCACACTGTAGCCAATGGACCCAACCTCCTCTGCGGGCCATTTCTGATTCTGAAGCACCCATCCCTCCTGTTGATTAAAACGCATACGCACCTCCAACGTAAACAGGCGCACGAATGCTCTTGCATGCAGCCACGTTCAACGCCCACACAAATCGCCATGCCTGCGCATCCCATCCCCCAGAAACTCAAACGCTCTCTTTGTTCTCTCAGCAGCGCCAACAAGGCAATCCATACATTTAACCCACCCTAACAAACACTCCACAAAACCTAAACATCGTCCGCTCCAAAACCTCCTCCACTGCCACACATGCCCATCGAAATGCCAACTACAGCTACGCTCCGCATAGTCTAAAACATGCAACAACACAGCGCATTAAATTTAAAGCGCTTCTAGACCAATCAAGCTGACACGCAGACTCAACGCATTCTACGCAAGTGTTGCTGTGCTCATGTGCGACATCGACGCACTGGCTGAAAGCGCAAAAAAGGGCACTAGCCCGTGGGCATAAACACGCAGCAAGGCGAGATCCTGCTGTATCCCTCGAACGTCTGCCTATTTTGTGGGACATCACGATTTTCGCATGCACGCTTCGCCTGTATACACCGTTACTGCACTGAATGCAACCTACTTCCTGGGTCTGCAACAACCGGTCATGGCAACGAGCAAATACACGTATACACCCACCGTGCCAACGCACACTGTAGCCAATGGACCCAACCTCCTCTGCGGGCCATTTCTGATTCTGAAGCACCCATCCCTCCTGTTGATTAAAACGCATACGCACCTCCAACGTAAACAGGTGCACGAATGCTCTTGCATGCAGCCACCTTCAACGCCCACACAAATCGCCATGCCTGCGCATCCCATCCCGCAGAAACTCAAACGCTCTCTTTGTTCTCTCAGCCGCGCCCACAAGGCAATCCATACATTTAACCCACCCTAACAAACACTCCACAAAACCTAAACATCGTCCGCTCCAAAACCTCCTCCACTGCCGCACATGCCCATCGAACAACCAACTACAGCTACGCTCCGCATAGTCCAAAACATGCAACAACACATCGCATTAAATTTAAAGCACTTCTAGACCAATCAAGCTGACACGCAGACTCAGCGCATTCTACGCAAGTGTTGCTGTGCTCATGTGCGACATCGACGCACTGGCTGAAAGCGCAAAAACGGGCACTAGCCCGTGGGCATAAACACGCAGCAAGGCGAGATCCTGCTGTATCCCTCGAACGTCTGCCTATTTTGTGGGACATCACGATTTTCGCATGCACGCTTCGCCTGTATACACCGTTACTGCACTGAATGCAACCTACTTCCTGGGTCTGCAACAACCAGTCATGACAACGAGCAAGTACACGTGTACACCCACCGTGCCAACGTACACTGTAGCCAGTGGACCCAACCTCCTCTGCGGGCCATTTCTGATTCTGAAGCACCCGTCCCTGATGTTCATAAAAACGCATACGCACCTCCAACGTAAACAGGTGCACGAATGCTCTTGCATGCAGCCACCTTCAACGCCCACACAAATCGCCATGTCTGCGCATCCCATCCCCCAGAAACTCAAACGCTCTCTTTGTTCTCTCAGCAGCGCCAACAAGGCAATCTATCCGTTCAAAAACCCCCACTAAACACTCCATAAAACCTAGCCGTTGCCCGCTCCAAAACCTCCTCCACTGCCGCACATGCCCATCGAACAACCAACTACAGCTACGCTCCACATAGTCCAAAACATGCAACAACACAGCGCACTAAAGTTAAAGCACTTCTAGACCAATCAAGCTGACACGCAGACTCAACGCATTCTACGCAAGTGTTGCTGTGCTCATGTGCGACATCGACGCACTGGCTGAAAGCGCAAAAACGGGCACTAGCCCGTGGGCATAAACACGCAGCAAGGCGAGATCCTGCTGTATCCCTCGAACGTCTACCTATGTTGTGCGACATCACGATTTTCGCATGCACGCTTCGCCTGTATACACCGTTACTGCACTGAATGCAACCTACTTCCTGGGTCTGCAACAACCGGTCATGGCAACGAGCAAATACACGTATACACCCACCGTGCCAACGCACACTGTAGCCAATGGACCCAACCTCCTCTGCGGGCCATTTCTGATTCTGAAGCACCCGTCCCTGATGTTCATAAAAACGCATACGCACCTCCAACGTAAACAGGCGCACGAATGCTCTTGCATGCAGCCACCTTCAACGCCCACACAAATCGCCATGCCTGCGCATCCTATCCCCCAGAAACTCAAACGCTCTCTTTGTTCTCTCAGCAGCGCCAACAAGGCAATCCATACATTTAACCCACCCTAACAAACACTCCACAAAACCTAAACATCGTCCGCTCCAAAACCTCCTCCACTGCCGCACATGGCCATCGAACAACCAACTACAGCTACGCTCCACATAGTCCAAAACATGCAACAACACATCGCATTAAATTTAAAGCACTTCTAGACCAATCAAGCTGACACGCAGACTCAACGCATTCTACGCAAGTGTTGCTGTGCTCATGTGCGACATCGACGCACTGGCTGAAAGCGCAAAAAAGGGCACTAGCCCGTGGGCATAAACACGCAGCAAGGCGAGATCCTGCTGTATCCCTCGAACGTCTGCCTATTTTGTGGGACATCACGATTTTCGCATGCACGCTTCGCCTGTATACACCGTTACTGCACTGAATGCAACCTACTTCCTGGGTCTGCAACAACCAGTCATGACAACGAGCAAATACACGTGTACACACACCGTGCCAACGCACACTGTAGCCAATGGACCCAACCTCCTCTGCGGGCCATTTCTGATTCTGAAGCACCCATCCCTCCTGTTGATTAAAACGCATACGCACCTCCAACGTAAACAGGTGCACGAATGCTCTTGCATGCAGCCACCTTCAACGCCCACACAAATCGCCATGCCTGCGCATCCCATCCCCCAGAAACTCAAACGCTCTCTTTGTTCTCTCAGCAGCGCCAACAAGGCAATCCATACATTTAACCCACCCTAACAAACACTCCACAAAACCTAAACATCGTCCGCTCTAAAACCTCCTCCACTGCCGCACATGCCCATCGAACTGCCAACTACAGCTACGCTCCGCATAGTCCAAAACATGCAACAACACAGCGCATTAAATTTAAAGCACTTCTAGACCAATCAAGCTGACACGCAAACTCAACGCATTCTACGCAAGTGTTGCTGTGCTCATGTGCGACATCGACGCACTGGCTGAAAGCGCAAAAAAGGGCACTAGCCCGTGGGCATAAACACGCAGCAAGGCGAGATCCTGCTGTATCCCTCGAACGTCTGCCTATTTTGTGGGACATCACGATTTTCGCATGCACGCTTCGCCTGTATACACCGTTACTGCACTGAATGCAACCTACTTCCTGGGTCTGCAACAACCAGTCTTGGCAACGAGCAAATACACGCGTACACACACCGTGCCAACGCACACTGTAGCCAATGGACCCAACCTCCTCTGCGGGCCATTTCTGATTCTGAAGCACCCGTCCCTGATGTTCATAAAAACGCATACGCACCTCCAACGTAAACAGGTGCACGAATGCTCTTGCATGCAGCCACCTTCAACGCCCACACAAATCGCCATGCCTGCGCATCCCATCCTGCAGAAACTCAAACGCTCTCTTTGTTCTCTCAGCCGCGCCCACAAGGCAATCCATACATTTAACCCACCCTAACAAGCACTCCACAAAACCTAAACATCGTCCGCTCCAAAACCTCCTCCACTGCCGCACATGCCCATCGAACAACCAACTACAGCTACGCTCCACATAGTCCAAAACATGCAACAACACATCGCATTAAATTTAAAGCACTTCTAGACCAATCAAGCTGACACGCAGACTCAACGCATTCTACGCAAGTGTTGCTGTGCTGATGTGCGACATCGACGCACTGGCTGAAAGCGCAAAAACGGGCACTAGCCCGTGGGCATAAACACGCAGCAAGGCGAGATCCTGCTGTATCCCTCGAACGTCTGCCTATTTTGTGGGACATCACGATTTTCGCATGCACGCTTCGCCTGTATACACCGTTACTGCACTGAATGCAACCTACTTCCTGGGTCTGCAACAACCAGTCATGACAACGAGCAAGTACACGTGTACACACACCGTGCCAACGCACACTGTAGCCAGTGGACCCAACCTCCTCTGCGGGCCATTTCTGATTCTGAAGCACCCGTCCCTGATGTTCATAAAAACGCATACGCACCTCCAACGTAAACAGGTGCACGAATGCTCTTGCATGCAGCCACCTTCAACGCCCACACAAATCGCCATGCCTGCGCATCCCATCCCCCAGAAACTCAAACGCTCTCTTTGTTCTCTCAGCAGCGCCAACAAGGCAATCTATCCGTTCAACAACCCCCACTAAACACTCCATAAAACCTAGCCGTCGCCCGCTCCAAAGCCTCCTCCACTGCCGCACATGCCCATCGAACTGCCAACTACAGCTACGCTCCACATAGTCCAAAACATGCAACAACACAGCGCACTAAAGTTTAAGCACTTCTAGACCAATCAAGCTGACACGCAAACTCAACGCATTCTACGCAAGTGTTGCTGTGCTCATGTGCGACATCGACGCACTGGCTGAAAGCGCAAAAAAGGGCACTAGCCCGTGGGCATAAACACGCAGCAAGGCGAGATCCTGCTGTATCCCTCGAACGTCTGCCTATGTTGTGCGACATCACGATTTTCGCATGCACGCTTCGCCTGTATACACCGTTACTGCACTGAATGCAACCTACTTCCTGGGTCTGCAACAACCAGTCATGACAACGAGCAAGTACACGTGTACACACACCGTGCCAACGCACACTGTAGCCAGTGGACCCAACCTCCTCTGCGGGCCATTTCTGATTCTGAAGCACCCGTCCCTGATGTTCATAAAAACGCATACGCACCTCCAACGTAAACAGGTGCACGAATGCTCTTGCATGCAGCCACCTTCAACGCCCACACAAATCGCCATGCCTGCGCATCCCATCCCCCAGAAACTCAAACGCTCTCTTTGTTCTCTCAGCAGCGCCAACAAGGCAATCTATCCGTTCAACAACCCCCACTAAACACTCCATAAAACCTAGCCGTCGCCCGCTCCAAAACCTCCTCCACTGCCGCACATGCCCATCGAACTGCCAACTACAGCTACGCTCCACATAGTCCAAAACATGCAACAACACAGCGCACTAAAGTTAAAGCACTTCTAGACCAATCAAGCTGACACGCAAACTCAACGCATTCTACGCAAGTGTTGCTGTGCTCATGTGCGACATCGACGCACTGGCTGAAAGCGCAAAAATGGGCACTAGCCCGTGGGCATAAACACGCAGCAAGGCGAGATCCTGCTGTATCCCTCGAACGTCTGCCTATTTTGTGGGACATCACGATTTTCGCATGCACGCTTCGCCTGTATACACCGTTACTGCACTGAATGCAACCTACTTCCTGGGTCTGCAACAACCAGTCATGACAACGAGCAAGTACACGTGTACACACACCGTGCCAACGCACACTGTAGCCAGTGGACCCAACCTCCTCTGCGGGCCATTTCTGATTCTGAAGCACCCGTCCCTGATGTTCATAAAAACGCATACGCACCTCCAACGTAAACAGGTGCACGAATGCTCTTGCATGCAGCCACCTTCAACGCCCACACAAATCGCCATGCCTGCGCATCCCATCCCCCAGAAACTCAAACGCTCTCTTTGTTCTCTCAGCAGCGCCAACAAGGCAATCTATCCGTTCAACAACCCCCACTAAACACTCCATAAAACCTAGCCGTCGCCCGCTCCAAAACCTCCTCCACTGCCGCACATGCCCATCGAACTGCCAACTACAGCTACGCTCCACATAGTCTAAAACATGCAACAACACAGCGCACTAAAGTTTAAGCACTTCTAGACCAATCAAGCTGACACGCAAACTCAACGCATTCTACGCAAGTGTTGCTGTGCTCATGTGCGACATCGACGCACTGGCTGAAAGCGCAAAAATGGGCACTAGCCCGTGGGCATAAACACGCAGCAAGGCGAGATCCTGCTGTATCCCTCGAACGTCTGCCTATTTTGTGGGACATCACGATTTTCGCATGCACGCTTCGCCTGTATACACCGTTACTGCACTGAATGCAACCTACTTCCTGGGTCTGCAACAACCGGTCATGGCAACGAGCAAATACACGTATACACCCACCGTGCCAACGCACACTGTAGCCAATGGACCCAACCTCCTCTGCGGGCCATTTCTGATTCTGAAGCACCCGTCCCTGATGTTCATAAAAACGCATACGCACCTCCAACGTAAACAGGCGCACGAATGCTCTTGCGTGCAGCCACCTTCAACGCCCACACAAATCGCCATGCCTGCGCATCCCATCCCCCAGAAACTCAAACGCTCTCTTTGTTCTCTCAGCAGCGCCAACAAGGCAATCTATCCGTTCAACAACCCCCACTAAACACTCCATAAAACCTAGCCGTCGCCCGCTCCAAAACCTCCTCCACTGCCGCACATGCCCATCGAACTGCCAACTACAGCTACGCTCCACATAGTCCAAAACATGCAACAACACAGCGCAATAAATTTAAAGCACTTCTAGACCAATCAAGCTGACACGCAAACTCAACGCATTCTACGCAAGTGTTGCTGTGCTCATGTGCGACATCGACGCACTGGCTGAAAGCGCAAAAACGGGCACTAGCCCGTGGGCATAAACACGCAGCAAGGCGAGATCCTGCTGTATCCCTCGAACGTCTGCCTATTTTGTGGGACATCACGATTTTCGCATGCACGCTTCGCCTGTATACACCGTTACTGCACTGAATGCAACCTACTTCCTGGGTCTGCAACAACCAGTCATGACAACGAGCAAGTACACGTGTACACCCACCGTGCCAACGCACACTGTAGCCAGTGGACCCAACCTCCTCTGCGGGCCATTTCTGATTCTGAAGCACCCGTCCCTGATGTTCATAAAAACGCATACGCACCTCCAACGTAAACAGGCGCACGAATGCTCTTGCATGCAGCCACCTTCAACGCCCACACAAATCGCCATGCCTGCGCATCCCATCCCCCAGAAACTCAAACGCTCTCTTTGTTCTCTCAGCAGCGCCAACAAGGCAATCTATCCGTTCAACAACCCCCACTAAACACTCCACAAAACCTGAACATCGTCCGCTCTAAAACCTCCTCCACTGCCGCACATGCCCATCGAACAACCAACTACAGCTACGCTCCACATAGTCCAAAACATGCAACAACACAGCGCACTAAAGTTTAAGCACTTCTAGACCAATCAAGCTGACACGCAAACTCAACGCATTCTACGCAAGTGTTGCTGTGCTCATGTGCGACATCGACGCACTGGCTGAAAGCGCAAAAAAGGGCACTAGCCCGTGGGCATAAACACGCAGCAAGGCGAGATCCTGCTGTATCCCTCGAACGTCTGCCTATGTTGTGCGACATCACGATTTTCGCATGCACGCTTCGCCTGTATACACCGTTACTGCACTGAATGCAACCTACTTCCTGGGTCTGCAACAACCGGTCATGGCAACGAGCAAATACACGTATACACCCACCGTGCCAACGCACACTGTAGCCAATGGACCCAACCTCCTCTGCGGGCCATTTCTGATTCTGAAGCACCCATCCCTCCTGTTGATTAAAACGCATACGCACCTCCAACGTAAACAGGCGCACGAATGCTCTTGCATGCAGCCACCTTCAACGCCCACACAAATCGCCATGCCTGCGCATCCCATCCCCCAGAAACTCAAACGCTCTCTTTGTTCTCTCAGCAGCGCCAACAAGGCAATCCATACATTTAACCCACCCTAACAAACACTCCACAAAACCTAAACATCGTCCGCTCCAAAACCTCCTCCACTGCCGCACATGGCCATCGAACAACCAACTACAGCTACGCTCCACATAGTCCAAAACATGCAACAACACAGCGCATTAAATTTAAAGCACTTCTAGACCAATCAAGCTGACACGCAGACTCAACGCATTCTACGCAAGTGTTGCTGTGCTCATGTGCGACATCGACGCACTGGCTGAAAGCGCAAAAAAGGGCACTAGCCCGTGGGCATAAACACGCAGCAAGGCGAGATCCTGCTGTATCCCTCGAACGTCTGCCTATGTTGTGCGACATCACGATTTTCGCATGCACGCTTCGCCTGTATACACCGTTACTGCACTGAATGCAACCTACTTCCTGGGTCTGCAACAACCAGTCATGACAACGAGCAAGTACACGTGTACACACACCGTGCCAACGCACACTGTAGCCAGTGGAGCCAACCTCCTCTGCGGGCCATTTCTGATTCTGAAGCACCCGTCCCTGATGTTCATAAAAACGCATACGCAACTCCAGCGTAAACAGGTGCACGAATGCTCTTGCA
Organism: Eimeria praecox; assembly: GCA_963920595.1. NCBI lineage: Eukaryota > Apicomplexa > Conoidasida > Eucoccidiorida > Eimeriidae > Eimeria > Eimeria praecox. The sequence goes on from OY986954.1 coordinate 118,767, forward strand.
TGCAGCCACCTTCAACGCCCACACAAATCGCCATGCCTGCGCATCCCATCCCCCAGAAACTCAAACGCTCTCTTTGTTCTCTCAGCAGCGCCAACAAGGCAATCTATCCGTTCAACAACCCCCACTAAACACTCCATAAAACCTAGCCGTCGCCCGCTCCAAAACCTCCTCCACTGCCGCACATGCCCATCGAACTGCCAACTACAGCTACGCTCCACATAGTCTAAAACATGCAACAACACAGCGCATTAAATTTAAAGCACTTCTAGACCAATCAAGCTGACACGCAAACTCAACGCATTCTACGCAAGTGTTGCTGTGCTCATGTGCGACATCGACGCACTGGCTGAAAGCGCAAAAAAGGGCACTAGCCCGTGGGCATAAACACGCAGCAAGGCGAGATCCTGCTGTATCCCTCGAACGTCTGCCTATTTTGTGGGACATCACGATTTTCGCATGCACGCTTCGCCTGTATACACCGTTACTGCACTGAATGCAACCTACTTCCTGGGTCTGCAACAACCAGTCTTGGCAACGAGCAAATACACGTGTACACACACCGTGCCAACGCACACTGTAGCCAATGGACCCAACCTCCTCTGCAGGCCATTTCTGATTCTGAAGCAGCCGTCCCTGATGTTCATAAAAACGCATACGCACCTCCAACGTAAGCAGGTGCACGAATGCTCTTGCATGCAGCCACCTTCAACGCCCACACAAATCGCCATGTCTGCGCATCCCATCCCCCAGAAACTCAAACGCTCTCTTTGTTCTCTCAGCAGCGCCAACAAGGCAATCTATCCGTTCAAAAACCCCCACTAAACACTCCATAAAACCTAGCCGTCGCCCGCTCCAAAGCCTCCTCCACTGCCGCACATGCCCATCGAACAACCAACTACAGCTACGCTCCACATATTCCAAAACATGCAACAACACAGCGCATTAAATTTAAAGCACTTCTAGACCAATCAAGCTGACACGCAAACTCAACGCATTCTACGCAAGTGTTGCTGTGCTCATGTGCGACATCGACGCACTGGCTGAAAGCGCAAAAAAGGGCACTAGCCCGTGGGCATAAACACGCAGCAAGGCGAGATCCTGCTGTATCCCTCGAACGTCTGCCTATTTTGTGGGACATCACGATTTTCGCATGCACGCTTCGCCTGTATACACCGTTACTGCACTGAATGCAACCTACTTCCTGGGTCTGCAACAACCGGTCATGGCAACGAGCAAATACACGTATACACCCACTGTGCCAACGCACACTGTAGCCAATGGACCCAACCTCCTCTGCGGGCCATTTCTGATTCTGAAGCACCCATCCCTCCTGTTGATTAAAACGCATACGCACCTCCAACGTAAACAGGCGCACGAATGCTCTTGCATGCAGCCACCTTCAACGCCCACACAAATCGCCATGCCTGCGCATCCCATCCCCCAGAAACTCAAACGCTCTCTTTGTTCTCTCAGCAGCGCCAACAAGGCAATCCATACATTTAGCCCACCCTAACAAACACTCCACAAAACCTGAACATCGTCCGCTCTAAAACCTCCTCCACTGCCGCACATGCCCATCGAACAACCAACTATAGCTACGCTCCACATAGTCCAAAACATGCAACACCACAGCGCATTAAATTTAAAGCACTTCTAGACCAATCAAGCTGACACGCAAACTCAACGCATTCTACGCAAGTGTTGCTGTGCTCATGTGCGACATCGACGCACTGGCTGAAAGCGCAAAAAAGGGCACTAGCCCGTGGGCATAAACACGCAGCAAGGCGAGATCCTGCTGTATCCCTCGAACGTCTGCCTATTTTGTGGGACATCACGATTTTCGCATGCACGCTTCGCCTGTATACACCGTTACTGCACTGAATGCAACCTACTTCCTGGGTCTGCAACAACCGGTCATGGCAACGAGCAAATACACGTATACACCCACCGTGCCAACGCACACTGTAGCCAATGGACCCAACCTCCTCTGCGGGCCATTTCTGATTCTGAAGCACCCATCCCTCCTGTTGATTAAAACGCATACGCACCTCCAACGTAAACAGGCGCACGAATGCTCTTGCATGCAGCCACCTTCAACGCCCACACAAATCGCCATGCCTGCGCATCCCATCCCCCAGAAACTCAAACGCTCTCTTTGTTCTCTCAGCAGCGCCAACAAGGCAATCTATCCGTTCAACAACCCCCACTAAACACTCCATAAAACCTAGCCGTCGCCCGCTCCAAAACCTCCTCCACTGCCGCACATGCCCATCGAACTGCCAACTACAGCTACGCTCCACATAGTCCAAAACATGCAACAACACAGCGCATTAAATTTAAAGCACTTCTAGACCAATCAAGCTGACACGCAGACTCAACGCATTCTACGCAAGTGTTGCTGTGCTCATGTGCGACATCGACGCACTGGCTGAAAGCGCAAAAACGGGCACTAGCCCGTGGGCATAAACACGCAGCAAGGCGAGATCCTGCTGTATCCCTCGAACGTCTGCCTATGTTGTGCGACATCACGATTTTCGCATGCACGCTTCGCCTGTATACACCGTTACTGCACTGAATGCAACCTACTTCCTGGGTCTGCAACAACCAGTCATGACAACGAGCAAGTACACGTGTACACACACCGTGCCAACGCACACTGTAGCCAGTGGACCCAACCTCCTCTGCGGGCCATTTCTGATTCTGAAGCACCCGTCCCTGATGTTCATAAAAACGCATACGCAACTCCAGCGTAAACAGGTGCACGAATGCTCTTGCATGCAGCCACCTTCAACGCCCACACAAATCGCCATGCCTGCGCATCCCATCCCCCAGAAACTCAAACGCTCGCTTTGTTCTCTCAGCAGCGCCAACAAGGCAATCCATACATTTAGCCCACCCTAACAAACACTCCACAAAACCTGAACATCGTCCGCTCTAAAACCTCCTCCACTGCCGCACATGCCCATCGAACAACCAACTACAGCTACGCTCCACATAGTCCAAAACATGCAACAACACAGCGCATTAAATTTAAAGCACTTCTAGACCAATCAAGCTGACACGCAAACTCAACGCATTCTACGCAAGTGTTGCTGTGCTCATGTGCGACATCGACGCACTGGCTGAAAGCGCAAAAACGGGCACTAGCCCGTGGGCATAAACACGCAGCAAGGCGAGATCCTGCTGTATCCCTCGAACGTCTGCCTATGTTGTGCGACATCACGATTTTCGCATGCACGCTTCGCCTGTATACACCGTTACTGCACTGAATGCAACCTACTTCCTGGGTCTGCAACAACCAGTCTTGGCAACGAGCAAATACACGTGTACACACACCGTGCCAACGCACACTGTAGCCAATGGACCCAACCTCCTCTGCAGGCCATTTCTGATTCTGAAGCAGCCGTCCCTGATGTTCATAAAAACGCATACGCACCTCCAACGTAAGCAGGTGCACGAATGCTCTTGCATGCAGCCACCTTCAACGCCCACACAAATCGCCATGCCTGCGCATCCCATCCCCCAGAAACTCAAACGCTCTCTTTGTTCTCTCAGCAGCGCCAACAAGGCAATCCATATATTTAACAACCCCCACTAAACACTCCATAAAACCTAGCCGTCGCCCGCTCCAAAGCCTCCTCCACTGCCGCACATGCCCATCGAACAACCAACTACAGCTACGCTCCGCATAGTCCAAAACATGCAACAACACAGCGCATTAAATTTAAAGCACTTCTAGACCAATCAAGCTGACACGCAAACTCAACGCATTCTACGCAAGTGTTGCTGTGCTCATGTGCGACATGGACGCACTGGCTGAAAGCGCAAAAAAGGGCACTAGCCCGTGGGCATAAACACGCAGCAAGGCGAGATCCTGCTGTATCCCTCGAACGTCTGCCTATTTTGTGGGACATCACGATTTTCGCATGCACGCTTCGCCTGTATACACCGTTACTGCACTGAATGCAACCTACTTCCTGGGTCTGCAACAACCAGTCATGACAACGAGCAAGTACACGTGTACACACACCGTGCCAACGCACACTGTAGCCAATGGACCCAGCGTCCTCTGCCGGCCATTTCTGATTCTGAAGTACCCGTCCCTGATGTTCATAAAAACGCATACGCACCTCCAACGTAAGCAGGTGCACGAATGCTCTTGCATGCAGCCACCTTCAACGCCCACACAAATCGCCATGCCTGCGCATCCCCTCCCCCAGAAACTCAAACGCTCTCTTTGTTCTCTCAGCAGCGCCAACAAGGCAATCCATACATTTAACCCACCCTAACAAACACTCCACAAAACCTAAACATCGTCCGCTCCAAAACCTCCTCCACTGCCGCACATGCCCATCGAACAACCAACTACAGCTACGCTCCACATAGTCCAAAACATGCAACAACACAGCGCATTAAATTTAAAGCACTTCTAGACCAATCAAGCTGACACGCAGACTCAAGGCATTCTACGCAAGTGTTGCTGTGCTCATGTGCGACATCGACGCACTGGCTGAAAGCGCAAAAAAGGGCACTAGCCCGTGGGCATAAACACGCAGCAAGGCGAGATCCTGCTGTATCCCTCGAACGTCTGCCTATTTTGTGGGACATCACGATTTTCGCATGCACGCTTCGCCTGTATACACCGTTACTGCACTGAATGCAACCTACTTCCTGGGTCTGCAACAACCGGTCATGGCAACGAGCAAATACACGTATACACCCACCGTGCCAACGCACACTGTAGCCAATGGACCCAACCTCCTCTGCGGGCCATTTCTGATTCTGAAGCACCTATCCCTCCTGTTGATTAAAACGCATACGCACCTCCAACGTAAACAGGCGCACGAATGCTCTTGCATGCAGCCACGTTCAACGCCCACACAAATCGCCATGCCTGCGCATCCCATCCCCCAGAAACTCAAACGCTCTCTTTGTTCTCTCAGCAGCGCCAACAAGGCAATCCATACATTTAACCCACCCTAACAAACACTCCACAAAACCTAAACATCGTCCGCTCCAAAACCTCCTCCACTGCCACACATGCCCATCGAAATGCCAACTACAGCTACGCTCCGCATAGTCTAAAACATGCAACAACACAGCGCATTAAATTTAAAGCGCTTCTAGACCAATCATGCTGACACGCAGACTCAACGCATTCTACGCAAGTGTTGCTGTGCTCATGTGCGGCATTGACGCACTGGCTGAAAGCGCAAAAAAGGGCACTAGCCCGTGGGCATAAACACGCAGCAAGGCGAGATCCTGCTGTATCCCTCGAACGTCTGCCTATTTTGTGGGACATCACGATTTTCGCATGCACGCTTCGCCTGTATACACCGTTACTGCACTGAATGCAACCTACTTCCTGGGTCTGCAACAACCAGTCATGACAACGAGCAAGTACACGTGTACACACACCGTGCCAACGCACACTGTAGCCAATGGACCCAGCGTCCTCTGCCGGCCATTTCTGATTCTGAAGTACCCGTCCCTGATGTTCATAAAAACGCATACGCACCTCCAACGTAAGCAGGTGCACGAATGCTCTTGCATGCAGCCACCTTCAACGCCCACACAAATCGCCATGCCTGCGCATCCCCTCCCCCAGAAACTCAAACGCTCTCTTTGTTCTCTCAGCAGCGCCAACAAGGCAATCCATACATTTAACCCACCCTAACAAACACTCCACAAAACCTAAACATCGTCCGCTCCAAAACCTCCTCCACTGCCGCACATGCCCATCGAACAACCAACTGCAGCTACGCTCCACATAGTCCAAAACATGCAACAACACAGCGCATTAAATTTAAAGCACTTCCAGACCAATCAAGCTGACACGCAGACTCAACGCATTCTACGCAAGTGTTGCTGTGCTCATGTGCGACATGGACGCACTGGCTGAAAGCGCAAAAACGGGCACTAGCCCGTGGGCATAAACACGCAGCAAGGCGAGATCCTGCTGTATCCCTCGAACGTCTGCCTATTTTGTGGGACATCACGATTTTCGCATGCACGCTTCGCCTGTATACACCGTTACTGCACTGAATGCAACCTACTTCCTGGGTCTGCAACAACCGGTCATGGCAACGAGCAAATACACGTATACACCCACCGTGCCAACGCACACTGTAGCCAATGGACCCAACCTCCTCTGCGGGCCATTTCTGACTCTGAAGCACCCATCCCTCCTGTTGATTAAAACGCATACGCACCTCCAACGTAAACAGGCGCACGAATGCTCTTGCATGCAGCCACGTTCAACGCCCACACAAATCGCCATGCCTGCGCATCCCATCCCCCAGAAACTCAAACGCTCTCTTTGTTCTCTCAGCAGCGCCAACAAGGCAATCCATACATTTAACCCACCCTAACAAACACTCCACAAAACCTAAACATCGTCCGCTCCAAAACCTCCTCCACTGCCACACATGCCCATCGAAATGCCAACTACAGCTACGCTCCGCATAGTCTAAAACATGCAACAACACAGCGCATTAAATTTAAAGCGCTTCTAGACCAATCAAGCTGACACGCAGACTCAACGCATTCTACGCAAGTGTTGCTGTGCTCATGTGCGACATGGACGCACTGGCTGAAAGCGCAAAAACGGGCACTAGCCCGTGGGCATAAACACGCAGCAAGGCGAGATCCTGCTGTATCCCTCGAACGTCTGCCTATTTTGTGGGACATCACGATTTTCGCATGCACGCTTCGCCTGTATACACCGTTACTGCACTGAATGCAACCTACTTCCTGGGTCTGCAACAACCAGTCATGGCAACGAGCAAATACACGTGTACACACACCGTGCCAACGCACACTGTAGCCAATGGACCCAACCTCCTCTGCAGGCCATTTCTGATTCTGAAGCAGCCGTCCCTGATGTTCATAAAAACGCATACGCACCTCCAACGTAAGCAGGTGCACGAATGCTCTTGCGTGCAGCCACCTTCAACGCCCACACAAATCGCCATGCCTGCGCATCCCATCCCCCAGAAACTCAAACGCTCTCTTTGTTCTCTCAGCAGCGCCAACAAGGCAATCCATATATTTAACAACCCCCACTAAACACTCCATAAAACCTAGCCGTCGCCCGCTCCAAAGCCTCCTCCACTGCCACACATGCCCATCGAAATGCCAACTACAGCTACGCTCCGCATAGTCTAAAACATGCAACAACACAGCGCATTAAATTTAAAGCGCTTCTAGACCAATCAAGCTGACACGCAGACTCAACGCATTCTACGCAAGTGTTGCTGTGCTCATGTGCGGCATCGACGCACTGGCTGAAAGCGCAAAAAAGGGCACTAGCCCGTGGGCATAAACACGCAGCAAGGCGAGATCCTGCTGTATCCCTCGAACGTCTGCCTATTTTGTGGGACATCACGATTTTCGCATGCACGCTTCGCCTGTATACACCGTTACTGCACTGAATGCAACCTACTTCCTGGGTCTGCAACAACCAGTCATGACAACGAGCAAGTACACGTGTACACACACCGTGCCAACGCACACTGTAGCCAGTGGGCCCAGCGTCCTCTGCGGGCCATTTCTGATTCTGAAGCACCCGTCCCTGATGTTCATAAAAACGCATACGCACCTCCAACGTAAGCAGGTGCACGAATGCTCTTGCATGCAGCCACCTTCAATGCCCACACAAATCGCCATGCCTGCGCATCCCATCCCCCAGAAACTCAAACGCTCTCTTTGTTCTCTCAGCAGCGCCAACAAGGCAATCCATACATTTAACCCACCCTAACAAACACTCCACAAAACCTAAAGATCGTCCGCTCCAAAACCTCCTCCACTGCCACACATGCCCATCGAACAACCAACTACAGCTACGCTCCACATAGTCCAAAACATGCAACAACACAGCGCATTAAATTTAAAGCACTTCTAGGCCAATCAAGCTGACACGCAGACTCAAGGCATTCTACGCAAGTGTTGCTGTGCTCATGTGCGACATCGACGCACTGGCTGAAAGCGCAAAAACGGGCACTAGCCCGTGGGCATAAACACGCAGCAAGGCGAGATCCTGCTGTATCCCTCGAACGTCTGCCTATTTTGTGGGACATCACGATTTTCGCATGCACGCTTCGCCTGTATACACCGTTACTGCACTGAATGCAACCTACTTCCTGGGTCTGCAACAACCGGTCATGGCAACGAGCAAATACACGTATACACCCACTGTGCCAACGCACACTGTAGCCAATGGACCCAACCTCCTCTGCGGGCCATTTCTGATTCTGAAGCACCCATCCCTCCTGTTGATTAAAACGCATACGCACCTCCAACGTAAACAGGCGCACGAATGCTCTTGCATGCAGCCACCTTCAACGCCCACACAAATCGCCATGCCTGCGCATCCCATCCCCCAGAAACTCAAACGCTCTCTTTGTTCTCTCAGCAGCGCCAACAAGGCAATCCATACATTTAACCCACCCTAACAAACACTCCACAAAACCTAAACATCGTCCGCTCCAAAACCTCCTCCACTGCCACACATGCCCATCGAAATGCCAACTACAGCTACGCTCCGCATAGTCTAAAACATGCAACAACACAGCGCATTAAATTTAAAGCACTTCTAGACCAATCAAGCTGACACGCAGACTCAACGCATTCTACGCAAGTGTTGCTGTGCTCATGTGCGACATCGACGCACTGGCTGAAAGCGCAAAAAAGGGCACTAGCCCGTGGGCATAAACACGCAGCAAGGCGAGATCCTGCTGTATCCCTCGAACGTCTGCCTATGTTGTGCGACATCACGATTTTCGCATGCACGCTTCGCCTGTATACACCGTTACTGCACTGAATGCAACCTACTTCCTGGGTCTGCAACAACCAGTCATGACAACGAGCAAGTACACGTGTACACACACCGTGCCAACGCACACTGTAGCCAGTGGGCCCAGCGTCCTCTGCGGGCCATTTCTGATTCTGAAGCAGCCGTCCCTGATGTTCATAAAAACGCATACGCACCTCCAACGTAAGCAGGTGCACGAATGCTCTTGCATGCAGCCACCTTCAATGCCCACACAAATCGCCATGCCTGCGCATCCCATCCCCCAGAAACTCAAACGCTCTCTTTGTTCTCTCAGCAGCGCCAACAAGGCAATCCATACATTTAACCCACCCTAACAAACACTCCACAAAACCTAAACATCGTCCGCTCCAAAACCTCCTCCACTGCCACACATGCCCATCGAAATGCCAACTACAGCTACGCTCCACATAGTCCAAAACATGCAACAACACAGCGCATTAAATTTAAAGCACTTCTAGACCAATCAAGCTGACACGCAGACTCAACGCATTCTACGCAAGTGTTGCTGTGCTCATGTGCGACATCGACGCACTGGCTGAAAGCGCAAAAAAGGGCACTAGCCCGTGGGCATAAACACGCAGCAAGGCGAGATCCTGCTGTATCCCTCGAACGTCTGCCTATGTTGTGCGACATCACGATTTTCGCATGCACGCTTCGCCTGTATACACCGTTACTGCACTGAATGCAACCTACTTCCTGGGTCTGCAACAACCAGTCATGACAACGAGCAAGTACACGTGTACACACACCGTGCCAACGCACACTGTAGCCAGTGGGCCCAGCGTCCTCTGCGGGCCATTTCTGATTCTGAAGCAGCCGTCCCTGATGTTCATAAAAACGCATACGCACCTCCAACGTAAGCAGGTGCACGAATGCTCTTGCATGCAGCCACCTTCAATGCCCACACAAATCGCCATGCCTGCGCATCCCATCCCCCAGAAACTCAAACGCTCTCTTTGTTCTCTCAGCAGCGCCAACAAGGCAATATATATATTTAACCCACCCTAACAAACACTCCACAAAACCTAAACATCGTCCGCTCCAAAACCTCCTCCACTGCCGCACATGGCCATCGAACAACCAACTACAGCTACGCTCCACATAGTCCAAAACATGCAACAACACAGCGCATTAAATTTAAAGCACTTCTAGACCAATCAAGCTGACACGCAGACTCAAGCCATTCTACGCAAGTGTTGCTGTGCTCATGTGCGACATGGACGCACTGGCTGAAAGCGCAAAAACGGGCACTAGCCCGTGGGCATAAACACGCAGCAAGGCGAGATCCTGCTGTATCCCTCGAACGTCTGCCTATTTTGTGGGACATCACGATTTTCGCATGCACGCTTCGCCTGTATACACCGTTACTGCACTGAATGCAACCTACTTCCTGGGTCTGCAACAACCAGTCATGGCAACGAGCAAATACACGTGTACACCCACCGTGCCAACGCACACTGTAGCCAATGGACCCAACCTCCTCTGCGGGCCATTTCTGATTCTGAAGCACCCATCCCTCCTGTTGATTAAAACGCATACGCACCTCCAACGTAAACAGGTGCACGAATGCTCTTGCATGCAGCCACCTTCAACGCCCACACAAATCGCCATGCCTGCGCATCCCATCCCCCAGAAACTCAAACGCTCTCTTTGTTCTCTCAGCAGCGCCAACAAGGCAATCCATATATTTAACCCACCCTAACAAACACTCCACAAAACCTAAACATCGTCCGCTCCAAAACCTCCTCCACTGCCGCACATGCCCATCGAACAACCAACTACAGCTACGCTCCACATAGTCCAAAACATGCAACAACACAGCGCATTAAATTTAAAGCACTTCTAGACCAATCAAGCTGACACGCAGACTCAACGCATTCTACGCAAGTGTTGCTGTGCTCATGTGCGACATGGACGCACTGGCTGAAAGGGCAAAAACGGGCACTAGCCCGTGGGCATAAACACGCAGCAAGGCGAGATCCTGCTGTATCCCTCGAACGTCTGCCTATGCTGTGCGACATCACGATTTTCGCATGCACGCTTCGCCTGTATACACCGTTACTGCACTGAATGCAACCTACTTCCTGGGTCTGCAACAACCAGTCATGACAACGAGCAAATACACGTGTACACCCACCGTGCCAACGCACACTGTTGCCAATGGACCCAGAGTCCTCTGCGGGCCATTTCTGATTCTGAAGCAGCCGTCCCTGATGTTCATAAAAACGCGTACGCACCTCCAACCTAGAAACAGGTGCACGAATGCTCTTGCATGCAGCCACCTTCAACGCCCACACAAATCGCCATGTCTGCGCATCCCATCCCCCAGAAACTCAAACGCTCTCTTTGTTCTCTCAGCAGCGCCAACAAGGCAATCTATCCGTTCAAAAACCCCCACTAAACACTCCATAAAACCTAGCCGTCGCCCGCTCCAAAGCCTCCTCCACTGCCGCACATGCCCATCGAACAACCAACTACAGCTACGCTCCACATAGTCCAAAACATGCAACAACACAGCGCATTAAATTTAAAGCACTTCTAGGCCAATCAAGCTGACACGCAGACTCAACGCATTCTACGCAAGTGTTGCTGTGCTCATGTGCGACATCGACGCACTGGCTGAAAGCGCAAAAACGGGCACTAGCCCGTGGGCATAAACACGCAGCAAGGCGAGATCCTGCTGCATCCCTCGAACGTCAGCATATGTTGTGCGACATCACGATTTTCGCATGCACGCTTCGCCTGTCTACACCGTTACTGCACTGAATGCAACCTACGTCCTGGGTCTGCAACAACCAGTCATGGCAACGAGCAAATACACGTGTACACCCACCGTGCCAACGCACACTGTAGCCAATGGACCCAGCGTCCTCTGCGGGCCATTTCTGATTCTGAAGCAGCCATCCCTCCTGTTGATTAAAACGCATACGCACCTCCAACGTAAACAGGTGCACGAATGCTCTTGCATGCAGCCACCTTCAACGCCCACACAAATCGCCATGCCTGCGCATCCCATCCCGCAGAAACTCAAACGCTCTCTTTGTTCTCTCAGCAGCGCCAACAAGGCAATATATATATTTAACCCACCCTAACAAACACTCCACAAAACCTAAACATCGTCCGCTCCAAAACCTCCTCCACTGCCGCACATGCCCATCGAACAACCAACTACAGCTACGCTCCACATAGTCCAAAACATGCAACAACACAGCGCATTAAATTTAAAGCACTTCTAGACCAATCAAGCTGACACGCAGACTCAACGCATTCTACGCAAGTGTTGCTGTGCTCATGTGCGACATGGACGCACTGGCTGAAAGGGCAAAAACGGGCACTAGCCCGTGGGCATAAACACGCAGCAAGGCGAGATCCTGCTGCATCCCTCGAACGTCTGCCTATGTTGTGCGACATCACGATTTTCGCATGCACGCTTCGCCTGTATACACCGTTACTGCACTGAATGCAACCTACTTCCTGGGTCTGCAACAACCAGTCATGACAACGAGCAAGTACACGTGTACACACACCGTGCCAACGCACACTGTAGCCAGTGGGCCCAGCGTCCTCTGCGGGCCATTTCTGATTCTGAAGCAGCCGTCCCTGATGTTCATAAAAACGCATACGCACCTCCAACGTAAACAGGTGCACGAATGCTCTTGCATGCAGCCACCTTCAATGCCCACACAAATCGCCATGCCTGCGCATCCCATCCCCCAGAAACTCAAACGCTCTCTTTGTTCTCTCAGCAGCGCCAACAAGGCAATCCATACATTTAACCCACCCTAACAAACACTCCACAAAACCTAAACATCGTCCGCTCCAAAACCTCCTCCACTGCCGCACATGGCCATCGAACAACCAACTACAGCTACGCTCCACATAGTCCAAAACATGCAACAACACAGCGCATTAAATTTAAAGCACTTCTAGACCAATCAAGCTGACACGCAGACTCAAGGCATTCTACGCAAGTGTTGCTGTGCTCATGTGCGACATCGACGCACTGGCTGAAAGCGCAAAAACGGGCACTAGCCCGTGGGCATAAACACGCAGCAAGGCGAGATCCTGCTGTATCCCTCGAACGTCTGCCTATTTTGTGGGACATCACGATTTTCGCATGCACGCTTCGCCTGTCTACACCGTTACTGCACTGAATGCAACCTACTTCCTGGGTCTGCAACAACCAGTCATGGCAACGAGCAAATACACGTGTACACCCACTGTGCCAACGCACACTGTAGCCAATGGACCCAACCTCCTCTGCGGGCCATTTCTGATTCTGAAGCACCCGTCCCTGATGTTCATAAAAACGCATACGCACCTCCAACGTAAACAGGTGCACGAATGCTCTTGCATGCAGCCACCTTCAACGCCCACACAAATCGCCATGCCTGCGCATCCCATCCCCCAGAAACTCAAACGCTCTCTTTGTTCTCTCAGCAGCGCCAACAAGGCAATCCATACATTTAGCCCACCCTAACAAACACTCCACAAAACCTAAACATCGTCCGCTCCAAAACCTCCTCCACTGCCGCACATGCCCATCGAACAACCAACTACAGCTACGCTCCACATAGTCCAAAACATGCAACAACACAGCGCATTAAATTTAAAGCACTTCTAGGCCAATCAAGCTGACACGCAGACTCAACGCATTCTACGCAAGTGTTGCTGTGCTCATGTGCGACATGGACGCACTGGCTGAAAGCGCAAAAACGGGCACTAGCCCGTGGGCATAAACACGCAGCAAGGCGAGATCCTGCTGCATCCCTCGAACGTCTGCCTATGTTGTGCGACATCACGATTTTCGCATGCACGCTTCGCCTGTATACACCGTTACTGCACTGAATGCAACCTACTTCCTGGGTCTGCAACAACCAGTCATGGCAACGAGCAAATACACGTGTACACCCACCGTGCCAACGCACACTGTAGCCAATGGACCCAGCGTCCTCTGCGGGCCATTTCTGATTCTGAAGCAGCCGTCCCTGATGTTCATAAAAACGCATACGCACCTCCAACGTAAACAGGTGCACGAATGCTCTTGCATGCAGCCACCTTCAACGCCCACACAAATCGCCATGCCTGCGCATCCCATCCCCCAGAAACTCAAACGCTCTCTTTGTTCTCTCAGCAGCGCCAACAAGGCAATCCATATATTTAACCCACCCTAACAAACACTCCACAAAACCTAAACATCGTCCGCTCCAAAACCTCCTCCACTGCCGCACATGCCCATCGAACAACCAACTACAGCTACGCTCCACATAGTCCAAAACATGCAACAACACAGCGCATTAAATTTAAAGCGCTTCTAGACCAATCAAGCTGACACGCAGACTCAACGCATTCTACGCAAGTGTTGCTGTGCTCATGTGCGACATCGACGCACTGGCTGAAAGCGCAAAAAAGGGCACTAGCCCGTGGGCATAAACACGCAGCAAGGCGAGATCCTGCTGTATCCCTCGAACGTCTGCCTATTTTGTGGGACATCACGATTTTCGCATGCACGCTTCGCCTGTATACACCGTTACTGCACTGAATGCAACCTACTTCCTGGGTCTGCAACAACCAGTCATGACAACGAGCAAGTACACGTGTACACCCACCGTGCCAACGCACACTGTAGCCAGTGGACCCAGCGTCCTCTGCGGGCCATTTCTGATTCTGAAGCACCCGTCCCTGATGTTCATAAAAACGCATACGCACCTCCAACGTAAACAGGTGCACGAATGCTCTTGCATGCAGCCACCTTCAACGCCCACACAAATCGCCATGTCTGCGCATCCCATCCCCCAGAAACTCAAACGCTCTCTTTGTTCTCTCAGCAGCGCCAACAAGGCAATCCATACATTTAACCCACACTAAACACTCCATAAACCCTAGCCGTCGCCCGCTCCAAAGCCTCCTCCACTGCCGCACATGGCCATCGAACAACCAACTACAGCTACGCTCCACATAGTCCAAAACATGCAACAACACAGCGCATTGAATTTAAAGCACTTCTAGGCCAATCAAGCTGACACGCAGACTCAACGCATTCTACGCAAGTGTTGCTGTGCTCATGTGCGACATCGACGCACTGGCTGAAAGCGCAAAAAAGGGCACTAGCCCGTGGGCATAAACACGCAGCAAGGCGAGATCCTGCTGTATCCCTCGAACGTCTGCCTATGTTGTGCAGCATCACTATTTTCGCATGCTCGCTTCGCCTGTATACACGTACACACCGCTAATGCAGTGAATGCAACCTACTTCCTGGGTCTGCAACAACCAGTCATGACAACGAGCAAATGCACGTGTACACCCACTGTGCCAACGCACGCTGTACCCACTGGACCCACCCTCCTCTGCGGGCCATTTGTGATTCTGAAGCACCCGTCCCTGATGTTCATAAAAACGCATACGCACCTCCAACGTAGAAACAGGTGCACGAATGCTCTTGCATGCAGCCACGTTCAACGCCCACACAAATCTCCATGCCAGCGCATCCCATCCCCCACAAACTGAAACGCTCTCATTGGCCTGTCAGCAGCGCCAACAGGGCAATCCACCCATTTAACCCACCCTAACAAACACTCCACAAAATCTAACCATCGCCCGCTCCAAAACATCCTCCACTGCTACACATTCCCATCGAACTGCCAACCACACCTACGCTCCACATAGTCCAAAACATGCAACAACACAGCATACTAAATTCAAAGCACTTCTAGACCAATCAAGCTGGCACGCTAACTCAACGCATTCTACGCAAGTGTTGCTGTGCTCATGTGCGACATCGACGCACTGGCTGAAAGCGCAAAAACGGGCACTAGCCCGTGGGCATAAACACGCAGCAAGGCGAGATCCTGCTGTATCCCTCGAACGTCTGCCTATGTTGTGCGACATCACGATTTTCGCATGCACGCTTCGCCTGTATACACCGTTACTGCACTGAATGCAACCTACTTCATGGGTCTGCAACAACCAGTCATGGCAACGAGCAAATACACGTGTACACCCACCGTGCCAACGCACACTGTAGCCAATGGACCCAGCGTCCTCTGCGGGCCATTTCTGATTCTGAAGCAGCCGTCCCTGATGTTCATAAAAACGCATACGCACCTCCAACGTAAACAGGTGCACGAATGCTCTTGCATGCAGCCACCTTCAACGCCCACACAAATCGCCATGTCTGCGCATCCCATCCCCCAGAAACTCAAACGCTCTCTTTGTTCTCTCAGCAGCGCCAACAAGGCAATCCATACATTTAACCCACCCTAACAAACACTCCACAAAACCTAAACATCGTCCGCTCCAAAGCCTCCTCCACTGCCGCACATGCCCATCGAACAACCAACTACAGCTACGCTCCACATAGTCCAAAACATGCAACAACACAGCGCATTAAATTTAAAGCACTTCTAGACCAATCAAGCTGACACGCAGACTCAACGCATTCTACGCAAGTGTTGCTGTGCTCATGTGCGACATCGACGCACTGGCTGAAAGCGCAAAAACGGGCACTAGCCCGTGGGCATAAACACGCAGCAAGGCGAGATCCTGCTGCATCCCTCGAACGTCTGCCTATGTTGTGCGACATCACTATTTTCGCATGCACGCTTCGCCTGTATACACCGTTACTGCACTGAATGCAACCTACTTCCTGGGTCTGCAACAACCAGTCATGGCAACGAGCAAATACACGTGTACACCCACTGTGCCAACGCACACTGTAGCCAATGGACCCAACCTCCTCTGCGGGCCATTTCTGATTCTGAAGCACCCGTCCCTGATGTTCATAAAAACGCATACGCACCTCCAACGTAAACAGGTGCACGAATGCTCTTGCATGCAGCCACCTTCAACGCCCACACAAATCGCCATGCCTGCGCATCCCATCCTGCAGAAACTCAAACGCTCTCTTTGTTCTCTCAGCAGCGCCAACAAGGCAATCTATCCGTTCAACAACCCCCACTAAACACTCCATAAAACCTAGCCGTCGCCCGCTCCAAAGCCTCCTCCACTGCCGCACATGCCCATCGAACTGCCAACTACAGCTACGCTCCACATAGTCCAAAACATGCAACAACACAGCGCATTAAATTTAAAGCACTTCTAGACCAATCAAGCTGGCACGCTAACTCAACGCATTCTACGCAAGTGTTGCTGTGCTCATGTGCGACATCGACGCACTGGCTGAAAGCGCAAAAACGGGCACTAGCCCGTGGGCATAAACACGCAGCAAGGCGAGATCCTGCTGTATCCCTCGAACGTCTGCCTATGTTGTGCGACATCACGATTTTCGCATGCACGCTTCGCCTGTATACACCGTTACTGCACTGAATGCAACCTACTTCATGGGTCTGCAACAACCAGTCATGGCAACGAGCAAATACACGTGTACACCCACCGTGCCAACGCACACTGTAGCCAATGGACCCAGCGTCCTCTGCGGGCCATTTCTGATTCTGAAGCAGCCGTCCCTGATGTTCATAAAAACGCATACGCACCTCCAACGTAAACAGGTGCACGAATGCTCTTGCATGCAGCCACCTTCAACGCCCACACAAATCGCCATGTCTGCGCATCCCATCCCCCAGAAACTCAAACGCTCTCTTTGTTCTCTCAGCAGCGCCAACAAGGCAATCCATACATTTAACCCACCCTAACAAACACTCCACAAAACCTAAACATCGTCCGCTCCAAAGCCTCCTCCACTGCCGCACATGCCCATCGAACAACCAACTACAGCTACGCTGCACATAGTCCAAAACATGCAACAACACAGCGCATTAAATTTAAAGCACTTCTAGACCAATCAAGCTGACACGCAGACTCAACGCATTCTACGCAAGTGTTGCTGTGCTCATGTGCGACATCGACGCACTGGCTGAAAGCGCAAAAACGGGCACTAGCCCGTGGGCATAAACACGCAGCAAGGCGAGATCCTGCTGCATCCCTCGAACGTCTGCCTATGTTGTGCGACATCACTATTTTTGCATGCACGCTTCGCCTGTATACACCGTTACTGCACTGAATGCAACCTACTTCCTGGGTCTGCAACAACCAGTCATGGCAACGAGCAAATACACGTGTACACCCACTGTGCCAACGCACACTGTAGCCAATGGACCCAACCTCCTCTGCGGGCCATTTCTGATTCTGAAGCACCCGTCCCTGATGTTCATAAAAACGCATACGCACCTCCAACGTAAACAGGTGCACGAATGCTCTTGCATGCAGCCACCTTCAACGCCCACACAAATCGCCATGCCTGCGCATCCCATCCTGCAGAAACTCAAACGCTCTCTTTGTTCTCTCAGCAGCGCCAACAAGGCAATCCATACATTTAACCCACACTAAACACTCCATAAACCCTAGCCGTCGCCCGCTCCAAAGCCTCCTCCACTGCCGCACATGGCCATCGAACAACCAACTACAGCTACGCTCCACATAGTCCAAAACATGCAACAACACAGCGCATTGAATTTAAAGCACTTCTAGGCCAATCAAGCTGACACGCAGACTCAACGCATTCTACGCAAGTGTTGCTGTGCTCATGTGCGACATCGACGCACTGGCTGAAAGCGCAAAAAAGGGCACTAGCCCGTGGGCATAAACACGCAGCAAGGCGAGATCCTGCTGTATCCCTCGAACGTCTGCCTATGTTGTGCAGCATCACTATTTTCGCATGCTCGCTTCGCCTGTATACACGTACACACCGCTAATGCAGTGAATGCAACCTACTTCCTGGGTCTGCAACAACCAGTCATGACAACGAGCAAATGCACGTGTACACCCACTGTGCCAACGCACGCTGTACCCACTGGACCCACCCTCCTCTGCGGGCCATTTGTGATTCTGAAGCACCCGTCCCTGATGTTCATAAAAACGCATACGCACCTCCAACGTAGAAACAGGTGCACGAATGCTCTTGCATGCAGCCACGTTCAACGCCCACACAAATCTCCATGCCAGCGCATCCCATCCCCCACAAACTGAAACGCTCTCATTGGCCTGTCAGCAGCGCCAACAGGGCAATCCACCCATTTAACCCACCCTAACAAACACTCCACAAAATCTAACCATCGCCCGCTCCAAAACATCCTCCACTGCTACACATTCCCATCGAACTGCCAACCACACCTACGCTCCACATAGTCCAAAACATGCAACAACACAGCATACTAAATTCAAAGCACTTCTAGACCAATCAAGCTGGCACGCTAACTCAACGCATTCTACGCAAGTGTTGCTGTGCTCATGTGCGACATCGACGCACTGGCTGAAAGCGCAAAAACGGGCACTAGCCCGTGGGCATAAACACGCAGCAAGGCGAGATCCTGCTGTATCCCTCGAACGTCTGCCTATGTTGTGCGACATCACGATTTTCGCATGCACGCTTCGCCTGTATACACCGTTACTGCACTGAATGCAACCTACTTCATGGGTCTGCAACAACCAGTCATGGCAACGAGCAAATACACGTGTACACCCACCGTGCCAACGCACACTGTAGCCAATGGACCCAGCGTCCTCTGCGGGCCATTTCTGATTCTGAAGCAGCCGTCCCTGATGTTCATAAAAACGCATACGCACCTCCAACGTAAACAGGTGCACGAATGCTCTTGCATGCAGCCACCTTCAACGCCCACACAAATCGCCATGTCTGCGCATCCCATCCCCCAGAAACTCAAACGCTCTCTTTGTTCTCTCAGCAGCGCCAACAAGGCAATCCATACATTTAACCCACCCTAACAAACACTCCACAAAACCTAAACATCGTCCGCTCCAAAGCCTCCTCCACTGCCGCACATGCCCATCGAACAACCAACTACAGCTACGCTCCACATAGTCCAAAACATGCAACAACACAGCGCATTAAATTTAAAGCACTTCTAGACCAATCAAGCTGACACGCAGACTCAACGCATTCTACGCAAGTGTTGCTGTGCTCATGTGCGACATCGACGCACTGGCTGAAAGCGCAAAAACGGGCACTAGCCCGTGGGCATAAACACGCAGCAAGGCGAGATCCTGCTGCATCCCTCGAACGTCTGCCTATGTTGTGCGACATCACTATTTTCGCATGCACGCTTCGCCTGTATACACCGTTACTGCACTGAATGCAACCTACTTCCTGGGTCTGCAACAACCAGTCATGGCAACGAGCAAATACACGTGTACACCCACTGTGCCAACGCACACTGTAGCCAATGGACCCAACCTCCTCTGCGGGCCATTTCTGATTCTGAAGCACCCGTCCCTGATGTTCATAAAAACGCATACGCACCTCCAACGTAAACAGGTGCACGAATGCTCTTGCATGCAGCCACCTTCAACGCCCACACAAATCGCCATGCCTGCGCATCCCATCCTGCAGAAACTCAAACGCTCTCTTTGTTCTCTCAGCAGCGCCAACAAGGCAATCTATCCGTTCAACAACCCCCACTAAACACTCCATAAAACCTAGCCGTCGCCCGCTCCAAAGCCTCCTCCACTGCCGCACATGCCCATCGAACTGCCAACTACAGCTACGCTCCACATAGTCCAAAACATGCAACAACACAGCGCATTAAATTTAAAGCACTTCTAGACCAATCAAGCTGGCACGCAAACTCAACGCATTCTACGCAAGTGTTGCTGTGCTCATGTGCGACATCGACGCACTGGCTGAAAGCGCAAAAACGGGCACTAGCCCGTGGGCATAAACACGCAGCAAGGCGAGATCCTGCTGTATCCCTCGAACGTCTGCCTATGTTGTGCGACATCACGATTTTCGCATGCACGCTTCGCCTGTATACACCGTTACTGCACTGAATGCAACCTACTTCATGGGTCTGCAACAACCAGTCATGGCAACGAGCAAATACACGTGTACACCCACCGTGCCAACGCACACTGTAGCCAATGGACCCAGCGTCCTCTGCGGGCCATTTCTGATTCTGAAGCAGCCGTCCCTGATGTTCATAAAAACGCATACGCACCTCCAACGTAAACAGGTGCACGAATGCTCTTGCATGCAGCCACCTTCAACGCCCACACAAATCGCCATGTCTGCGCATCCCATCCCCCAGAAACTCAAACGCTCTCTTTGTTCTCTCAGCAGCGCCAACAAGGCAATCCATACATTTAACCCACCCTAACAAACACTCCACAAAACCTAAACATCGTCCGCTCCAAAGCCTCCTCCACTGCCGCACATGCCCATCGAACAACCAACTACAGCTACGCTCCACATAGTCCAAAACATGCAACAACACAGCGCATTAAATTTAAAGCACTTCTAGACCAATCAAGCTGACACGCAGACTCAACGCATTCTACGCAAGTGTTGCTGTGCTCATGTGCGACATCGACGCACTGGCTGAAAGCGCAAAAACGGGCACTAGCCCGTGGGCATAAACACGCAGCAAGGCGAGATCCTGCTGCATCCCTCGAACGTCTGCCTATGTTGTGCGACATCACTATTTTCGCATGCACGCTTCGCCTGTATACACCGTTACTGCACTGAATGCAACCTACTTCCTGGGTCTGCAACAACCAGTCATGGCAACGAGCAAATACACGTGTACACCCACTGTGCCAACGCACACTGTAGCCAATGGACCCAACCTCCTCTGCGGGCCATTTCTGATTCTGAAGCACCCGTCCCTGATGTTCATAAAAACGCATACGCACCTCCAACGTAAACAGGTGCACGAATGCTCTTGCATGCAGCCACCTTCAACGCCCACACAAATCGCCATGCCTGCGCATCCCATCCTGCAGAAACTCAAACGCTCTCTTTGTTCTCTCAGCAGCGCCAACAAGGCAATCTATCCGTTCAACAACCCCCACTAAACACTCCATAAAACCTAGCCGTCGCCCGCTCCAAAGCCTCCTCCACTGCCGCACATGCCCATCGAACTGCCAACTACAGCTACGCTCCACATAGTCCAAAACATGCAACAACACAGCGCATTAAATTTAAAGCACTTCTAGACCAATCAAGCTGGCACGCAAACTCAACGCATTCTACGCAAGTGTTGCTGTGCTCATGTGCGACATCGACGCACTGGCTGAAAGCGCAAAAAAGGGCACTTGCCCGTGGGCATAAACACGCAGCAAGGCGAGATCCTGCTGTATCCCTCGAACGTCTGCTTATGTTGTGCAGCATCACTATTTTCGCATGCTCGCTTCGCCTGTATACACGTACACACCGCTAATGCAGTGAATGCAACCTACTTCTTGGGTCTGCAACGACCAGTCATGACAACGAGCAAATGCACGTGTACACCCACTGTGCCAACGCACGCTGTACCCACTGGACCCACCCTCCTCTGCGGGCCATTTGTGATTCTGAAGCACCCGTCCCTCCTGTTCATAAAAACGCATACGCACCTCCAACGTAGAAACAGGTGCACGAATGCTCTTGCATGCAGCCACGTTCAACGCCCACACAAATCTCCATGCCAGCGCATCCCATCCCCCACAAACTGAAACGCTCTCATTGGCCTGTCAGCAGCGCCAACAGGGCAATCCACCCATTTAACCCACCCCTACTAAACACTCCACAAAATCTAACCATCGCCCGCTCCAAAACATCCTCCACTGCTACACATTCCCATCGAACTGCCAACCACACCTACGCTCCACATAGTCCAAAACATGCAACAACACAGCATACTAAATTCAAAGCACTTCTAGACCAATCAAGCTGGCACGCAAACTCAACGCATTCTACGCAAGTGTTGCTGTGCTCATGTGCGACATCGACGCACTGGCTGAAAGCGCAAAAAACGGCACTAGCCCGTGGGCATAAACACCCAGCAAGGCGAGATCCTGCTGTATCCCTCGAACGTCTGCCTATGTTGTGCAGCATCACTATTTTCGCATGCACGCTTCGCCTGCATACACATATACACCGCTAATGCAGTGAATGCAACCTACTTCCTGGGTCTGCAACGACCAGTCATGACAACGAGCAAATGCACGTGTACACCCACTGTGCCAACGCACACTGTACCCACTGGACCCAACGTCCTCTGCGGGCCATCTATGATTCTGAAGCACCCGTCCCTCCTGTTCATAGAAACGCATACGCACCTCCAACCTAGAAACAGGTGCACGAATGCTCTTGCATGCAGCCACGTTCAACGCCCACACAAATCTCCATGCCAGCGCATCCCATCCCCCACAAACTGAAACGCTCTCACTGGCCTGTCAGCAGCGCCAACAGGACAATCCACCTATTTAGGCCACCCCTACTAAACACTCCACAAAACCTTACAATCCCCCGCTCCAAAACATCCTCCACTGCCACACACGCCCATCGAACTGCCAAATACAGCTACGCTCCACATAGTCCAAAACATGCAGCAACACAGCATACTAAATTCAAAGCACTTCTAGACCAATCAAGCTGGCACGCAAACTCAACGCATTCTACGCAAGTGTTGCTGTGCTCATGTGCGACATGGACGCACTGGCTGAAAGCGCAAAAAACGGCACTTGCCCGTGGGCATAAACACCCAGCAAGGCGAGATCCTGCTGCATCCCTCGAACGTCTGCCTATGTTGTGCAGCATCACTATTTTCGCATGCTCGCTTCGCCTGTATACACATATACACCGCTAATGCAGTGAATGCAACCTACTTCCTGGGTCTGCAACGACCAGCCATGACAACGAGCAAATACACGTGTACACCCACTGTGCCAACGCACACTGTACCCACTGGACCCAACGTCCTCTGCGGGCCATTTGTGATTCTGAAGCACCCGTCCGTCCTGTTCATGAAAACGCATACGCACCTCCAACCTAGAAACAGGTGCACGAATGCTCTTGCATGCAGCCACGTTCAACGCCCACACAAATCTCCATGCCAGCGCATCCCATCCCCCACAAACTGAAACGCTCTCATTGGCCTGTCAGCAGCGCCAACAGGACAATCCACCCATTTAACCCACCCCTACTAAACACTCCACAAAACCTAACCATCGCCCGCTCCAAAACATCCTGCACTGCCACACATGCCCATCGAACTGCCAAATACAGCTACGCTCCACATAGTCCAAAACATGCAACAACACAGCATACTAAATTCAAAGCACTTCTAGACCAATCAAGCTGGCATGCAAACTCAACGCATTCTACGCAAGTGTTGCTGTGCTCATGTGCGACATCGACGCACTGGCTGAAAGCGCAAAAAACGGCACTAGCCCGTGGGCATAAACACCCAGCAAGGCGAGATCCTGCTGTATCCCTCGAACGACTGCCTATGTTGTGCAGCATCACTTTTTTCGCATGCACGCTTCGCCTGTATACACATATACACCGCTAATGCAGTGAATGCAACCTACTTCCTGGGTCTGCAACGACCAGTCATGACAACGAGCAAATGCACGTGTACACCCACTGTGCCAAACGCACGCTGTACCCACTGGACCCAACGTCCTATGCGGGCCATTTATGATTCTGAAGCACCCGTCCCTCCTGTTCATAGAAACGCATACGCACCTCCAACCTAGAAACAGGTGCACGAATGCTCTTGCATGCAGCCACGTTCAACGCCCACACAAATCGCCATGCCAGCGCATCCCATCCCCCACAAACTGAAACGCTCTCATTGCCCTGTCAGCAGCGCCAACAGGACAATCCACCCATTTAACCCACCCCTACTAAACACTCCACAAAACCTAACCATCGCCCGCTCCAAAACATCCTCCACTGCTACACAATCCCATCGAACTGCCAACCACACCTACGCTCCACATAGTCCAAAACATGCAACAACACAGCATACTAAATTCAAAGCACTTCTAGACCAATCAAGCTGGCACGCAAACTCAACGCATTCTACGCAAGTGTTGCTGTGCTCATATGCGACATCGACGCACTGGCTGAAAGCGCAAAAAACGGCACTTGCCCGTGGGCATAAACACGCAGCAAGGCGAGATCCTGCTGTATCCCTCGAACGTCTGCCTATGTTGTGCAGCATCACTATTTTCGCATGCTCGCTTCGCCTGTATACACGTACACACCGCTAATGCAGTGAATGCAACCTACGTCCTGGGTCTGCAACGACCAGTCATGACAACGAGCAAATACACGTGTACACCCACTGTGCCAACGCACACTGTACCCACTGGACCCAACCTCCTATGCGGGCCATTTATGATTCTGAAGCACCCGTCCCTCCTGTTCATAGAAACGCATACGCACCTCCAACCTAGAAACAGGTGCACGAATGCTCTTGCATGCAGCCACGTTCAACGCCCACACAAATCGCCATGCCAGCGCATCCCATCCCCCACAAACTGAAACGCTCTCATTGGCCTGTCAGCAGCGCCAACAGGACAATCCACCCATTTAACCCACCCCTACTAAACACTCCACAAAACCTAACCATCGCGCGCTCCAAAACATCCTCCACTGCTACACACGCCCATCGAACTGCCAAATACAGCTACGCTCCACATAGTCCAAAACATGCAGCAACACAGCATACTAAATTCAAAGCACTTCTAGACCAATCAAGCTGGCACGCAAACTCAACGCATTCTACGCAAGTGTTGCTGTGCTCATGTGCGACATGGACGCACTGGCTGAAAGCGCAAAAAACGGCACTTGCCCGTGGGCATAAACACGCAGCAAGGCGAGATCCTGCTGTATCCCTCGAACGTCTGCCTATGTTGTGCAGCATCACTATTTTCGCATGCTCGCTTCGCCTGTATACACATATACACCGCTAATGCAGTGAATGCAACCTACTTCCTGGGTCTGCAACGACCAGCCATGACAACGAGCAAATACACGTGTACACCCACCGTGCCAACGCACACTGTACCCACTGGACCCAACGTCCTCTGCGGGCCATTTGTGATTCTGAAGCACCCGTCCCTCCTGTTCATAAAAACGCATACGCACCTCCAACCTAGAAACAGGTGCACGAATGCTCTTGCATGCAGCCACGTTCAACGCCCACACAAATCGCCATGCCAGCGCATCCCATCCCCCACAAACTGAAACGCTCTCACTGGCCTGTCAGCAGCGCCAACAGGACAATCCACCCATTTAACCCACCCCTACTAAACACTCCACAAAACCTAACCATCGCCCGCTCCAAACCATCCTCCACTGCTACACATTCCCATCGAACTGCCAACCACACCTACGCTCCACATAGTCCAAAACATGCAACAACACAGCATACTAAATTCAAAGCACTTCTAGACCAATCAAGCTGGCACGCAAACTCAACGCATTCTACGCAAGTGTTGCTGTGCTCATGTGCGACATCGACACACTGGCTGAAAGCGCAAAAAACGGCACTAGCCCGTGGGCATAAACACCCAGCAAGGCGAGATCCTGCTGTATCCCTCGAACGTCTGCCTATGTTCTGCAGCATCACTATTTTCGCATGCTCGCTTCGCCTGTATACACGTACACACCGCTAATGCAGTGAATGCAACCTACTTCCTGGGTCTGCAACGACCAGCCATGACAACGAGCAAATACACGTGTACACCCACTGTGCCAACGCACACTGTACCCACTGGACCCAACCTCCTATGCGGGCCATTTATGATTCTGAAGCACCCGTCCCTCCTGTTCATAAAAACGCATACGCACCTCCAACCTAGAAACAGCTGCACGAATGCTCTTGCATGCAGCCACGTTCAACGCCCACACAAATCGCCGTGCCAGCGCATCCCATCCCCCACAAACTGAAACGCTCTCATTGCCCTGTCAGCAGCGCCAACAGGACAATCCACCCATTTAACCCACCCCTACTAAACACTCCACAAAACCTAACCATCGCCCGCTCCAAAACATCCTCCACTGCTACACATTCCCATCGAACTGCCAACCACACCTACGCTCCACATAGTCCAAAACATGCAACAACACAGCATACTAAATTCAAAGCACTTCTAGACCAATCAGGCTGGCACGCAAACTCAACGCATTCTACGCAAGTGTTGCTGTGCTCATGTGCGACATCGACACACTGGCTGAAAGCGCAAAAAACGGCACTAGCCCGTGGGCATAAACACGCAGCAAGGCGAGATCCTGCTGTATCCCTCGAACGTCTGCCTATGTTGTGCAGCATCACTATTTTCGCATGCTCGCTTCGCCTGTATACACATATACACCGCTAATGCAGTGAATGCAACCTACTTCCTGGGTCTGCAACGACCAGCCATGACAACGAGCAAATACACGTGTACACCCACTGTGCCAACGCACACTGTACCCACTGGACCCAACTTCCTATGCGGGCCATTTATGATTCTGAAGCACCCGTCCCTCCTGTTCATAAAAACGCATACGCACCTCCAACCTAGAAACAGGTGCACGAATGCTCTTGCATGCAGCCACGTTCAACGCCCACACACATCGCCATGCCAGCGCATCCCATCCCCCACAAACTGAAACGCTCTCATTGGCCTGTCAGCAGCGCCAACAGGACAATCCACCCATTTAACCCACCCCTACTAAACACTTCACAACACCTAGCCGTCGTCCGCTCCAAAACCTCCTCCACTGCCGCACATGCCCATCGAACTGCGAACTACAGCTACGCTCTTCAGGGCTCATACAAACCAGTGACCCTAAGCACAACTGACAACACGCATTTATAAAACCACAAACACTCAGAGATGGGAAACTCTGGGTTTCCTGCATTCCAATAATGCGTGAACCTCAGAGGCTCAGTCCGTCGCGACACGCATTGAGCAACATGGCGACGAACCTGCCACGCTGTAGGATTTCTTATGCATTCACCAACCAGCCAAGACGAACCCACACGAAAACTCCAACGTTCCCTATCTGCCTATCCTGCGTGCCGTCGAAAACGCACTTCGTGTCAATGCTGGAAATCATGATGTCCACACAAGCTCAGCTATGCAATCAAAGAGGTACGATGTGCATACGGATCCCAGAGTCGCCTTGAAGAGTACGTTCAACATTAATCCTGCGTATGTTGCACCCAACAATGCCTTCATACACGTCTTCTCCAACAAACAGAAGCATAATGCATCCATACTCATAGGCTGTACCGAAGGAGAAACCGCATAAACAAAAGAAGCCAACACTTCGCACGTTTGCTTTGCGAAAAGCTTGACTACCAAGAAGTTGTGCAAACCACGCCCCAAACCCACGCCGCGCTACGGTATCAATGGTCCGAGCTGGCGTTTGCCTGTTTAGGAGAAATTACTGACACTGTACAAACGTCCAAGCATTTATCGTGTGCTAAAGTCATGCTTGCCACGTTCTTTAGATTCATAAGCTCCCTACGTAACACGGCGCACTTCCTAAACAGCAACCAAGCGTTCCTTGCTTTGCTTCACTTATTGCTCGCCCGCCTCAGGGAGCCGGCCTCACGCTGCATGTACACTCCGTGCACCTTCAGCCACAGCATCTCTCACGAAGGTGCAAGGTGCCTGCGCCGCTCCACGAATGCCGTGTCGCACGCAGTCTTCACAAGGCCTCATTTAGGAGCGCGCAAACACGCACCTACCCAAAGGCAAATCGGCCAAAGCTATCCACCCAACCACCTAACACGAGAAAAGAGCCCCCCGCCGTACTTGTGAAAAACCCGGCTTATATGCACACAGCAACCTGGAGCAACCCGTTGCTCTGAAGGACTGCGAACATCTACACGCTTCCCAAAAGTGTCAACGACGTTGTTTCTTCCGCCCTAGTTTCCAAATAGAACACACAGGCTGCACCAACGTGGCCCACACCATTCCTGCTAAACCATATAGGAGGCCTGCGTCGCTCAAGCAATACAGCATCAGACCCACCATTACTCACAACGCAAATACGTGCCTACACAAACACACCTCCGACAACGCTAACTACCTAACCAGCTGACACAGCCAAAGAGCCTCCAGGCGTACCAGTGAAAAACGCGGTTTCTATACACACTCCAGCCTGCAGAACCCCGTTGCTCTGCAGGGCTGCGAGCACCTACACGTTTCTCAAAAGTGTCAACGGCGCCGCGCAGTCCGCAGTGCCAACCCAGGAGGCTGCAGATATTGTTCTGCATATATTGCATGCTGCGCACATGTCTGCCACGTCGTTGGCGTTATAGCTCAACACCTATCTAGGAGTCGCGGTTCTCGCTTGGTTTAAGCTTCAGCCTGTATTCACCTGAGTGGGCTGAAGGCCTACCTTGCACAGTCAACGCCGCAACCCTGCCTTGCAGTTATTGTGCCCTGTCCTATCATGCCCGTGAATGGAGCACTTCGTGCTACCCCTGATACACGCGAATAGCCACACCATTGCTCCGAGAGATCCTGCGCCAACGAACAATTGATATTTACCGCCAAAGAGAACGGTCGCTCCGCTCCTGGTTTAACTATTCAGGCACTCGATTGCCTCTTTCTGGCTCCCTAGCCGCTAAAATGCCTGCCACCCTACCAAGCTCCCGACGTGGTGCCATTCGAGTACTTTGTATGGGTCTCAACATAACAGGCTGCATAGCCAACGGATAGCCAACGGTAGACACGCCCTCCACACCATCAGAATATATAACCAGTATGTCACCCATCCCAGCTGTGCAAAGGGTTGTGCCACGCAGGAAACCCATGCCGATTACGCAAGTACAGCAGCTTGCGTATGCTACAAAATGCACTCCAGTTGCTGCAGAGATGCTGCACTACTACAAACACAAAGAAGTACCGTAAACCCTAGATACAGAACAATGGTGTGTACATAAGCCATGACCTAACGCATGGCTCCAACCCCACCCCTAAAGCCGGCGCCCAGCAAATGATTACATTCCCCAGATATAGGCTACCAATAACTTCTCCAGCAGACTTGCTCATACTCAAATGCGCATCAGGGCCAGGCAGCCGCCCTAAACGCGTGGTTGCTTGCCCTCCCAATCCTGCCTACGGAGGTGGCGCCAATCACGCCCGTGCTTCTGAATTCAAGCCATGCCACACCCAGCTCTCGTGAAATAGGCAGACGAGGGCGTGCGAACTCAAGAGGCCTTCCAAGTCCTACCCAAATCCAGCATAGAATGAATGCACACACAGAATGCAAGCCCAGGCTAACAGTAGTCGCAAGCGACCCAGCTGCTTGCACCCTAGTGCACAGCACAGTGCCAAGCTCAGCAAGCCTGCCGTGCTAAACACGCAGTGGCATGTACACGCTGACGTTTGTAGATCCGCCTTGCTTGAAACCCACATCCTATACAGTTAAGCCGATTTGGCAAACGTTAATTGCTGAGTAGGCGTGTGCAGGAAGCTGAGCCGCGTTTGCTTAGCGCAACCACTGTTCATTTTCCAGCGGCTTTAGTGAAAATACAAAACGCCCAACCATACGCGCCAGCAACATCGGCCAACTATACACTGACATACACCCTGCCGAGAGACGCGGTGGTAGTGGGGTGCATGCAGCTTAATTCAGCCAGTGCTACACAAAACATGCCCTGCAGTAGGCCAATGAAACGAACTTGAAAGGGCGATCCATTCCACAAACTTGCCCAGTTCAATCCTGTAGTGACAGCCCATATTCTGCAGGCCCATGTCAAGAATGCTGAGCTAAGATACGCCTTCCTGGGTCCATCTGCGGAAGGGCATTAAGAGAAATCGCCAGACTAACCGGGCGCAAGCATGCCCTCGAAACCATTTCCATTGGAGTGCCAGAGACGGCGCACTAGCTCCTAAACTCAAGTTATGTCATGAAAATGTGTCCTGGAATGAACATACAAATAGCGCCTGAAATGCTGATGCATCCGAACCACTAACCTGATCCAAAACGTAGCCAAACTCCGTTGTCTGCACGGCACCGCTACTGAGTAGAATGTTACTAACGATACACCTGCAGAGTATTAGCTGCAAAACACTGCGCTTACCACTGCCGCCGTGCCAAACATGTGATTGGGCATGCTTACCAACATTTCGAATGCCACTTTTGCTTGCAACGCACCCTCTCCTGATGTAAAATGAAGTCGGGAAGGGTACGTTTTGGATATGCGCGTGTATGGAAAGCGCTACATATACGCAACTCGACGGCCACCCTAGCCAACCTTCAGCTACTGCATGCACGTTGGATAGTCTGCAGCTATACTGTAAAGGCCAGCCACATTACTGAGCAAGTGTTCACAACCATTTCTGGGGACTTGTTGGCAATCGCGTACCAGCTCCTGAATCCAAGCCACACCACACAAAGTCGCTTTGGAATCTAAACGAGGTGTGCATTAGATCCTGACGCATTTTGAGCACTACCCAAATCCAACGTTCTAACCAGGGCCCACAGAGTGCAGGCCCACTCTACCAATTTTTCCCAACAACACAGGTGCTTGCAGCCAAGTGAAGAATAAGCAGTATTGCAAGGCCAACGTGTTAGACACAGATGCATAAGCTGGTCAGCATCTCTGCAACGACATTGTCTTTTTCCCACTCGCTGCGAAGGTAAACGTTATTTGCCCCATATGCGAGTGTAGGGAAGGCGCCACCTTGACGTACCGCTACCACTAGCCATATCCAACGCTCACCCAACGCCCAAATCCGGCAGATGCCAATATTTGCTCACGGTGAAATGCCTTGCATCCAAGTGCAGATTACAATGCAAAGGTGCAGGTCCAGCCGGAGTTTGAAAGAGCCGATAAACACCCTCACAGCCATGCCTCTAGACGCGTCGGGAATCACTTACCAGCTTCTGAATACAAACAGTGCAAAACAAAAGCGTGGAGAGCTTGACAAACGAACAAAAGCGCCGGTTTGTTCCGAACGCTACCCAAATCCAACGCCTGGCCAAGGCACATAGTCTGCAGGGTCACGCTACCAGTAATTTCTAACGGCAAAGGTACTTCAACCCAAGCACACAGCACGACGCTTAGCATGTCCGTCACGCGAAGCAGACAGTTGCATGCGCTGACCAGCATCTCTGCATCCACCCTACCCGCAACGCACCCTCTCCTGCGGCAAGAAAAGTGGTTAGTTGCTAAATAAGAATGTGCACGGAATGTGCGCTCTCCATGTAGCTCGGCGTTTACAAGAAGCAAATGCGCAGCCAATGCCAATCCTTTGCTGCCGGCAGTACTTAGCCATGCCTTAGCCATGCCACGCATTTTTACATCCAAGGGCGAACCATGATTCCAAAGACCAGTATTCGCCCCGAAAAGGTATACGCAGATTCTTGCAACCGTTCCTACAAACTTGCTGAAGGCCACGTACCATCTCCTAAGTTCAAATCGACCAACACAAAGATGTCGAGCAATGAACAAGCGAAGCAACGGCGAAATTCTGCTGCGTCGCAGGCTCTAACCGAAACCAACGTTTTGCGAATGCACATTCCCGGCAACTCCCTCCCTAGTAGCAGTTGTAACAGCACGTCTAGTTGGATCCTAGGGCAGACCATGAAGGGTAACATCCCCGCCATACTGAGCATTCATTTTCATGCACCGGCCAGCACCTCTATAGCCACCCGTTGTGGAGCTCACTGCCTGCAGAACCAAAACGATGCTGCACATGTTGTTTGCAGAACAAGCGTATTCGTAGAGGGCTCCACGTTTTCGCAGCGTGGCCACCACCCAAATCCAACGCTCAGCCAACGCCAATTTCCTGCAGGGAGTCACTATCAGTTCGTTCGTACACTACGCCTCCTCCCACCCAAGTGCAGAGCGCCATGATAAGGAGCAGCAACCGTTGTAGGCATGCAAGTAGGCACCATCAGTACCATTTGTGAAGGGTAGCTAAGAGCCACGCACCATCTTCTGAAATCCAGCCACGCCAGGCAAATGCATCGCGGCATAAATATGCGAGATGTGCGTAAAATCCTGAAACATACTAAGCCCTACTCAAACTCAGCACCAACCCAATGCCCAATGCCCAATGCCCAATGGCCACAGCTGGCAGGCCTAGGCTAACAGCTGAAGTTGCTAGCGGCACAGCGGCTTGCACCCAAGTACCGAACACCGGTTTATCATGGCCTCCCCACTAGACACGCAGTTGCACGTGCATGCCGATCTAACTACAGCCATCTTAGTTAGACTTTACTTCCTGCAGAATCAGACCAATACAGCACGCTTTACGTGTTCGAAGGCCCGTGTCGACAAAACATTGACGTCGAGCAGCATAGCGGCTAGCTAAGGATCAGTTGCCGCATATGCATGCCGTACCAATTATTCCTGAAACACCTGCTGCGTCTAACGCGGCAGCTAACGAACTCTAGCTTTGCCCTACAAAGCCGCAAAGCCGTCGTGCAATAGGCTCACGAAGAGAGCGTGAAATCCTAATGCGCCCAAAGTACTAGCCAAATCAAACGCCTACTGAGAACCCATATTCTGCACGCCCATGCCCGCAATAGTTGCACACGGGGCCGCCGTTAGCTTCCAAGTACAGAGCATCAGCCGTAGGATTATCGCCATGCTAAAATGCCAGTTCCATGTGCCTACCAACACCTACACAGCTGCTTTGTTTAGGCCTCACTTTCTGCAGAGTCACAATAATCCTCCAAAACGATAGTTGCCAGGCACGCATGTGCATGGAAGATAGCCAAATCCCACTGCCCAGCAATTACTCAAAATGACCCCGTAGGTTATGCTCTTAGTCTGCGAGTACACCGTATCAATGCTTGCTTGCCGCACACCGACTCCTATCCTAGTGCAGGCCACCATCCCAAGGACCCGCCACAATTGAAACGGGAACGCAAGTTCCCGTTTCAATTGTGGCGGGTCCTTGAAAGAAGTTTTGGGAATCACTCACCAGCTCCTAAATCCAGAGAGTGCCAACCAAATTTTGTATATCCTTGGGGGAACGGCGTGAAATCTTGGCCCATCTCGAGCACTACCCAAATCCAGTGCCCAAAGAATGTCCGTAGCTTGCATGTAAGCGCTCGCAATAGTAATCAGCGACGACGCAGCTTGCACTCAAGTACGCAACGCCAAGCATACCAAGCCAGCCTTGCTGAACACGCAGTAGCAGCGCGGCAGCATCTATACCGCCAACATGCTTGGACCTCACTTGCTGTAGAGCCAAGCCGATGCAGAAAGCTGTAGGTGCTGAGTAGGTGTGTGCAGTCCAGCAGCCGCCTGTGCGCAGCGCAGCCACTGCCGAATTGCAACGCACAGCTAACGTCCATAGTCTCCTGCAACTCGCCGCTAATATTCCGTTCCCCGGACATCTTCTGCAAATGGAGAATGGCGTGATAAGGGCCAGCCACAGTCTTAAATACGCATAAGCCTGCCTTCGCCACTAGTCTGGCAGAGCCGTTGGCAGCAACGCACTAGCTCCTAAATTTAATCCACGAGATACAGTGATGTCGTGGAATACACATGCGCAGGGATCATGAATTTCTGACGCATTCCGACCCCCACAAAAATGCATACTCTAGCTGAGGCCCGTAGTCTGCAAGAACACGCTGGCAAGAGCTACCAACGACGCAACTGCTTGCGTCTAACTCTCGAACACCAAACTTAACGTGCCGGCCAAGCTAGATACACAGTTAAGCGCATTGACCGACATCTACAGAACCGCTTTGCTTGGGCCTCACTTGCTTCAGATTCAAAATAATGCCGCTAAGGTTAGTAGCTAGGGATGCGTATGCAGGCAGAGAGCTGCCTTTAGGGAGATCGCATGTTTTCCAGAAGCTAGGGCCTAGCCAACGCTCATAGTCTGCAGTCTATGGCTATATAGTATGCTGCCAGTAGTACTTCCTCACGGCGCCCGTGCTTACATCCAAGTGAAGACCTTCAATCCTAAGACCAGCCAAGGTGTAAATGCGCAGCTAGGCCTCCTTCAAAATGCTTCTGCAGACTTTCTAGCAATCACTTACCTGCTCCTGAATTTAAATCATGAGGCGCCAAAGCGCAAAACCGTCTTGCAATAGAAATACAGAGGGCGCGGATTATTGAACCACCCATGGTAAGACATTAATCCAACGCCTAACCAAGGAACAGCATCTTCTGGCAAAGGGGAGCAATAGGTATCAACAGCACAACTGCTTGCATTCAACCCTGGAACACCCAGCTTAGCATGCCAGGCATGCTCAACAGACAGTTGCATGTTCCCTCCAGCAAATCTACAACGCTCTTGCTGAGGTCTCACTTGCTGCAGAATCAAAGCGATGCCGCACAATCTAGCCTCTAGAAAGCCTTTACAAGGTTGCATCTGCCTTGAAGCTCCAGCACTAGCTAAGGGCAGGGTACCGCTCTAAACTAGCTTGTGCAAGCCACGGCAACCGTCTCTGCAAGGCTGTTGGCAATTACGCACCAGCTCCTGAATTCATACCACGTGACGCAAAGCCATCGTGATTAAAAAAAAAGTGAAAAATCCTGAAGCAGATTTAGGGTTGTACAAACCCAGCCTCTAGCCAGTGTTCATCCTCTGCCACCCCACACTAACAGTATTTACTAACGGCTTTGCAGCCTGCATCCAACTGCAAAGTGCCAAGCTTTGCATGCGCTTCATGTTAAGCTCACCGTGGCATGTGCCAGCCAGCCTCTTCCCAGGCACACTATTTGCAACTCACCTTCTCCTGAACCAAACCAACGTCGGAGAAGGTAGTTGCTAAATAGTCATGTGCATAAGAGGCGGCTCTTCTATTTGGCTAGACAGTTGCCCAGATGCAGTCTCTAACTAATGCCCATGGTCTACAGGCATGCGTAACCAATACTCAGGCACAAAACACTTGCTTTTAGTCAAGCGCAGATCACCCTGCTAAGGATCAGCCACCGCTCTAAAGAGGGGAAACAAATTCTGTACCAACCAAAATTCGTGCGGTCTACGCACCAGCTCCTGAATTCAAACCAGAGCACACAAAAGCATTGAGGCATTGACGTGCGAAGGCGTGCATGTCGTTGAAACATGGCAGATCTCCAGCAGCATCCTATTCCGACATATGCACAATTCCACTACTCTGAAGGCCCACGCCAGCATGAATTGCTACTAACCGTGCTTTTGCTTATATCCATCTGCAGAAAACCAGGCTTAGCCGGTTGTCTATTCTAAATCCACAGTAGCTTGCGTCATTCAACACCTCCACAGTCACTCTTCTCTTAACGCACAGACTCCTAAAGCAAAATAATATGGCAGACCTTAGTTGCTGCAGAAGCCGGTGCAAAGTAGTCTGCAGGCATATGCTACCTTACTTGCTCTCTGCACACCTGCGTGCATGCAAGTGCAGACCACCATGCTAAGGACCAACCGTAGTCCTAAACGCGCATAAGCGTGCCCTTGTAGCCATTTCTCCAGACTTGTGCGCAATAACACACTAGCTCCTGAATTCAAACAATGGCACACAATTGTGGTTGAATATGCCTGCACAGACGATGTCACGCATCCCAGGCACTACAAGAAACCAAACCATAGGTCATCCTTAGTCTGCAGGACCGTGCTAGCAATAGCGGCGAACAGCCGCCACCTTGCTTACACCTTATCTGCTTCTGAATCACAATAGTGTCGCAAGCGTTAGCAGAAAGACCGTTAAACTCACACAGAGTGGCCACTACCCAAATATTCCTTTCTGCCAGTGCGGCTGTACGCGAGCGACACGAATATATGCTCACGGCACTCCGGTTTATATTGATGTGCTCACCACCACGCTAAGGACCCGTCACAGCCTTAAACACGCAGATGCATGACATCGCAGCCCTTGGCTACAGGCAGTCACCCATCTGCGCCTGAATTCGCGCCATTCCAAATTGAACGCTCGGGGAATACGCATATGAAGAGAACTTAAAATGATGGGGCATCCCGGCACTCTTGACGGTTTCAACGAGCCTGCACGTGCAAGGCAACGCGCGCCAACAAGCAGATGCTCCTTGTGCCTTAAAAAGCAGTTATCACTGGTTAAACGCCAGCGTGCTCAGCAAGGTTGACACGTTTGACACTACCATTGGTACAGGCGGTACAACAATCCTGCATAGCTTCCTACTGCTTCTGTGCGCTTCTGTTGGTCTCATAGTATCGAAGCACCTAGCGTTAGTGCGCGTGCCTCAAAACTACCTCTCTGCATATAGGGAATACGGGTCGCAGGCACGTCAGCCGAGGCGTGAAACGCGGAAGGCATGCTAGCCTTTTTTATCAACTTTTCGCTTGCATGGACGTCGACATTCGGAGGTATGGAAAACACGCCGAATGAATTGTACGAGCTTCGGCCCATAGCTGTCCACCCTGCACCGACGAAGCTCTACGTTAGCACACCACGCGGCACCAGCTTAGCCAAGAAGAACAAGAACAGTTACAAACAATCCTGCCGTTGTTTCACCTCACATTTTCTCCCTGCTAAAAGGAAGCTGCAGCCATGTTGCCGTCAGCTCATGAAGAGCTCGGCTGCTCGCAATCGCATGACTTCCAGCGTTATACCAAGGCACAAGCTCATTAGGCTGATAACACGAACCAAACGTAATGGAAACGGTTTAGATTAACGTCGTAATGAATGCTGTAGGCTGGTGGGACGAAGGGCCGTCCTATCACTATGTATGTGCGTGATTGTGAGAAGAGCACCTGCTCGCGCTTTTGCCCAGCAACCTCACACAGCATATAGTTCTGCCCAAATATGATGGCACACAAATGAAGCGTATGCCTCCTCCGTCTCTGGTCTCTTTGCATTGCAACAGTCCGCCATAGTTGAAGTGCAGCCAAAGGTGGAGGCATAATCGTGTTCCTAAAGCTGAAGGGTACGTAACACACTATTCCCAAAAAATCAACGGATCAGCGCGCGCCGTTCGAAACTATGCCTGCGCCTTTCAGAGGTAGCAGCCCCACATGGCTGGTTTGGTATGTGCATATGTTTAACACAAAGCTACTGCAAAGACACCATTGTGAAGCCCAGCTTTGTGCGAGCTCCGCATCGACCACCCATTCGATACGGCAGCAAGGAGGTAGAGAAATACGCACTCTCACGGTGAGG
Organism: Eimeria praecox; assembly: GCA_963920595.1. Lineage (NCBI taxonomy): Eukaryota > Apicomplexa > Conoidasida > Eucoccidiorida > Eimeriidae > Eimeria > Eimeria praecox. The sequence goes on from OY986954.1 coordinate 156,434, forward strand.
TGCCCGTGAAGAATATATGTTCCAGCCGGAGGCGACTGGGGATCCCTGGACTAAGTTGCCAGTTGAAGCACTTTTGAGCGGATCTTACGCATCTGATGAAGCTTCGGCCTCAATGTTTCAGGACGTTTGACCGGCGAGCGTTCAAGAAGTCCTCCCAACTGAATTCCAAATGACGCCCTTGCTAGCAAGAGGCCAACCGAAATGACGCCCTTGCTAGCAAGAGGCCAACCTCTGTGACTGGGTTCCAAATGCCACATATTTTTAAAGCCTCCTTCAAGGATCACTTCAAGTACCGACGCCTCTATCCTAATCAACTGTTTCAATACCATTGTACACATGTTCCATCCTCAAGGCTCTGAGGCTAATGGCCCGTCCCTGCCTCCCAGTGTCCAAGTCTAGCGTCACGCACCTAACTCCATATGTCTCAACGAACAGCCAGACTCATCTACCCTTGATACCGTACACTGAGACTGTCAAGGGATCCCCGCCCCCTACCCCATTCCACGTAGTCGTCACTGCCGAGAATCCAAAACTAGGGGAAACGACCCTACTGCTTCTCAAACATACGAAAACATCCGGGAAGCTTATGGCAGCCGTGAACTGTGTCTAGCAAGTGCGCATTCATGGGGAATGCTACAGTGGAACCTGCCAGCTGACAAAGCCGATTATCCTTGATGACAGTTCCTTCGTTATGAGTAGAAACAGACTATGCGGCCGTATAAGCATCGCCGGATAAACGAGCCAACGGTGAAATTCGTCAACTAGCACGCGCGTCCCGTTGCGTCTAAAAATGGCATCGACTGAACCCACCCAGGAACGCTAAAGGACGAATGGAGGGACTCTTCTAACGTGTTTCAATTCACTGGTAGAGCCAAGAAGACCACGTGAAAACCGTCAGTTCAACCTCCCCCGAAATGACTAGTATTCAATGATCACCAAAAAGTTGGGAATAAATACCTTACGTGCGTGATGCACTTATTCCAAACATTTAATTGACCGGACTGGTGAAATGCGGGCATGAATCCAATGCCAGTACCCTAGAATTCAATACGAGGGGCGTATCCCACAAACGCAACACGGAGCAGACAAAGGTCTAAAGCAACCGATCCTAACATCCATGTGGCTAGTGCCGAGTGCACTGGAGCTCCAATTTTGCCAATGGCACCCTTTCTCGGCAGTGTTTAGGCGCCAGCCGTAGAAATAAACAACCCTTGAATATAAGTGCCTCCTAAAGAGTGTTAGCCTCACCATACGCCGTCTTCTGTGACCTTTCCACCGTCACTTACATGCAGCGAAGTCCAGCACCCTGCGTCAGCACTAGCACGCTACACCGTCGAACAAGACTGCCTTACGGCACTATCTTCGCCCCACGAATGCAACACACTAACCATTCAAGTTGAGGCCCCGCCAGCCGTCCGTTAGGAAGACTTAGCCGTTTGGTGTCAGTCTTGCTTCATCGCTTGCTCTTACAATCAATCGAGTTCGCCGATGAAAAAATTCCCCCGGTAACTGCCGCTCCTCGTGATCAGGCACAGTCCCTGTATTCCCTTCATGCACCTCGGTTATCCCATTACCCGCAAGCATGTGCTAACTCTGCATACTTCTCGTGCTCACAGCTAGTGCGTCTACCTTTACAAAGCATGCATGCCGTGCCAGCAGAGTTAGTACGTCTGCCTTTCCGTAAAATGGATGCCCAGCTGCTGTGCGCCAAGGACCCACGATGCAGGGGTCTGAACCTCCTTCGGCAAGTCTCCGCTTATTCAGTCCATAGCTGCTCAAATTTTTGTCGGATTGGAGGGCTTTAGAACAACGAAGGACCAACAGAGCCATAGCTACTGCGGCAGTCAGGAAGGCAACTGCGAAGAGGGACGACCTGAAATGGTCACCTCTCTGTATCGGTGAAGAGGTACTCTTGCCCAGCATGAGAACTTCATTGTTTTGGGAAATGGTCTCAGAACTTGGAGCCGATGAAGCCATCCCTTCAATGCTGTCAGTCACGTCCACAAGAAGAGCGGCGAAGACAGCGACAAGTGGCGTGAACTCATGCATTTCGCATGTCAAATGGGTGTATTATTGCCTCGTTTATACAACTCAAAACAACACTCATATAATTTCAATGTAAACTCTCACAGTTCCAATGTAGATATGTATTGGGTGCTTTGTGTGTGCTTCAGCCCGCTCTGCTAGGCATGTATGCACAGTCCTGCAGTGGTCTAGGCTACACAAACTCATTATGTCTCTACCCTTGCATATGTGAAGATGCTGCATGCTTATCGACTGTTGTGGAATATCTTTGCATTATACTATCAAACTGAAGGCGGTACGTGCGATGGTTTCTTCTGTGCAGCCACCTGGCGTAGGGCGATTCGGGCATGATTGGCCCTTGGTCAGTTGATCCTATGCAGACGGAGCTGTAGCAAAAAGGAGGGGCGTCATGCTCTCTTTCATTTTGAATAATCATATTGTTTAGCTGTCTGGTTGCGTCCTTGGGCACTGGGCGTCTTCGTAGAATGCGCTTCGCCCGCATTGAGAGGTGCCATATGTAATAGCATTGTAGAATGCTCTACGGGGTACTAACAGGCATATTCCTGCTTGATCGCCCGCTCACTGTGGAGGGTTAGGTAAGTATATAAATACACCCGGCATTACAGTCTACTATGCTAGCGCGTGCACCGAAAGGGCACTGATTGTGCGAGCATGTGGGGCTGCCGTCTAGCACTAGCTGCAATAAGGAGCATTGCAGGCCATGAAAGGCCTGCCCCTGTCACCACCAGCAGGCCCGTGGCAACGACATCCCAGGCACATGGAAGCGGGAGGTGAGGGCATGCGCTCTTTAGGGCTCTTCAAGCCTTTGACTCCACTGCAACTGGCGACGCTCTTTGGCTGAGGTCGAGGGGTTTCTTTACACGCGATAGCACCAAATGGTTCATAGGGGAAGGTGCGAGCAACGAACTCCACGCTCTGCAGCAAGGCGGCCTAGTGGGTATCAATATTTGGTGAAAAACGAGCTCAAACAATCCTAAGCCGCTTCTTTAAAATCCCTATCGAAACTTCAGTCTTTTGCTCCCCCATAGTGGGTCCTGATCGTGATCGGTTATCGTGGGGAGAAGCTACCCACGATTGGGAACCTCGTCGAGCAGATACGAGCCCTTCTTCCCTATCCCATCCGGTGGTAAACGTATTTCCACCAAGAACATTTAATGAAGAATGCTTCTTTTTTGCCAGGCATTCACATATGACAAGCGCGGCAATGCGGAGTCAGTAGAGGAATTCCTTAGTTCCCTCAGCCTATACTTTCGTCTTCAAAATGCACCAGAGCTACAGTTGGTACTGGCATCTTCTCTATTGAAGGGGATGCACGACGATGGCTGTTGCATCTAAGCACAAACTCCGCTTGCCCGGAGCATACACGGGCATGAGGTTTTTTGGGTATTCTCTGCGCGACAAGTTTACTCCCGGATAGGAGACAATAAGATGAGAGAACAATTTATGGTGGGAATGATAAAACTTAAGTGAGGGAAACTGTCGTTTGAAAGCCGCCATAAGGCATGAAATGAGTAATACACCTCGTTGTGGAATTCTAACGATAGTTTAGGGTTTAGGGTCATTTTCACCATAACTTGTTCTCTTATGTTATTCTTCTCATATCCAGGAATAACCTTGTAGCGCAGAGAATCCCCAAAAGACTGCATCGCTATGGTGTGCGCAGGGCAAGCGGAATTTGTGCTTAGATGCACCCGCCATCGTCATGTGCCCCCTTCAATAGAGAAGATGCCAATACCAACTGTACATCTTCCGGGACATTTTAAAAACGAAGATATTGGCCAAGGGAACTAAGGAATTCCTCTACTGGTTTCACATCGTCGCGCTTGTCATATATGGGTACCTGGCAAAGGTGGAAGCATTCTTCATCAAATGTTCCTGGTGGAAATACGCTTACCACCGGATGAGATGGGAAAGAATCGCTCTTATCTGCTCGATGAGGTCTCTAATCGTGGGTTGCCTCCACCCACGAGAACAGATCACGATCAGGACCCACTATGCAGGAGCAATAGACTGAGGTTTCGATAGAGATTTTAAAGAAGTGTTTAGGGTTTTTTCGAGCTTGTTTTTTTCACCAAATATTGATACGCACTAGGCCGCCCTGCTGCACAGGGTGGGGTTCGTTGCTCTTACCCCCCCGTGTGAACCATTTTGTGCAATAACGTATGAAGAAACTCCTTGACCCCAGCCAAAGACCGTCGCCAGTTGCAGTGGAGTCAAAGAATTGAAGAGCCCTGTAAAGCGCCTGCCCTTTCCTCCCGCTTCCATGTGTCTGGGATGTCGTTTCCACGGGCCTGGGCTGGTGGTGACACGGGCAGGCCTTTCATGGCCTGCCATGCACCTTGATGCAGCTGGTACTGGGAGGCAGCCCCACATGCTCGCACAACCAGTGCCCTTTTGGTGCACGCGCTGGCATAGTAGACTGTAGTGCCGGGCATATTTATACGCTTACCTAGCCCTCCATAGTGAGCGGACGATCAAGCAGGCATATGGCTGCTAGCACCGCTTAGAGCATTCTACAATGCTACTACTACATCTGGCACCTCTGAACACGGGCGAAGCGCATGCTACGAAGGCCTCCAAGATCCAAGAACGTAAACAAACAGCAAAACAATATGATTAATAGAAATGGGAGAGAGCATGACCCCTCTCCTTCTTGCTACAGCTCCGCCTCTACAGGACCAACTAACCACGGGGCCATTGATGCCCGAATCGCCCTACGCCAGGTGACTGCACAGAAGGCACTACCGCACGTACCGCCTTCACTTTGATAGTATAACGCAAAGATATTCAAGAAAAGTCAAGAAACATGCATGGCCTTCACATATGCAAGGGAAGAGACACAAAGAGTTTGTGTAGCCTAGACCACTGTTGCGCATACATGCTCAGGAGAGCGGGCTGAAGCACACACGAAGTATCCAATAGTTATCTACATTGGAACTGTGAGAGTTTACATTGAAATTCTATGATTGTTGTTTTGAGTTCTATAAACAAGGCAATAATACACCCATTTGACATGCGAAATGCATGAGTTCACGCCACTTGTCGCTGTCCTCGCCGCTCTTCTTGTGGGCGTGACTGACAGCATTCACGTTATGGCGACGTCGCTTCCAAGCTCTGAGACCATTTCCCAGCATATTGAAGTTCTCATGCTGGGCAAGAGTACCTCTTCACCGATACAGAGAGGAGAACACAACAGGTCATCCCTCTTTGCAGTTGCCTTCCTTGCTGCCGCGGTAGCTATGGCGCTTTTGGCCCTTCGGTGTTTTAAGGCCCTCCAATCCGACAAAAATTTGAGCAGCTATGGACTGAATAAGCGGAGACTTGCCGAAGGAGGTTCAGATCCCTGCAATGTGGGTTATTGGTGGACAGCAGCTGGGCATCCACTTTACGGAGAGGCAGACATATTAGCTCTGCTGACAGGGCATGCATGCTTTGGAAGGGTAGATATACTATCTCTGCGCACCAGACGCATGCATAGTTAGTATATGCTTGCGGGTAATGGCGTAACTGAGGTGCGCGAAGGGAATGCAGAGACTGTACCTGATCACGAGGAGCGGCAATTACCAGGGAATCTTCCCACCGTCGAGCTCGATTCATTGTAAGAGCATGCGAGACTTACACCTAAACGACTGAAATGGCTAAAACATCCCTAACGGGAGAGTGGTGGGTTCTCAACCTGAATGGTTAGTGTGTTGCATTCGTGGGGCGAATATAGTACCCTAAGGCTGTCTCTTTGACGGTGTAATGCGCTAGTGCTGACGCAGGGCGGTGGGCTTTACTGCTTGTAAGTGACGGTGGGAAGGCCCCAGGAGATGGCGTATCGTGAGTTTAACATCCTCTAAGAGGCATTTATATTCAGGGAACTAGGGTTGCTTGGTTCTACAGCTGGCGACGCTTGCGCCTAAACACTGCCGAGGAAGGGTGCCATCAGCAAAATTGTAGCTCCAGTGCACTCCGCACTAGCCACATGGATGCTAGGATCACTTGCTTTAGACCTTAATCTGCTCCGAGCTGCGCTTGTGAGATATACCCCTCGTATTGAATTTTATGATACTGGCATTGGATTCATGCCGTTTTTGACCAGTCCGGTCAACTACATGTTTGGAAGAAGTGCATCACACACGTAAGGTGTTTATTCCCAACCTTTTGGTGATCATTGAATATGAGTCATTTCGTAGAAGGTTGAACTGATGGTTTTCACGGGGTCTTTGTGGCTGTACCTTTGAATTGAAACACTTTAGAAGAGCCCTTCCATCCGTCCTCAAGTGTTCCTGAGTGAGTGCAGTTGATGCTATTTTTAGATACAACAGGCCGCTTGTGGTAGCTGACCAATTTCACCATTGGCGTGCCTAACCGGCGAAGTTTATGCGGTCACATAGTCTGTTTCTGCTCGTAGCGAAGGGACTGTCATCAAGGATAGTCGGCTTTGTAAGCTGGCAGGTGTCCCCCTGCAGCATTCCCCGTGAATGCGCACTTGCTAGACACAGTTTACGGTTGCCATAGAATTCCCGGATGTTTGCGTATGTTTAGAGAAGCTGTAGGGTCGTTTTTCCCTAGTTTTGCAGTGTTGTCAATGACATCTACATGGAATGGGGTAGAGCGCGCGGATTCCTTGACAGTCTCAGTGTACGGCATCGAGCGTAGATGAATTTGGCTGTTCGTTGAGACATATGGAGTTAGGTGCGTGACGCTAGACTGAGATACGGGGGGCAGGGACGGGCCATTAGCTGCAGAGCCTCGAGGATGGAACATGCGTGTGATGGTATTACAGCCGTTGATTACAAAAGAGGCGTCGGTACTTGAAGTGATCCTTGAAGGAGGCTTTAAAAATATGTGGCATTTGGAACCCAGTCACAGAGGTTGATGTGATTCTTCGAGGTGACATTAAGAATATGCGGCATTTGGGGTTCAATAACAGAGGTTGACCTCTTGCTTGCATGGGTGTCATTTGGAATTCAGCTGGGAGGGCCACTTGGACGCTTGCCGGTTAAATGTCATGAAACATTGAGGCCTAAGCTTCATCAAATGCGGGAGACCCGCTCGAAAATGCTTCAACTGGCAACTTATTCCAACGATCTCCAGTCTCCTCCGGCTGTAGTATATACTATTCACGGGCACCTCACCCTGAGAGTGCTTATTGCTCTACCTCCTTGCTGCCGTATCGAATGGGTGGTCGGTGCGGAACTCGCACAGAGCTTCGCTTCACAATGGTGTCTTTGCAGTAGCTTTGTGTTAGATATATGCACATACCAAAGCAGCGACACGGGTCTGCTAGCTCTGAAAGGCGCAGGCGCAGATTCGAACGGCGCGTGCTGATCCGTCGATTTGTTGGGAATAGTTTGCTACGTACCATTCAGCTTTAGGAACACGATTAAGCCTCAACGTTTTTCTGCATTTCAACTATGGCGGGCTGTTGCAATGCAAAGAGACCACAAACGGGGTAGGCATACGCCTCATTTGTGCGCCACCATATTTGGGCAGAACTATACGCTGTGTGCAGTTACTGGGCAAACGCGCGAGCAGGTGTGCTGCTCACAATCACGCGCATGCATAATGATAGGACGGTCCTTCGCCCCATCAGCCTACAGCATTCCTCACGGCATTAATCTAAAACCCATTAGATCACGCTGGTGCGTGTTTTCAGCCTAATGAGCTTGCATGCTCGTATACCTCTACCAGTCATGCGACTGCGAGCAGCCGCATGAGCAGGGAGCAACAGGACTTCAGCTTCTTTGAAACAGAAGGGAAACGTGTGGTGAAACAACGGCAGCATTGGTTGTAATAGTTATCAGTCTTCTTGGATAAGCTGGTGCCGCGTGGTGAGCTAACATACAGCTTCGTCGGTGCAGGGTGGACAGCTATGTGAGAAAGCTCGAACGATTTATTCCGCATGCTTTCCATAACTGCCAATACCAGCGCGCATGCAGGCGAAATGCTGATTTGAGAAGGCTAGCATGCCTTCCGCATTGCACGCCAATTGCGACTTATCTGCGACCCGCATTCCCTATATGTAGAGAGGAAAGTTTTGAGGCACGAGCACTAACGCCGGGTGTTTCGATGCAATGAGACGAACAGAAGCGCACAGAAGCAATAGGAGGCTATGCAGGATTATTGCCCCGCCTGTCTCAGTGGTAGTATCAAACGTGCTGAGCACGCTGGCGTTTGACCGCAGGTTGCTGCTTTTTAAGGCACAAGGAGCATTTGCTTGCTGGCTCGCGTTGCCTTCCACATGCAGGGGCGTTGAAACCGTCAAGAGTGGCGGGATGTTCCATGATTTCAATATCTTCATATGCGTATTCTCGCTTTGGAATGGCTCAAATTCAGAAGCAGATGGGTGACTGCCTGCAGGCAAGGCCTGCGATGCCATGCATCTGCATGTTTAAGGCTGTGACGGGTCCTTATCATGGTGATGAGCACATCAATATAAGCCGGCGTGCCGTGAGCATATATTCGTGCCGCTGGCGTGCAGCCGTATTGGCAGAAAGGAATGCTCAGGTAGTGGTCACTCTGTGTGACGGTCTTCCTGCGCACGACGTTCCAGCAGCTAACGTTTGCGACACTGTTGTGATTCAGAAGCAAATAAGGTGGTAGCAAGGGGTCGGCTGTTCGCAGCTATTGCTAGCACGGCCTTGCAGACGAAGGATGGCCTATGGTTTGGTTTCTTGTAGTGCCTGGGATGCGTGACATCGTCTGTGCAGGTGTATTCTATGACAATTGCTTGCAGTTGTTTGAATTCAGGAGCTAGTGTGTTACTGCGCACAAGTCTGGGGAAATGGCTGCAAGGGCACGCGTATGCGCGTTTAGGACTGCGGTTAGTCCTTAGCTAGATCTGCACTTGCATGCAGGCAGGTGTGCAGTGAGCAAGTGAGGTAGTGTCTGCCTGCAGACTATTTTGCCCCGGCTTCTGCAGCAACTAAGGTTCTCCATATTATTTTGATTTAGGAGAGGGTGCGTTACGAGAAGAGTGACTGTGGAGGTGTTGAATGACGCAAGCTACTGTGGATGTAGAATAAACAGCCGGCTAAGCTTGGTTTTCTGCAGATGGATATAAGCAAAAGCACGGTTAGTAGCAATTCATGCTGGCGTGGGCCTTCAGAGTAATGGCATTGTGCAGATGTCGGAATAGGATGCTGCTGGAGATCTGCCATGTTTCAACGACATGCACGCCTTCGCACGTCAACGCCTCAATGCTTTTGTGTGCTCTGGTTTGAATTCAGGAGCTGGTGCGTAGACCGCATGAATTTGGGTTGCTACAGAATTTGTTTGCCCTCTTTAGAGTGCTACTCTGGGCTAGACTAAAAACAAGTGTTGGGAGCCCAACTATTGGTTACGCATGCCTGCGGCCCATGGGCACTGGTGGGAGGTTGCATCTGGGCAACTGTCTAGCCAAATAGAAGAGCCGCCTCTTATGCACATGGCTATTTAGCAACTACCTTCTCCGACGTTGGTTTGGTTCAGGAGAAGGTGAGTTGCTATTGTGCCTGGGAAGAGGCTGGCTGGCACATGCCACGGTGAGCTTAACATGAAGCGCATGCAAAGCTTGGCACTTTGCAGTTGGATGCAGGCTGCAAAGCCGTTAGTAAATACTGTTAGTGTGGGGTGGCAGAGGATGAACACTGGCTACAGGCTGGGTTTGTACAACCCTAAATCTGCTTCAGGATTTTTCACTTTTTTTTTAATCACGATGGCTTTGCGTCACGTGGTATGAATTCAGGAGCTGGTGCGTAATTGCCAACAGCCTTGCAGAGACGGTTGCCGTGGCTTGCACAAGCTAGTTTAGAGCGGTACCCTGCCCTTAGCTAGTGCTGGAGCTTCAAGGCAGATGCAACCTTGTAAAGGCTTTCTAGAGGCTAGATTGTGCGGCATCGCTTTGATTCTGCAGCAAGTGAGACCTCAGCAAGAGCGTTGTAGATTTGCTGGAGGGAACATGCAACTGTCTGTTGAGCATGCCTGGCATGCTAAGCTGGGTGTTCCAGGGTTGAATGCAAGCAGTTGTGCTGTTGATACCTATTGCTCCCCTTTGCCAGAAGATGCTGTTCCTTGGTTAGGCGTTGGATTAATGTCTTACCATGGGTGGTTCAATAATCCGCGCCCTCTGTATTTCTATTGCAAGACGGTTTTGCGCTTTGGCGCCTCATGATTTAAATTCAGGAGCAGGTAAGTGATTGCTAGAAAGTCTGCAGAAGCATTTTGAAGGAGGCCTAGCTGCGCATTTACACCTTGGCTGGTCTTAGGATTGAAGGTCTTCACTTGGATGTAAGCACGGGCGCCGTGAGGAAGTACTACTGGCAGCATACTATATAGCCATAGACTGCAGACTATGAGCGTTGGCTAGGCCCTAGCTTCTGGAAAACATGCGATCTCCCTAAAGGCAGCTCTCTGCCTGCATACGCATCCCTAGCTACTAACCTTAGCGGCATTATTTTGAATCTGAAGCAAGTGAGGCCCAAGCAAAGCGGTTCTGTAGATGTCGGTCAATGCGCTTAACTGTGTATCTAGCTTGGCCGGCACGTTAAGTTTGGTGTTCGAGAGTTAGACGCAAGCAGTTGCGTCGTTGGTAGCTCTTGCCAGCGTGTTCTTGCAGACTACGGGCCTCAGCTAGAGTATGCATTTTTGTGGGGGTCGGAATGCGTCAGAAATTCATGATCCCTGCACATGTGTATTCCACGACATCACTGTATCTCATGGATTAAATTTAGGAGCTAGTGGGTTGCTGCCAATGGTTCTGCCAGACTAGTGGCGAAGGCAGGCTTATGCGTATTTAAGACTGTGGCTGGCCCTTATCACGCCATTCTCCATTTGCAGAAGATGTCCGGGGAACGGAATATTAGCGGCGAGCTGCTGGAGACTATGGACGTTAGCTGTGCGTTGCAATTGGGCAGTGGCTGCGCTGCGCACAGGCGGCTGCTGGACTGCACACACCTACTCAGCACCTACAGCTTTCTACATCGGCTTGGTTCTACAGCAAGTGAGGTCCAAGCATGTTGGTTGTATAGATGCTGCCGCGCTGCTACTGCGTGTTCAGCAAGGCTGGCTTGGTATGCTTGGCGTTGCGTACTTGAGTGCAAGCAGCTTCGTCGCTGATTACTATGGCGAGCGCTTACATGCAAGCTACGGACATTCTTTGGGCATTGGATTTGGGTAGTGCTCGAGATGGGCCAAGATTTCACTCCGTTCCCCCATGGATATACAAAATTTGGCTGGCACTCTCTGGATTTAGGAGCTGGTGAGTGATTCCCAAAACTTCTGCAGGGAAACTGCCTTGGGAACTTGCGTTCCCGTTTCAATTGTGGCGGGTCCTTGGGATGGTGGCCTGCACTAGGATAGGAGTCGGTGTGCGGCAAGCAAGCATTGATACGGTGTACTCGCAGACTAAGAGCATAACCTACGGGGTCATTTTGAGTAATTGCTGGGCAGTGGGATTTGGCTATCTTCCATGCACATGCGTGCCTGGCAACTATCGTTTTGGAGGATTATTGTGACTCTGCAGAAAGTGAGGCCTAAACAGAGCAGCTGTGTAGGTGTTGGTAGGCACATGGAACTGGCATTTTAGCATGGCGATAATCCTACGGCTGATGCTCTGCACTTGGAAGCTAACGGCGGCCCCGTGTGCAACTATTGCGGGCATGGGCGTGCAGAATATGGGTACTCAATAGGTGTGTGATTTGCCTAGTACCTTGGGCGCATTAGGATTTCACGCTCTCTTCGTATGCTTATTCGAGGACGGCTTTGTGGGGAATAGCTAGAGTTCGTTAGCTGGCGCCTTATCCGCAACAGGTGTTTCAGAAATAATTGTTGCGGCTTGCATGTGCGGTAACTGATCCTTAGTTAGCCGCTAGGCTGCTTCATGCCACTGTTTTCGCGGCACAGGCCTTCGAGCAAGTAAAGCGTGCTGTATTGGTCTGATTCTGCAGCAAGTGAAGTCTAGCTAAGATGGCTGTAGTTAGATCGACATGCACATGCAACTGCGTGTCTAGTGTGGAGGCCATGCTAAACACGGTGTTCGGTACTTGAGTGCAAGCCGCTGCGCCGTTAGCAACTTCATTAGTTAGCCTAGGTCTGCCAACTGTGGGCACTGGGCATTGGGTAGGTGCTAAGTTTGAATAGTGCTTAGTCTCTTCCAGGATTTCACTCACTTCTCGCATATTTATGCCGCGATGCCTTTGCCTGGTGTGGCTGGATTTCAGAAGGTGGTGCGTACCTCGTAGCTACCCTTTTAAATATGGTGCTGACGGTGCCTACTTGCATGCTTACAACGGCTGCTGCTCCTTATCATGGTGATCTGCACTTGGGTACGAGCAGACGTAATGTACGCACGAACTGATAGTGCCTCCATGCAGGTAATGCGCATTGGCTGGGTGTTGGATTTGGGTGCTGGTCAAGAAAACGTGGAGCTCTCTATGAATACGCTTGTCCTGCAAACAACATGTGCAACACTATTTTGGTTCTGCAGGCAGTGAGCTCCACAACGGGCAGCTACAGAGGTGCTGGCCGGTGCATGCAAATGAATGCTTAGTATGGCGGGGATGCTACCCTTCATGGTCTGCCCTAGGATCCAACTAGACGTGCTGTTACAACTGTTAGTAGTGGGGGGGTTGCCGAGAATGTGCATTCGTAAGACGCTGGGTTCGACTAGTGCCTGCGATGCAGCAGAATTTGCCGTTTCTTCGCGTGTTCATTGCTCGACATCTTTCTGTTGGTCGATTTGAACTTAGGAGATGGTACGTGGCCTCCAGCATGTTTGTAGGAACGGTTGCAAGGGTCTGCATATACATTTTCCTTGCGATGACTGGCCTTTGGAGTCATGGCCCGTCCTTGGATGTAAACATGCATGGCATGGCTAAGTACTGCCAGCAGCAAAGCATTGGCATTGGCTACGCATTTGCTTCTTGTAAACGTCGAGCTACATGGACAGCGCGCATTCCGTGCACATTCTTATTTAGCAACTAACCACATTTCTTGCCGCAGGAGGAGGTGCGTTGTAGGTAGGGTGGATGTAGAGATGCTGGTCGACACATGCAGCTGTGTGCTTCGCGTGACGAGCATGCTAAGCGTGGTGCAAACAGCACCACGCTTAGCATGCGCGGTTAGTAATTACTGGTAGCGTGACCCTGCAGACTATGTGCCTTGGCCAGGCGTTGGATTTGCGTAGTCTTCGGAACAACTCAGCACTTCTGTTCGCGTGTCCAGCTCTCCACGCTTTTGTTTTGCACTGTTTGTATTCAGAAGCTGGTAAGTGATTGCCGACGCGTCTATAGGCATGGCTGTGAGGAAGCATATCGGCTATTTCAAACTCCAGCTGAACATGCATCTTTGCACTGTAATCTGCACTTAGGTGCAAGGCATTTCACTGTGAGCACGTATTGGCACCTGCAGACTTTGGGCATTAGCTGAGCGTTGGACATGGCTAGTGGTAACGGTACGTGAAAGCGGCGCCTTCCGTAGACGGGCATATGGGGCAAATAGCGTTTACTTTTGCAGCGAGTGAGAAAAAGACAATGCCGTTGCACAGATGCTGACCAGCATATACATCCGTGTTTAGCACGTTGGCCATGCTGTGCTGCTTATTCTTCACTTGGCTACAAGCAGCTGTGCTGCTGGCGAAAATTGGTAGAGTGGGCCTGAAGTCTATAGGCCCTGGTTAGACGTTGGATTTGGGTAGCGCTCGAAATGCGCCAGGATTTAATGCACTCCTCGTTTAGATTCCAAAGCGCCTTTGTATGGTATGGGTTGGATTCAGGAGCTGGTACGCGATTGCCAACAAGTCGGCAGAAACGGTTATGAACACTTGCTCAGTAATGCGGATGGCGTTTACAATAAACCTGCAGAATATCCAACGTACATGCAGTAGCTGGCGGTTGGCTTGGGTGGCCATCGAGCTGCGTATATGTAGCACCTTCCCTACACACGCATATCTAACAACTACTCTTCCCGACTTCATTTCACATCAGGAGCTGGTGCGTTGCAAACAAAAGTGGCATTCGAAATGTTGGTAAGCATGCGCAACCGCGTGTTTGGCACGGCAGCAGTGCTAAGCGCAGTGTTTTGCACCTCATATCAACAACGTGTATCGTTAGTAACAATCTCCTCAGTAGCGGTGCCCTGCAGACTACGGGTTTTGACTACGTGCTGGGTCAGGTTAATGGTACGGTTATATCAGGATTTCAGGCTCTAGTTGTATGCTCATTCCGGTACGCCTTTATATGGCATGACTTGAGTTTAGAAGCTAGTGCGCCGTCTCTTGCACGTCCTTAGAAATGGTTCCGAGACCGTGCATGCGCCCGTTTAGTATGGCGATTCCTTTTAATCCCCTTCCGCAGTTGGACCCAGGAAGGCGTATCTTGGCTCATCATTCCTGAAATGGGCCAGAATATGGGCTGTCGCTATACGATTGACTTAGGCAACTTTGTGGAATGGATCGCCCCTTCACGTTCCTTTCGTCTGCCTACTCCACGGCATACTTTGTGTGGCACTGGTTGAATTAAGCTGCATGCACCCCACTACCACCACGTCTCTCGGGAGGGTGTATTCCAGTGTATAGTTGGCCGATGCTGCTCGCAGATATGGTTGGGCTGTGTGTACTTTCACTAAAGCCGCTAGAAGCGGAACAGTGGTTGCGCTACGGAAACGCCGCTCAGCTTCCTGCTCACGCCTACTCACCAACTAACGTTTAGCACATCGACTTGACTCCGTAGGATGTGGGTTTCAAGCAAGGCGACTATTGAAACGTCAGCGAGCACATGCCAATGCGTTGTTAGCACGGCACGCTTGCTGATCTTGGTGCTGTGCACTTGAGTGCAAGCAGCTGGGTCGCTGGCGACTACTGCTAGCTTGGGCGTGCATACTGTGTGTGCATTCATTCTATGCTGGATTTGCGTAGGATTTGGAAGGCATCTTGAGTTCGTACGCGCTCGTCTGCCTATTTCAAGAGAGCTGGGTGTGGCATGGCTTGAACTCAGGAGCACGTGCGTGATTGGCGCCACCTCCGTAGGCAGGATTGGGAAGGCATGCAACCACGCGTTTAGGGCGGCTGTCTGGTTCTGATGCACATTTGGGTACGAGCAAGTCTGCTGGAGAAGGTATTGGCTGCCTGTATCTGGGGAATGTAATCATTTGCTGGGTGCCGGCTTTTGGGGTGGGGTTGGAGCCATGTATTAGGTCATGGCTTATGTGCACACCATTGGCTTGTATCTAGCGTTTACGGTACTTCTTTGTGTTTGTAGTAGTGCATCATCTCTGCAGCAACTGGAGTGCGTTTTGTAGCATATGCGAGCTGCTGTACTTGCTTAATCGGCATGGGTGTCCTGCGTAGCACAACCCTTTGCACAGTTGGGGTGGGTGGCTTACTGGTTATATATTCTTGTGGTGTGGAGGAGTTGTCTACCGTTGGCTATGCAGCCTGTTATGTTGAGACCCACACAAAGTACTCGAAAGACACCACGTCGGGTGCTTGGTAGAGTAGCAGGCATTTTAGCGGCTAGGGAGCCAGAAAGAGGCAACCGAGTGCCTGAATAGTTGAACGAGACGCGGAGCGACCGCTCCCTCTGGCGGTAAATCTCCATGGTTCGTTGCCTCAGAATCTCGAGGAGCAGCGGTGTGGCTATTCCCATGCATCAGGGGTAGTACGAATTGTTCCATTCACGGGCATGATAGGACATGGCACAATAACTGCAAGGCAGCGTTGCATGTTTTAATCACGATGCTGCCCTTGCAACGCGGCCTATCGGAAGCGTGTTATTCGAATCCAGGCACGCTCGCGTTGTGCTTTTCTCTCCTCATGCTACAAATTGTGCAGGGCCATCCGAGGTGATAAGCCTCTCACAGCATCACGTGGATCTTGGCGGAATCGCCATGCAGACTAGATCCCCTCGCAAGGCGTTCTGCAGCTTGCATCCTCATTCAAGAAGCACGCATACACCTAGGTCTGCCAAATATGTCTTTGTAGTGCCAAGTACCACTGTGACCTATAGTCCTGTGGAAGAGATTGAGTGCAATGTATTGAGCACCGCACAAAGAGTGCCTTCAGTGCCCCCGAATAGGTGCAGCCTCACCCATTTTGCGATGTAACGAGCGTGCTCAACCTTGAGGTATGCTTCGTGTTCATCGTTTACTGAACATGATGCGCATGCATTACTTGTGCGATCTTAGTACAAATCCATGTGCTACTGATTCAGTGTATTGTTGGGCGGCATAAGGGGGACAGCGCTGAAACTCAGCTTCGAGGTTGCACCCGTTCTAAACCAGGGCTGCCACATGTGTTCTTCCCTAGCGTCCGCCATTCGTCTGTCTCGTGTTGTGCGTGCCTTTCTGCCTAAAAACTGTACCATATGCTCCCATAGACGGCATTTAAGTTACTGGCAGACTGTAGCGGTCTGCACCATTTTACGTAAAAATCTGTTTTGCATTGTAACATCAGGGGATCCACTGCCGGGCTGTGTCCTGTATCACTGATGCACATAAACATTAGGTATTCTCTAACACCCCACTTGGTTAGTCAAACTAGCTGGGCTTCAATAAGGGTTTTGCAGCCATAGAGGCAACGCGTTCGAGTCTCCACGAAGTGTATGCAACACCCCTCGAAATGGCAAAGGCATTCGTAAGACGTGCTTCAGTTGATATGATCCCTTTCCTATAATGAAGCATCCGCGCATAGCATTCCCAGAATATCTTCTGCAGCTCATCCGCATGCGCTGCTGCTTCCCAAATCTACAACGTGTAGATAGGGACATCAACATACTCTGCGCAGCAGGCGAAAGTGGCTGGGACACATCAGGCAAAGCGTTACTTCCTGCAAAACGACATGCGAGAACTTTCTCGCAAGCATGCTTCCTCTTGGAAGCTGCTCAAATCAATCACGGGCGTACCCTCCAGCTCGGCACCTCCTTTTACATTCCATCAAGCACCTTCACATTTCAGTTAGCTTGCTACGCTGTGCGTCCTTAGTAAGAGGAATGTGCAATCGCAGTGGATTACCATGTGCTCTATATGCCACAACGGAGAGGCAGCCATGGTCTGTTCAAGACCAGTGGCATCCTCAGTAGACGAATACCGCTGTTACAGGAGTTTAAACGCATGCCCCGCTTCATAATATATGCGTGGAGTTCTTGGGTGCGCGCTCCAGCATGCAGCACGTCCCTGGCCTTGAGTACAGACCTATGGCGTTCAGCAGGAAGAGTTCATTAACTCAGATTGTAAGCCTGTTATGGCAGCATACACGTTCTTCCGAATGCATCCGTAGGTACGGCGTATGCTGACAAAAATCCAAATATATGCGATCGATTGCCACAAGCGCCTAACATCTGCTGCATGTACTGATCAAAAGGGGATTTCGGAGGAGCATGCTGTGGCTCTTGACACCCTGTCCTGGTAGAATGCCGTCCCCAGAACGCCTGCACTGGTTTTCTGATACTCCTTTGCATTACACTTGCACTGCACCAGGACAAGAGCAACTGAGCGCCATGGGCTTGCACGTTTCGTGGCTACGACATTAAGGTCTTCCGTGCTTGTCCTAGATGGCCAGCAAGCTGAGTATTCTTTGGTTAGCGCTACTAGGAAGCGTATGCGCTGTCAATACACCTCGAACGTGTATTACGCTGTGGATTTGTGCATGCTGCGCTTCGCATTAAAGCCATGCTAATGCCCCGCCCGCAGTTGCTAATAGCATGCGATTAAGACTATAAGTTCCCGAAACATTTTTGGTAAGTGCTGGTGCAGCTTTTACACAGCAGCCAGATACATTTTGCCCAAGCGGATGCGCCCGACGTTCTCTTTGCTGTGGTTCTCAGAAGGCGATAATTTGCAGTATAATCGATGCATGGTTTCGTTAAAGCTGCTAATAGCGAGGTGCGCCTATTGAACGGCAAACTCCTGGGAGGTTTCAAGCGGTTTCCGTACCTTCCCAAAAGCGGTATTCATGGAGCAGGAGGTACGCTTGTCGCTGTTGCTAGAATTAAGAATGGCAGTGACAAAGTCCTACAAAGCGCGTCTGGAAAAGTGCTCATTCGGGCTACAGGGCGGAAGCTTGCTGCATTGTGCGCTGCGACGAACCGGGGTTCTCGAGAACACCTTCTTCTTAAGGTCTCCACACGAGCCTATCCTGTGGGTGAACTTATATGGACCGTAGCAGGCGACCTTTTCTGGAATGGCCAGCTGAATGCCCTAGCGCGTTGCTTGCTTACATTCGTATCAAAGAACTAGCGCGTTAGGCAAGCTTCGGTGTGTCAAAGAGGGATTCTGCATTCGCGCCACGCCTCCAGTTTCATGTTCGGTTGTTGCAGGAAGTATGCTCCTGGGGGGCGGCAGACTGCAGAAAAATGCTCCTTGTCTCCGCAACCATGATTGGGAGCATCCACTTGTAGCCTGTTGAATGTTCGGCTATGAGCTAACTGGATGAGTCTAGGTGCCACTGCCACCTGCATTGCTCTCGGGATATTCAATATACTAGGCCCGCAAGGGAGAGTTGGCTGAGGCTGAAGCTGCCTAGAAAAGGGTCCCCCCGAGCGGAGTTTCAATGGTGCACTGGCCACAGCGTGCATATATACAGTCTTTGGCAGAGGCCGTTGAGTGCAGAGTGACCATCCAGCCCTTAGTAGTGCCTATAAAATAGGCATTTATGTTTGGAGTTTGACAATAACGACTAAATGCACGGCTTCAGGCCGTACGTCAAAGCTCATCGACAGATGTGAATCAAGGACGGACTGTTGGAAGCATACGCCTGTAAAAAACAAGCTTCTGCCATGGCGATACGTGGATCTCTCGAGTCAGCAAACTCGTGGGCAAGTTATATTTGCTTGCACCATTAAGTCGTACGCCCCTGACCCTTTGGGCAGCTAGGCAGCTCTGCACCAGTCGAACGTTTGGCTTGAGCCATTTTTGAAGCGCAGTTTATGTTTTCGAGGGCAAGCTGGTGCACAGCAATACCTAACGAATGCGAAGTGAGTGAAATGATTCTCATTCTGTTGCGTCAGGAAGTGCGTTTGTCGCCGAAATAGATTTCCCTGCAGACATCGTCCTGTGGCAGCGTCTAGAACACTGATACGCTTGCACTCATGCATTTGCTTGGGCAGATTCTCTACTAGAATGCACTATATAATTTGCATCTGCCGATACATCGTAAACAAGGGCCTGCTCCAGATATCCAATGCGCTCCGAGAAAGTAAATGCATGGACATTTGCAGGTGCTTCCCGCCAATGCTGCCTTCAATCTGAGCGTGTCTGTAACGGCCCCCTCAGGATACTAATCTGAAGAATGTTCAGACACAGCCATCATCAGTTGTAGTCTACCAGATTTCTTCGCATTGGCTCTGCTGCTTTAGAGTGAATCACTCCTTTTTCCCCTCTATTTTGTGGTCAACGCATAGGAATAAGCTTAATATGTGGTTTTAAAGCCGCTTCTATCCGTGAACGATTGCGCATTAGTCTGAAAATTTGAATGCATATCAACCACAGGCTCGTCACAGCCCATTCTAACGAAACAGAATGCCAATATTTGGTATTCAAACGCTCTATCGTACAAGGAGAGGCGGCCTTCCACGCCTAGCCCTTCTAATGAGCCCTCTGGGTCTCCATTGCTCCACCACCTACCTGCCTTTTCCAGTCTGGAAGTTACGCTGTTTACGTTGTCATAGAGCCCTAAGCCTTGTATGAGCTTCCGTATGCATGATTCTCTGCTGAAACCGCGTTGAAAAGTCCCCCTGCAAAAAAGGATCCCATCAGGTGCGAAAATCTAGAATATGGAATTCGCATGTTGCACCCTAATCTCTGACAGGTTGGGCTCTCTCAGAAAGTTCGTTTGCTTCCATTGGTCAAACGTATTCGTCCTAAGTGGCTGCATTAGCTAGTACAGTCTGAAGACGGTGCGATTTCAAGGGTTGCGGACTTAAGTCGTGACTAACACGGCGGCCCCAAGGATTATGCCCGCCACGTGGATTTGAACTCCCTCCCTTCCATCTTGCTTATCGTACAGGCCTCTTCGATTGCTAGCGCCTTGGAGTGCTCTCGCGTCAACAAAAGGCACCTTATGCAGTTGAATGCGGCCTGGTGTATGGCGCTATGTGTGTGCCGCCGCTGCTGCCATTGCAGGCTCAATGCCGCTACTCCAGTATGCTGCATTGAGCCAAATAATGCCCCAGGAAACGATTGTGACCACCTCTGCTTCATTCCGTGCGCTAGGATATGCCGGGATGCGTTTGGTGAATTACACGGCTTTGCTGGTGCCGTCGCGCTAGCGCCAGTTATGCTCTACGGGACAGTCACGACGGCCCAGACCGATTCTATATCTCGTAACATTCACTGGTTGAAGAGGTTCATTGCAAACCTTGGTCTCTAATTCGTCGCCATGGATGCAAAATGGCATGAAAGCTCTCTCTGGAGAGTCCTGGTGGATGGACTGGTTCAGCAAGTGTGTTTCAGGCGGTTGGGGGTCTGCTGGTTACCAGTGGGCAGTCCTCAGCAAAGCTTGTAGCCTGCGCTGGGGAGTTTTTAAACCCTAGCCAACGTGCAGTGATGCATGGGTTTGGCTGATAGTACTTCGCCTTAGAATGTTCCACGGACCTGCTATTTGTTTGGACGTGATTAAGGCGTCTTTTCCACAGCCTCGGCAGGTTGGAAGCTTGACAGTGTGAGTGTGGGCGCCCTTAGTGCTAGAGAAGCCATCCGAGAGAGTACACTAGCGGGTGCCAGTATTTAGGGCATGGCCTTCGTGCTTGATGAATTCACCTGCATGCATGCCTCAGGAAAGGTTGGGGTTTGGCCACTGATGCGCCGGAGGCAGGTTCGGAGGGTGTGTTCTTCGGCTGACTTGAAGTATCTCTTCTACGTATTTGTTTAGGCTGAGGTTCACACGGTGGATTACCTTCCATGGTTAAAGAAGTGCTCGCCTTGTGAGGGGTGTGGAACGTGGTTGTGAACTAGAAAGCTGTTTTGATATTCAGCACGTGGGTGCATGCGATGTAAGCACCGGCATGCTTTTCTGTGCAAGCGAGTGCGGCTTCTAGCAACAGTATCTTCAACACCGGTAGCAGCCGCATCGCATTGCGCGCCTCGCATCCTTTTAACGTTTTATGGCAAGCAATGCCATCATGCTGGAGTGCCCTCCCCTACCGGCGGCATTGCATCTCTGCCTCATATTTTGTGCGGGCTACTGCTTGCGACTAAAATGATATCCGCAAGGTGCCTTCTACCAGCTCTGATGGGCTCCGTTAGGCAGTTATTATCACAGAGGTTGACCTAAGGAGAGCGTGCAGTGTATACCTCGTAGCCAGGGGCCAGGTGTGGATGCCGCAGGAAGTATGGAGCTAACGGCAGACACCCTGATGCGGTCGTCTGCACTTCTAACCAGACTAAGCATGGCATGGAGTGCATGAAATTACTCTGCAGGTAGGCCTGGATGCATACCCTCATGACACCGTTGTAGCAGCGTGGAGCAACCTACTGCAACCTACTGAAATTATCTTCCCCTTTGCTAGATGCAAAGACTTTTATGGAGCATGTGCGGCGCTGGCCTTGCATGACAAACAACGTACGCGGGGCCGCTTAAAGCGGTTGTGTGCAATGCTTCTTCTCAGCAAGTAAGTCCAGTTTCATTTGCCCCTTGTAGCTAGCAACGAAGGATGCTTGCCATCAGGAAAGCCAATCAGCGGGTTTGACTTTCCTGTAGCCTCCCGATGTGACGGCAAATGGGGAGTGTCAACCACTGCAAGTACCATATTTCTTCTTGCTTTATTCATTAGAACTTTTCCTTGGGAAGCTTCACTGTTGTGCAGCGTATGGTGCAAGCCCCGCGCCTCCGCTTTGACGAAGGAGGAAAGACAAAATGCGCCTTTTATTCACATTTTTTTCCTGGGGCTACACTATCAGCCTCGTGTGCGTGTAAGAGCCAGTGTAATGGGGGAGATGCATCTCCGCGGTCCAATCTGTTTGTTTTCTGGGCGAATTAGCGATAACGTCTGACAAGCCCAGCTTTAGTGCTTCCATACAGGAGTGCACACTTTAACTGCGCGTTCTGCAGCCGATATTCCTTTAGCATAGACGAATACGTGGCATATGATCAAACTGATTATCCCGGAAAATCTGGAGAGGTGAGCAACGGGGAGCGCGCACCCACCTCTCCTTCCTACCAGCATCCAGCGTCACCCGTTGGGCGCTCGGCTTGCCAAAGGCGGAAAAATGCACGATAAAATGTGTCTAACAGTTGCGTACAACGGAGACACTCTGAAAATTCAGGAAACGAGTTGAGAGGTAGAAGCAAGGAACTCAGAATACCATGAACAACAGGCTGCCGTCATTTCGATGGTGCATGACGCTAGACTCACTTAAGATGCCGGACGATCCCTAACAGCGAGTGAGCGGGACGGGCCGGTTGTCCCTCGCACTGCAACGCTTTGCGCAACGTAACGCTGCACGCAAGAGTGAAAGCCGACGAGTCTGCGTTCTCTTCTTCGCTACAATGCATCGCATGAGGGTAGTAGAGATGCCTTACACAAGCATGGGGATGCACAGGCTATGCTGCTCTGGCTGGATAGGCGAGCCCATAGAGGATTCTTCTGGTCGCTCTTTTACAATTGTGTATGCGTCAAAGAATGTGAGTGAACGAGCCTTCGAGGCCGCTCTACAACTTTCCGCCTCTGCTTCTGGTGGTAAAACGTAATGGTTTGTGTAAATGATTTTACGAGCTAGTTCGGTGTCGTTTCTGGAAACGCATTACCGAAGGAACAAATCCAACTGTATCGTCCAATTGGGAAGTGTGCGTGCCAGGGAGAGTGCGTTTGGGCAGCAAGTGCACAATAGAGACGGGGTTTGGCATTTTGCAAGCCCAGCTCTATAATGCTTGCGCAAAACTCCAGTGTCCATCGTGCGCTGTAGAGCAGCAGCGGGAAGGAAGGACCGTGATGTATTGTTTCGCTGGATCAGCAGTCGAACGCTTAATTATTAGCGTTCACTAGGAGCATGTATTTGGAAAACTGGTGGCGGCCGGTGCGAAGCTGATAAGGGAACCCGCCACACGCTTTTTCAGCAAGCAGACTATTTCTGGTCATAGCACGTCCTGATTGGCTGGCGGTCGTCGACTGGGCTTCGCACCAAGAACAATAATTCTAGAGATGCTTAGAACGATTCGCAGGTGGATCACCAACTGCGAGCGCTAGCGGGGAAACGATTTAAGAAGGAGCATGACTACGACTGGTATACTATCAGTTGTGCTTGTGGACGCCTTTTAATATTGCGTACATTTCTTTACTTATGGAAAACACTGGAGATGCACGGATTCGACAGCTTGTAAGTCGCGACAGCCAAACCTCCCTTTATCTCAGAATATAATCGTTCGCCATCCAGCAGCAGCTAGTCGCCCGTTGATCGTGCAGCTGCTAAGTCGTTGCCATTCGGAAGTGCATGGAATACAATGGGAAAACAACCGGAGCAGCTTGCATGAAGATGTAGACGAACCGGCGTACATTGGTCACCCGAAGGCCTCACCTTGCAAGCTTGTCGGCTGGTACGTCGGTTCTGCGGGAAATGATATCACGTACGGCTCTTGACTTGCGGAAGACGTTAGTGACGCGCGAAATCGGAAGTTTGTAAGTCACCGCAATCAAAAGCTTTCCCACTGATCAAGCGCGCCGTTGGTCGTCAGCGAACAGCAGCTGGCTTGCAACTTTGCCCCACTAATCAATCTATGATCGCGCAGCTGCTAAGTTGTTGACAGCGGCGGATGATTGAAATATGCTGGGAAGCATATCAGGACGGCACGCAGACCCTGCAAATGCTGAAGAATATGCGTGCATTTGATACCCGAGGGCCTCATACTGCAAGCCTGCTGTCCACAAGGCATACACGAACATTCTGCGGGGTCCCACTGGGGAAAACATGCTTGGTTTGGAAATGCAGGCGCTGTTCCCCAACGTGCAATATGCTAGCGTGCAAGAAGAAGGCATTCCATGCCTTACGACACCAGGTTATAGGTGAATATAAGAGTCATGGGGGGCGCTTTGAATCCGTACGCGTGCCTGGCTGATGGATAGGCAGCCTGTCTCCAGCCTTAGACCTGCACACGCTACAACACAAAGCATACCCAAAAAGCAGGCGTAGCCCCGCTTTTCATTTTGGAGTGCAACTGGCAACAGTTATGGACGGGCAGCACCCACGGTCATGGTCATGAAACAATAAAGGCACAATTGTCCGCTTGGACTGCGATTCAAAACCGGGTTCGAGCGCAGCCATAAAGCGGCTGCCGAAATCTTTCGCGGGCAGGTCAGGTTGAACAGTGAAGACAAATTTCCACTACCTTATTTTTCAAAGGACTTGAAGAATGCTAGCAAAGCTCCACCGGCCTCGTTCCTCTGGGAAAGAAGCTGAATCCTAAAACGCCTCTACAGGTAGAGTCTTTTGCAATCCCACTAGCATGATGTTTAAATGAAACAGCGTGGCATACCCTGGGGTACTTATTCTAAAAGCGCGAATCCACCTACACTGGCGCAGCCATGTACCTGCTTAGTTGAGCGGAGAATGAACAGAAACTGCTGCACAAGGAACGGGGGGCTGGGCTCACAATTGTGGGCATCAGCTAAGGGAAAGGAGGCGTTCCGCTAGCGCATTGACAGCCACCGCTAGATAACTAAAATGGTTAACGGGTGCAAGTAGTTGTCTGAAATTTCTTGTTAGGTTGATTACTTGGCCTTTTACGCGCGGGCTGCGGCTCGACATCGTGTGGAAGCCTGTTTGGGCCTCATAAAGCAGTGCAATACCAAAAATAGTCACCAGGAAGCCCCATACATACTGAGCAATGGGTGTATGTACAAGCCGTCGCGGAATTTAGTGCAGGCGGAGAAACCGCTGGCGGCGTCTTGTACCATGATGCGCGCCTCAGGATACAGAAAATCGTGGCCTAGGCCTTGGTCCTCTACACGACAGCCTTAATGCGCACACGAGCTAATTGTTACCAGGCTGGCTACTGAAAGTATAGTCGGGAGCGTGGCTGCATGAGGTGGATAGGCGGACGAAGAGGAGAGCCGATTACTGCTGCAACTCGGGAGGTAGGTCCGTTAGCGCCTACACCTGCAGAGTACAGGCATTGATTACCCCTTACATCTGGGAGTAGCCGATATCCCAAGGAGTACCGCCTCTCCCTACATCTATATATATCCTGCATATTTTATTTCACTTTATCAGCACGCTCGATGAACCAAGAGGGTCTAATGGGTATAGGGACGCAGACTGGCGCGCGCAGCCTTGTCCGTAGATGGCATTTAGGCTATGCGTAGCATGGTCTTCTACATGTGAGTGCAAACACGTGTCTCGTTAGGGGCTACTGCTAGCGTAGGACTGCACAAGCAATATACTTGTTGGGGTTGGATCTGGGTTAGGCACAGGATGCTGCCTGTTCATGCTTCGCGCTCGCATGCCACTGCCACGATATTTTTTTCATCGCATGGTTTGAATTCAATAGGGGGTGCGTGAATGCTAACATGCCGGTAAAAATAGCTGGCGGGGCATGCATATTGGTGGCTGGCAATTGCTTAGCACAGCGATCGGTTGTGGAATGCAAGGGACTGTGCCATGAGCAAGGACTGGTAGCTTATCCCTGCGCATTGAAGGCAGTGGTTGTGCGTTGCATTTGGGGGATCCGAATATCTAAAAGCGTCGCGTCGTTCCTAGTGATACCCATTTAGCAGCTGGCACTTTCGATGTTATTCCATTTCAGCATCAAAACCGAGGCGCCAAGAGCATGTAGAGGGTATAGAGGCGCTGGTCGGCACACGCAAAATTGTGCATCGATGGTTTTTTGGCCACACTTAGCATGCTGTTCTTCACGTGGATACAAAAAAGTGTATAATTTAACCATTGCTATACTGAGCCTACAGAGTATGAGCATTGGCTCGCCGCTGCATAAGCGTGGTGCTGGATATGTGTTAGGATACCACCTCTTCGCATATCTAGCGGCGACGCTTTGGGGGGCAAAGGTTGAATTCAGGAGGTGGTGCGTTGTTGGCAGCATGTCTGCACATGTGGCTAGGAGGGCATGCCTATGCAAGCGTAAGACGGCCGCTTGGTCTCGCGATATTTGCTTACACCTTCGTAAACGCGAGCATGGCGGGAGAAATGTTGGTGAGGTATACCTTCGCAGAAACAGCATTGGTTGGCTGGTGGATATGCTTGGTGTGGCCGACGTGAGTGCAAAAGAAGTTTTCCTCCGCATACCCATAAGGAGCAACTACCGTTCACGAGAATAACATGATTTAGGAGGAGGTGCGTTGCAAGACCTTTGGCTGGAGGGACGCTGGGCGGCATATTCAACTGTGGGCTTAGCATCTTGGCGATGCCATACTTGATGTTCTGCACCTGGACGGAAGCAGATGCCGTTGCTTAGCTGTGTATGCTTGAGCGTGAAGCGTATGTGCATTGGTAACGTGTTGCATTGGGATGGTGATCGCGATGCTTCAGGACTTCAGCCTCACTTCGCATAACTGTGGTATGGCTCGATCTCAGGAGCTGGTGCGTTATTGTCACCAAGCGTAAAAATATGGTTGCAAGGGTATATATATGCTTGCTTATGAAGGTGGGCGGCCCTCAGGATGTTGAAATGCACTTACATGCTTTCACATATGCCGTGGACTTGCACTGGTAGCGTATGAATAATATGAGCAGTGGCTGGAGATCGGATTTGGATAGTGACCAAGACGCAAATTAGCCTTCTTTCTATCCGCACATGGATTCTGCAACTAGGAGTTACATCACCACTTTGGTTTTACAGAATGTGAGGTCCATGTAGGGTAGGTGTAGAGATGCTTGCCAGCACATGCAACTGTGTGGTTATTGTGTTGGCCATGCTGAGCCTGGTGTTCTGTGTCTGGATGCAAGTATCAGCGTTGTTAATAGATACTGATGATGTAGGAGTGTGAAATATGGGCATAGTTTCGCTGTGGTATTTGGCTGGTGATCGACGTACACCAGGAATTAAACGGCTCATTGCATTTCTAGCGAGCGGTATCACCCAGGGATGCGCTTGAGTGCAGCGGCTTGAATCCAGAAGCTGGTGAGTGGTTGCCAACAAGCGTGTAGAAATGGTTGAGAGGCGAAGCATATGCATACATTGAGCGTTGGCTACTTCACAGGTTGGCAGCCAACACGTTTATATGGACAGTTTCACCACTAGCAAGTATGGCAGCGGATTCTGTTCTATACGCACCTAAGGAGTAACTGGCGCTTCCTAGGTCAACCTGATATAGGAGAAGGTGCGCTGAGAATTGTGGCTGTAGAGAACTTGTCCGACGCATGCAAGTGCGTGCTTAGAAATTTGACCGTGCTATGCTTGGCGCGTTGCACTAGACTGCAAGCAGCCGTGGCGTTCATAAGCATTGCTAGCGTGTTTCCGCCGCTATGGGTAGTATGTAGGCGTTGGGTTGGGAAAGTGCTGGGTATGAGCCAATATTTCACCGTCACGCAAAAAACATCCGGGAGCGCTTTCTGTAGCATGCTTTGAATTCAGCAGATGGTGGGTGATTGCCAATATGTCTCTAGGAGTGATTGCCTGGGTGTGCATATGCTTGTTTAAAACAATGGAAAGTCCTCAGAATGCTAATAAATACTTCTATGATATCAGGCTTGCGGCCAGCAAGAATCATGCCAACACAGTATGGCCACTGCATTTGACTAGTGGTGGAAATAAGAACACTTTGCACCTCCGTCGCACGCGTAATTCAAAAAATTGAGAATTGCCATATATTTTTGAGTCTGCAGAGCGTGAGGTGCAAGCGGGGTGGCTGGAAGGGTGCTGGCCGGCCCACGCAACTATGTGCTTAGCAGGACAGCCATGCTGGGACCGGTGTTGTGCACTTTGGTATAAACAGCTGTGCCCTTAGCAGCTACTGCTGGCGAGGGTTAGCAGACTGTTATCGTTGATTAGGTGGTGGATTTCCGTTGCTCTCTACGACCACCGGGCTCTCGTCGCATATCCGTCTCCCAACGCAGGGCATGGCCGGAATTCAGGAGCTGGTGCGTGATTGTTAATACCTGTATAGAGGTAGCTAGCAGGGCAGTCGCGTGTGTGCTTACGTTTGTGATGCGGGCTCATAATGCTAATTAGCACTTTGCGGTAATTATGGATGCCGTGAGCCACCGTTAATTGCGCACACTCGCACAGTACGCGCACTAATTCGGTTTAGCATTAGGAGAGATTGTGAGGCGAGTAACCGTCTTGCCTCTAATGCATACGCGAATCCAGCAACCAACGGCTGCAGCATCATTTTCATCCTGCAGAGCGTGAGGCCTCAGCAGCGTACTGGGCCACCACGTAGAAGCATGCGTTTATTGGTGCTGCCCTACCAAGCTTGGTATTCCTTAGCAACTAATGCTAGCGCAGGCCTGCAGACACTAGGGATAGTTTCAGGGTCAGCTTGGGGTAGTTGCCGGCTGGTGCCAGGACTTGAGAGTCTCGTCCAATATCAATCCCGCGATGCGTTTGCGCGGTACGGTTTGAGTTCAGAAGGTGGTGCGCTATTGCCAGCACGCCTGTGGATACGCTTGAGAGGGTCTGCATAGACATGTTTAGGACGATGGCTCAGCGCCAGCATGCATATTTGCGAAAGGATGTATGCAGATCGTGTGCTGTTGGCATGCAATGGTACAGTGTACATTTATATATATTATGGGTATTTTTTGACGTTTGATTAAGCTAGTGGCCAGCCTGCGTGGATGCGCCTTCTTCCATGGGCATCTCCGTAGAGCAGCTATCGTTCGCAGCTTTGTTCTGTTTTAGGAGGAAGTACGCTGCGAATAAGGTGGTTGTGGGGGTGTTGGCCGGCATGTGCTACTGTGTATATACAATTGCACCCATGCCAAGGGTGGTATTCTGCGCTTTGATACAAATCGCTTTGTCTTTGAAAACTATTTCTAGCACGAGTCTTTAGATTATGGCCATTGTTCCGTGTTGGGGTTGGGTATTGTCCGGCATGCATCATGCCTCCACCGTTTTAGTGCATATCTACCCCGCGACTATTTGAAATGGGAACGTTTGAAATCAGGAGCTGGTGCGTGAGCCAACACGTGCGCAGAAATATGGGCATTGGCTGGGCACTGGATTGGGGCGATGGCCAACGTGCGTGCACGCGCCTCCTTTTGGGGGGCATGCCAAGAGCGATCACCTCTTGCGGCAGTTTTGGCCTTCAGGAGGAGGTACGTTGCATGCAAGGTAGCTTTAATAGATGTTCGCCTGCGCACGCATCTACGTCTGTACCATAGAGGCCAGGCCACTCTCAGTGCACTGCATTTAGACGCAAGGAGCTTTCCCATTAGTAACTTTTGTTAGCGTGAACCTTTCATCCTAGGTATGGGTATCCTTTTGCTGTTGAATTTGGGAGGTGCTCTGCTTGCACCAGGGCTTCACCGTCTCACATGTCCACCCGGAAACGCTGTTCGTAGGCGCTTCTGGAAAGCAGCAGCGGGTGCGTTATTTCCAAAATGCCTGTTGACGTAGTTGCCAAGGTTTGCGTGCTCGCGTTCAAGACGGTGGCTGCTCCTCAGGATGTTGCACTCTACTCTACCGTAAGCAATTTGGCCGCGGCAAAGAAAGGGTGGCGCATAGCGGCAAAGTATGGGCATTGGTTGGGCACTCAATCTGGCTGGTGGCTGAAACGCAGACGCGTTGAAGCCCTGCTGTGCTCATGGTTCAGGAAACTGAAGATTACAATATTATTTCGATTCTACAGCTAGTGAGCTCCAAGCAGGGTAGCTTTACAGGTATTGTCCGGCGCATGCAACTTAGTATTTTGTGTTATATTCATTCTCCGGTCGGTGCTCTGCACTCAGAGGCGAGCGGTTGTATCATTTATTAACTATTGCTAGCATGGGCACGCAGAATAAGGAAACGGGTTCGCTGTTGAATTTGGGTGGTGTTGGGGACGCGTCAGGAGTTCACCTACTCCGGGGACGCTTTTGTGTGGTGCCTTTTGAACACAGAAGCTGGTACGTGATTGCTGCCGCTTCTGTCGAAATAGTTGGGAGGACATGAATTCCTCTACTTTTGATGGTGGCTCTTCCTCATGATGGTAGCCTGCACTTGGATGAAAGCAGGTTTGACGTGAGCAAGTATTGGCAGCGTATAGCTGCAGCGCATGGGCATTGGATGACAGCTGTACTGGCGTAGCCTTTTAGATGCGAAAGCATTCGGCCTTCTGTGCGCACATCAGTTCTGGAATTAATGCCTGCAGCATTGCTGTAATTCTGCAGGAAGTGCGGTCCATGAAGGGTAGGCGCAGAGGCGCCTACCAGCACGTGCAGCCATGCGCATGGTAATGTGTGTGCTTCACACTTGGCTGCAAACAGATATGCCATTACTAACGATTGCGAGGGTTGGGATCCACACTATGAGCACGCATTATATGCTGCGTTTGGGTAGTGCCCAGAGTGCGCCAGAATTCCAACAGCTCGTCGCAGATCTATCCAGCAACACTTTTGTGTAGCGCGGTTTGAATCCAGAAGCTGGTGCGTAATTTGCCAGTGCGCATGTAGAAAATGGTTGCGAGGGAGCGCATTCGCCTGTTCAATACTGGGGCTGGCCGTCAAGATGGTGGTGCAATTGGGTGTTGGTAGGTTTGCGTTGAGCAGGTATTTGCAGCATGTGCCTCCATAGTATGGGAGTTGGATTGGTGTTGGATATTGGTGGAGGTCGAAGAGCGTAAAGGCAGCACCTTCTTTCTTAAAGAGCATGCAGCAATTAACGTTTGCAATATTGACCTGATTCAGGAGAAAGTGCGTTTCACGGAAGTTTGCTATAGGTTGGCTGTAGGTACGGTGGTCAGCGCATGCAACGATTTGCTTATTGTGGATGGGACACACAGATTACCAAGCCTGCCACTGTAAACATGTAGATGCATGCTACGGCTAGCCCTTCTGCTCCTATCCTGTTTGGACATCACATCCTGCTTGGTGCTCCGCGCTGGGATGCAAGCAACTGCATCGTTGGCAGCAATAGCTCCCGTGGGCCTGCAACCTATGATCATTGGCCCGATGTTGGATTTTTGTAGTGGTTGGGATGCACCAATAGCCAACCGCTTCCCTGCATATATACCCTGCGGCGGTTCTGTGTGGTAAGCTTTGAATTTAGGAGGCAGTGCGTGACTGCCAACAAGCCAATAGAAATGGCTGCGAGAGCATGCATACGCTTGTTTAGGGCGGTTTCTGCTCTTTTGGATGCTTACCTGTACCTGAGGGTGCCGTGCACACCTATGGGTAGCGTATACCTGCAGTTCATCGGCACTCGCTCACCTTTACGTTTAGTTAGTGACCAAGATGCGTAGGAGTTGTACACACGCGTACGCAATGACTAACGCTTGCATCATTAGTGAATCTGCAGGATGTAAGATCCAAGCAGAACTGGTGTAGATATGCTGACCAGCGTATGAAGCTGTATGGATATCGTGGCGGCCATGCTGCACTCCGTGTCCTGCACATGGGTGCAAGCAGATACTGTTACCGTGGGCCCTCAAACTATGAACATTGGTTGCGTGCTAGGTTTGGGTTGTGCTCGAGATACTCCACGATTTCCATCCCTTTGCACATGCATTTCATGATGCACTTGCATTGCATGGTTTAAATTCAGGAGCTGGTGCGTGATTGGGAACACACCTGCTGGCATTCGTGCGAAAGTATGCATATGCATGTTTAGGACGTTTGCTGCAGCTCACCACGACGACTTCCACTGGGATGTAGGCACGCATGCTGAAAACAAGCATTGATAACGTATTATTGCATAGTACGGGCATTCGTTGCATTCGCTGAGCATTGGATCTGGGTAGTGAATGATCTGCGTGAAGTTGGCTCCTTCGCTTGGCATGCAAATAAAGCTACTACTGCCTACAGGATTGTTTGGCCCTAGGAGGAGGTACGCTTCGCTCAAGGGGGTTGTAGAAGCTAGCCGCCACATGCAGCTGTGTGTTTAGCGTGGCAGCCATGCTAGGGTTGGCGTTTTGCACTGCTGTTTATGCAGCCGTGACTTTCGTAACTGTTGCTGCCGTCCGCCACCAAACTGCGGGCATTCATCAAGTGTTGGATCTGGGCAGTGCTAGGAGTGTACAAGGATTTAGCGTTTTCTCTGCACATCTAACCCGTAGCGATTTGTAATGACAGGGTTTTAGTTCAGCAACTCGTGCTTGATTGCGAACGCATCTACACACAAGCTTACGAGGGTATGCATTTGGACGTTTAGGGCATTGGCTGGTCCTCTGAGTGGTAGCCTGCACTTTGGTGTGATGTGCTTAGCGTGGGGACCATGCTACGCTTGTTAAACACATTGAAGCAAGCTGCTGGATCGTTAGAAATTGTTGCTAGCTTGGGATTCTACGCTATTGGAACTGCTTAGTTTTAGGTTTAAACAGTGCCCGGGATGCGTCGTTGGATAAATATTATCCTGCTATGCTTTGGTGTGGCAAGGTTTGAATTTAGGGGATGGCAAATAATTGCCAAGGCGTCTGTAAAAATTGTAGCAGGAGCGTGCATACGCGTTTTCTGTGGGGCGGCTTCTCCTGCTGCGTTGTTAGCTACTATTTCTAGCAGGGGCCTGCAGACTACGATTATTGCTTGGGCTACGCCATGGGTTAAACGCCTCGCCCCATATCTATCCCACGACGCCTTTGTGTGGCACGGCTTGACTTCAGCAGCAAGTGCGTTGTTGCAAACGGTGTGCAGAATGCATTGCGAGGACCTGCATTTGCCTGTATGGCGTGACAGTGGCTTGCCTTCATGATGGTGATATCGGCTTGAGTATGCACGAGGGTGCCGGGGCAGCGTATGGGTAGCACATCCCTGCAGAGCACGTGCATTGACTGGGCGCTGGATTTTAATGGTGGTTTACGTTCGTAAGAGTCCTGCCTTTTGTGGGCCTGATATGTGTCCCAGCAGGCTAGGTGCTACGTGCCTCAAGCAACAGTGGGCTTTTTGACACGCTTGGTGTTCTGCTCTTGTATGCAAGCGGTTGTGCCGTTAGTAACTATGGCTCGAGTGGGCCTGCAGTGAATAATCATTGATTGGGTGTTTGCAATTTGGGTAGTTCTCGGAATGTGGCATGGTCGTGCCTTCTTCTCCACGCCATGAC
The DNA here is from genome assembly GCA_963920595.1 of Eimeria praecox. NCBI lineage: Eukaryota > Apicomplexa > Conoidasida > Eucoccidiorida > Eimeriidae > Eimeria > Eimeria praecox. Next base: position 189,561 of record OY986954.1, read on the forward strand.
GCTTTTGTGCGGCACGTTTTGAACGCAGCAGAAGACGTTTGATGGCTTGCACTGTCAGGCTGGCCGCTCAGATGCATGCGCGGCAATGCCGGCTGGGTATCGAGAGAAAGCCCAATCGAGCTGCAGAAGGCACGGATATGGCGAATACGTCACTCAACAGCCGTATGCACGCTTAATGCAGGAACCACGCAGACAATCTCGCGTAGGTAAGTGTCCCCCCAAGAACCCATCCAGCGCCGCTTCCACAGGAGATAGGCTGAGGGCTGAAAGAAGCCGAGGCGTGTAGCGGAGCCTGGGCCCTTCTACCCCGTTTCGTTGGTGCGGCCACAGGTCACGTGCTAGGGGGGTAGCCCCTTGGGGTCTGTTTTGTGTGTGGGCGGGGTGGAAAGTGCATGGCAAAAACCCAATGGCGAGAAGTAGAGCCTGTTTCTATTGTGAATCCGTGGATAGATGCGTCATCGACATGACCGTGTGTACAGCGTGTGTATCCTTTTCTGTGTAAAATGGCCTTAACGGTTTTGACCGAAAATATCTGACGTTCTAGTATAGTGCTTTCACTGCCTTGGGGCGATACAAATGCGATACTCCGTCATGAATTGTCGTCAATAACACAGAGTAAAGATCTAAAAGTATTGAAATATGTAGCAATGCCAAATGCGTCCCTCAAACGCAAGCACGCCCGGTGTACCAGCACGCGGCAACAGTGCTATTACAACGCTGCTGCACGGCGCCCCTGCGCGCCCATCCAAAACCACGCTATTCGCCATTTTTGCTCGCGCTGTGGAGTACATACGGATTATGTCGCTGTGGATACAGCAGTGTCTACAGCGTGTTCCATCCTTGTAGTAGATAGGCCAGATGCACGCCTAAAGCTGGAAGTCAGGAAGCCAACATTTTTCGTCCCTGTTTGGCACTTTGCTGCACGATTGCGGCTGATTCCCGCAATATCTGAGCAACACATCTATGGTAAACAGGAGTAATTTTGAAGCAAATGATAAACGGACCTCAAATATTTCTAGATTGAAAGGCTTTAAGCAGTGCAGGATATGAGCTTGTCCGTCCGTGCATCGCTCCGTACCATCGTTCTTATGATGCTTCTTGTTCACATCCCTCAAAGGATGCATTACAAGCATTTGCCCAACTCGACGCGGCTGTTTTGTTGCATGCCGCCGCAAATGCGGTGCCAAGTTGCCTTCATGCGGGTCTAGGTTCTTAGTATAATCATGCACTGGAGATGCGCTTCAGCAGTTGGACCCTTCTAGTTATGAATTTAGCCATGAAGAGAGCTTTGAGTATGCGGATATGGTTGCTAGGTTTGCGAAACCCCTACAAAGCTTGCCATCAGGTGTGCCATGCGAGCAGGGGCCCAGAGCGCCTACTCGTCACATAGCAGGCGGCAGTTACTCATAGTATGGAATGGACTATTTAATAGTGTGAGGATTTGCACCCTTGCCAACAACATGGAAGTTTGTCTCTGCTCGCTCCATAATTTTTGTTTTGATATAACTTACTAGGTAAGATGCTCCATCTCCATCACAACTTAGAGCATATTGTGCCGAGCATGACGCTGTACATGTGGCTGGTGGGCGCACGTGAACAAGTGCCTACTTCTTCCTCAAAACTTACTGTGCAAGGGTTGGCGCGCAAAACTACGATATTTTAGACAAGACCCAAGCTGGTTAAATGCCCTTTCCTCTATTGCGTGCAGTGGAGGTGTTGGGTTTCCCCCCGATAATGCGGAGCTATCCTGAAAAACGTTTTGAATCTAGCAAAGTGCCGCGACCGACAAATATATTCGTAGTGAAGCTACCAAGACCTACGAATCCTCGTGCTGGGGTTAGGGCTTTATATCGTCTTGCTAGTGCATTGACTAGGCACACTTGGGTTTAACGCAACGGGACGCAGTGCTTTTCACTTACCAGTAAGTGCGTCTTTTTCCTACTATATTTACCTATTCATAGGATGGACGGCAAATCCCTGTCAGAAATTGGTACAAAGCAACTGATTGGTAGGCATTGGGCAGACTGCCGAAAAGAACAGCTGTTGCGAAGCGCATATGGTGTATCTCGACCCGCCATGCCTACAGATGATTTCTGTTACCTTTTGCCCCGTGAGGTGGGGCGTTGTCATCAGCCTCTGATATATCTACTAAAATTGAGTCTCCTCTTCCCCAGAGGGCCGGGCCTTTCACTCAATAGGTGCGCTGCTTTGCCGCCGGTTCAGGGCTTAAAGCGGATTTCTAAAGCATTTTGTCCGGAAAGAGGAAACAGAATGAAATGAGCAGC
>OY986954.1:192045-217045 GCA_963920595.1 Eimeria praecox
TGAGCAGCCTCAGAACATGGCATTGCCATGTGAAAGTGGCTGTTTCAGGCGGTGCCAAGGCATGAATAGACACATGTCCTCTGCCTTTTCTGCAATCTACCAAACATTTGACAGTCGGTCGATTTGTACCGCATTTGACTGAGCACTTCGGATCTATTTTATAAACAGGTGAACAATGCAACAAGACATACTTACTGGCGGGTGAAGGTCTCCTCTTTCCGCCTCGTTGAATTAGGCTCTGCCTTAGAAAGGCATTAACGAGACCACGCAAGGCCTTCGCACCACCATCAGACCTCCGATTTCCTGGAAGCTCCAACGCGAACATAAGCCTCGGCCGGTGATTTCTGCTTGATTCAGCAACTGTTATTTCGTTGAATTCGATGGAAATATGTGGTTGCATTGGCATGTGATGAGCACAAAACGAGGCCGTTCAGCATCCCGCTCATTACCCAAATCCAAGGCCCAACTGTAGTCTGGACCCCCACGCTAGCAGTATCCATTAACACCTGCCTACGTCCAAGGGCAAATCGCCATGCCAAGCAGCACAAACCGCCCCCAACAGCCATCCGCGTGCACGTGAAGCCATTTTAGCATTCATGCATCCTCTACCAAATAGCAGCCATGCAGCCCATAGGGTTATCAGTTAGCCATGAAAGTTAAAAATGTGAAATCCGGACGCATTCCACACTCTACTCAGCTCCAGCACCACACAATGTCCATCGTCTGCAGACCCACCCTAGCGCTCCTGGCTAAAGACAGAGCTACAAACGCCTCAGTTGCTTGCACCCACGTGCTGAAGACCAAGGCAGGCATGCCCAAAATGCTATTTGTACACAACGTTGCCGGCGCTGGTGAGCATTTCTACTTTCTGTGCACCCCCCTGGCGCTATGCATCTGCTGCTGAAATTAACACAACGCCGAAAATTGCAGTTGCTAAATAAAGTTTCCTGGGGAGCGTGGAACTCTTATGGATATAGGCCACTGCCAAATGGAACGCGCAGCCAATGCGTATGCTCCGCAGGCGTGCAAAAGCAGTATTTGCGCCCATTCGTGAATGATTCCCTTGTGATGAAATCATGGGGCCAAAGCGCAGTATAGCATGTATAACATGTCTGGAAACATATACGAGTGTTCCTGAAAAGTATAAAGGCTGCAAAAAATCTCAAAGCACTGGCGTATATACGCACGGATTGGCAGCAGTAACCGACTAAAGCCTCATTTCCAGCCTGGCTGCCTGATGCAGTCGCCCTCCCAATTATGCTTGCAAGGGACACCCTGGTGGCCGTTAACCCGTGTACTCGTTAAGGCAATCAAATAGAGTGCTGACGCTTAGGTTGGCAATTTCTGCATCGTGCAGTGCGCAGCATACTTCCTACCAAAACAGCGATAGATAAGGCCTTTCGACGGGCACTTAGTTAAGCGACAGTATGCAGAAGGACCCTGCGCACAGTATAAATCCAGATGCCTGGTGAATGTACTCGCTGCGGCATTGCCCCATTAAGCCTGACCCGGCTCCCTTCCACTCTACGAAACCAGCATGACGCTGGTGTCTCCAGAAAGCTGTCTGTATCTGTACTTCATTTTGATTAGCAGGCGATAGCTCTAAGTGAACAAGCGAAATGCTTCCATGCCTGCAGTGCACACTCATGCCCATCCAGCTCCAAACGACCAACCAAAGTGAGGTAGTCATGTTAGGCGCCCAGTTGCACATCCAGCGCAACGTCTCTCTATTCACCTTTTAAAGCTCACGTGCTGCCAAACCAAAGTGATACCGCAACCGTTAGTTGCTGCACAGGCATGCACGAGCAAAAACGCGCTGCATCAACACAGCGCTGCTGGGTCATCAAAACGATCTTCTCTATGGACAATGCTGCTTACATCCAACTCCAAAGGGCCAACGATAATGAGGCAGTCATCCTAGCCGCACTGTTGTGCGTGCCGCTCAGCATCTCTGCGCTCACCTTCTAAAGCTCACTTGCTGCAAAACCAATGCGATGCAGTAACCATTAGTTCCTTAGTTCCTGCACGAGCAGGCATGATGAAAAGAGCGCTGCATCAGCACAGCTCTGCAGGGGATCCCTAACGATCCCCGCTACGGACAATGGTGCTTGTATCCAAGTCCAAAGGACCCACCGCAGCGAGCTGTCATGCTAGCCGCACTGTTGCACGTGCAGCCCAACATTTCATTTGTCACCTTTCGAAACTCACTTGCTGCAAAACCAAAGCGATGACACAAGCGTTGGTCCCTGGACAGGCAGGTATGTACAAAAGCGCACAGCATCAAGACACAGTTCTGCAGGGTCAGGTTAACGACCCTCTCTAGGGACAAAGCTGCTTCCACCCAACTCCAAAGGACCAGCCGCAGCGAGGCAGTTATGCTAAGTGCACAGTTGCACCAGGCGTCCAAAATCTCAGTATTCACCTTTCAATGCTCACTCGCTGCAAAACCAAAGCGATGCCGCAAGCTTTAGGTGCTGCCCAGGCATGCGCAAAAACGCGCTGCAACAGCACAGCCCGATGCCAAATGAAATGCACTCCGCCGGTAATGTTCAGTCGGTGCACCTCCATGCTACCAACGCTTGCTCACGCCAAATCTGTTTATGCCCAAGAACAGATCGCCATCCCGCATAAAAACAACAGCCCTAAACTGCCGTGCGCCTTCCTTTCGAGAAAGCTCCGTATGCGTCTTGACAATCGCCCCTCTCCTCCTGAATCCCAACCATGCAACCGAAAGTCGTCATCAGTACGATACGCGAAAAATGCCTGCTGTGTAAGCCGCTTCAATACTCTAACCAAATCTAACAGCCAACCAACTGCCATCCTTTGCAAGACCACGCTAACGATCCTCGCTAAGGACAGAGCTGTTTGCAGCCAACTCCAAAGGACCAACCGCAATTAGGCAGTCATGCTAAGCGCACAGTTGCACGTGTAGCCCAACACCTTTACATTCACCTTTCAGAACTCACTTGCTGCAAAGCCAAAGTAATGCAGCAGGCACTTAGATCCTGCGCACGCATGCGCAAAAACATCTTGCATGAACACAGCTCGACGAAAATGCAAACCCATTGCACCGATGATACCCCATTGCAGCAGCTGGACTCTATCAAAGCCTGCGCACACCGCGTCAACCTACACCCAAGGGCAGACGGCTGGGCAAAGCAACACTAACCGCCATGAACAGCAACGCGCGTGGCGTTGAAGGCATGTGCAGAATCATGCTGACGATGTAGCAATTTAGTATAAATACGTTGTGCGCTAAGCACGCAAAAAGCGTGTAAAATCCGCGTGCACTCTAAGCACTACCCGAATCAAACAATAAAACAAAAACCGTTTTCTATAGGCCCACCACTGCACTCTTGGCTAATTACAGCGCTGTTTGCATGCAATTCTAAAGCTCAAACAATAGGGCACCCGCAGTGCTAAACAAGTAATTTCATGTGCAGGCCAGCATTTCTGCGTTTATCTTTGTTGAACCTCACTTCCTGCAGAACCAAAATAATGCCGCTCCTGAGTTGCTGCATATGCTTGTGCAGGAAGGTGATGAGTCAATCCAGGACGAGGACTTTCCAGACGCTCCTCCCCGCCAGTGATCATTGGCTACAGCTCCACGCTGCCAGTGGGCTCTCATGGCACGGTTGCCGATAGCGCAGATCGCCAGTCAAGGAAGTAGTCACCATCCTAAACAGGCATGCGAGTACCACTGAAGCTCCTCATACGGGCGTGGTGGGAATGAAGCAACTCCAAGCTCATTGTGCCCGCCATGTTTAACACATATATGCATGCGCCAACCAGCATTTCTACAGCCACCCTCCCCTAACGCACTTCCTCCTGAATCAAAATAGTGTTGGAAACGTCAGCTGCTGGAAAGGGCTATGCGGAGAATTCGGCGAACTAGTTGAGCCCGGCCGCTACGCGAAAGCCCAAAACCTCAAGGAATAAGTCATTATACTTGTTCACGCTGCATCTGCTGACATCCAAGGGCAGCTCACCATTCTAAGCAGCCACCTTAATGCGTATGCACACCTTTGCGACTGGTTCTACAAAGCAGCTGCCAATCACGCACCAGCTCCTAAATCCAATCCTTCATTGGTCACCTTTCGAAACTCACTTGCTGCAAAACCAAAGCGATGACACACGCGTTGGTCCCTGGACAGGCAGGTATGTACAAAAGCGAACTGCTGCCCAGGCATGTGCAAAAACGCGCTGCAACAGCACATCCCGATGCCAAATGAAATGCACTCCGCCGGCAATGTTCAGTCGGTGCACCTCCATGCTACCAACGCAGAGCGAAGACATACAAAACACTACGGCATGAAGAAGGGAGATCCACCAGGTTTGCATTTCAACTTACCGTCTTTTGTAGGTGTCCGTATAAGGACATATACAGAACAAGCACGGGTAATTGTACGAGTCGCGGCCCACAGCCGTCCGTCTGGCGCCTACGAGGCCGTTCGCTCATACTCAACCAGTGGCACGTAGCTTAGTTGAGGATCCCCAGTCGACCTGCAAGCAGTGCTGCTGTTCCTCCCATACACACCGCCTGAGTCGAGGGAGCAGACGCCAAGTGCTTTTTAGGCTAGCAGAATGCTCCGGCTTTTAATCGAGGAAAGTGATAAAGACGCCTTTGGATCCACCACCTCGCTGCGGTTTACGATGCGACCCATAAATGTGCTCACGCATGGTCAATGGAGGTGCAAAACGGTTCCGTTGTAATAGGCATTCTCGCATTCTGTAGGCCACCTGATATCAAATGCCTCCGCACGTGCGCAGTTTAGAAAGGCACATACCAGTCGGAAACCCCTAGTATGCCTTCTAAAGGACCATAAAACGGCAGGCCGACGCCAGTTTATTCCGCTTCTTATCAGCGCCGTTTCACATGAGTCAGCGCAACTAACGATCAGACACCAAGTTTTCCCTTGCATATGTGAACTGCAACGAAGCACTAAAAACGTGCGTATATAGCAATGCGCTGTTCGCCCCAATGTGACAGCAGCCACATTGTGGGTATAATACTTTGTAGATGTGTTGACCATCAAGGCACTTCCACATAACAGGCAGCACGAACCGGAAGAGAGTTGTTCCTTTGCGGCCTCTGAACGAAAACCTGAGGCTTCCTTCCGAACACCTGCACTGGAGGTTTAGGAATTAGGTATCCGTGGGGTTACAAAGCGAGCGGCAAGCCTGCCGCCGTAGACACAGCAAAGGCGGAGTTCAGACACATCAGCCATTGCAGCATGGGCAGAGTCAGCTACTCTAATCCTTTAACGTTTGTGCGCAATAGGCACAATCTGTTTCACAGCTGTTCATTCGCTTCCTGTTCGATCGTTCATTCACACTGATCAAGCGACGCCTAGGCTCTGCAACCCTGGCCTCCTGTACCTCAGTGTACCTACAGGAATCTAAGTTAAACGGTTTCAACTCACACCAGCCCAATTTAGCCTGCTAAAAGTTCTCTAGTGAGGCTGTCGAACAACCTAGATACTCTTTTCTTTTCCGTGTATTTATCATAGCCATACCAGAGCTGGGATAAGGAAATCTCCCCCTACTGAGTTTCCGGGAAATGTAAACGCTTGGAGTGCTGAAGGCAGCAATCAGCTGTATTTGGCGCTTGCGCATTGAAAGGAAGCAGCGTTTTTAAACCGCATGTGCGCGCTTACAAGACCGATTACCCGTTCAGACAGTTCTACGACTAGGAGGACAAATTAAAACCTTGATTGCCCATGCTTTAACTGTTGAAAAGACCCCAAGTAAACTTCACCAATACACGAAAGTACGCAATGTTCTTTGCACCTAAAAACGGATTCAGGTGGCACTAACTCACGTGCCCTGAGCCCGGAAAGGAAAGGAAGGCCCTCCACAGGGTCCCCATTCATTGCTACAGCCAAGCAGATAGCGTAAAACCGAAGATCCAACCTCACACTAAAGGATTAACTCAAAACAAACTTTCAATGAAGTGCTCGGCTGAACTACTTCAGATGTGTGCAGCATGCTGACTAGTTCGAAGGGGGCATGCCATCGAAGCACCACCACCTCAGCTTTCAACTTCAACGGGGAGATTACATCTAGGAGAGTCAATTCTTGAAGCGCATGTGAATCTAAAGCTAATGCCCCGGCAATCCACGTGGCAAGTACCAGGTGCACTGGAGCGCTGATATTATGGCACCCTTTGTTACGCGTTGTGTAAGCGCAATAAAAGAGCAGGCAACAGCGAACAAAGCAAGCACGGGCTCACTTGCAGGTGAACAGCCTTGATTCCTTGAATATATATGCCTTTTCTAAAGCCTTCTGAGACCTTCCCAGCGCCACATACGCAACGGAATGCAACTGACTGCGTCAGCAATATCACCCTGCATCCACAGGAGATGATGGTCTTTCGATACTGTGTTTGTCCCTAGAAATGCAAGTCACTGACCATGCAGGATGAGGACTAATGATCCCCCGTCGGAATTCTTAGCCCGTTGTACGCAGCTGGTGAATTCCCCTGCAACCGCCGCTCTTTCAGAAAAGGTATATTACATGTGTTCCCTTCAAGTATAGCTCTTAAACACGCACCCCCAGTCATGCACTAACTCAGCACCTTCTCCAGCCTGAGGCTTTTCAAGGACACCAAGCTTTTTTTGGCCAAGGCCTACGGTGCAAGAGCCCGAAGTTTCTATCACGAGTTTCCTCGTATTGACTCCATAGTTTCTGGATTTTGTGCTGGATTGGTGGGCCTTGAAGCGCTGAAGGGCAGCAAACAAGTACCCGAATGAGGGCAACCTCGTGTGCTCCTCCCGCCGTCCCAGTGAAAAGGCACCCCTACCCAGCATGATAGCTCCAGCATTCTGGGAAACCGCCTCACATCTGGGGTTAGGAGCGGCCGATGCTTGCTCCGGTACATGCGCTACGCCAGTCACCGCCGTCAGAACTGCGAAGAAAGCAGCGAAAACTGGGATGAGCAGGGGCAGTTTGCAAGCCATATGGGGTTGTTATCACGCTGTGCATATGATGCAAGATAGTGGTTTTGAAATTTCAGCGTAGATGTGATCTTCGTGCTTCGCTTGTGAGCCCTGGATCGCCTCGTCGTGCCAAGGCTGGGCTGGTTTGAGCGTGACCACCAGATCGTATAAAAACAGAACTGTAGCGAAGACAAGGGAGGAATACATTCACACTTCTTTAATAATCATATAGTATGAATGACAGTTTGCATCCTTCGATTCTTCCCTTCTTAGTAACGCGCCCCTCTCCTGTGTTGCATGCAGTGTTGCGAGATCGATCAGCGATTCGTTATCAATAGTTTATTGCCGCTACTGAGAGCTAAATACGCGTTTAGCGGTCATCTGCAGCGTTATTTCATGCAATCTAATGGGCTTGTTTATACTTGCACTTTAATTCGCCCTGCCGCAGCAATAGCAGCAAGGCGTGTTACAGTTCGTGCAGCAGCAGCAGGCCATTGCTTCGATCTGCTCAGGTCTGCTATAGATTGGAGAGAATACCCGCTTCTCCGAGGGCACTTTTATCATGAGTATTTAGCTGATGTTGTGCTTAACAATGGTCTTGGGCTAGAACTGGAGACTCTTACTGCACGTGTGTGGGTTCACAGTATATGGCCTGCGTGAAGTTGGTAGCTGAAACTCTGCTTGTGCTTTGGTTGGCTGTGAAGGGGCAAGTAAGTGTTTAGAAAAGTCTTTACAGCATATAGCATTAGAACATGCAGCAAGAGGTGGCCTGGTCGTGCCTTCTCTTGGTGTGGCCGAGCAGCATTAACTGCTGTAGCGTGCTCTGTGTCATTTTGGCGCTTGTATTTTGACTTACACGCATGTTCGCTCTGGAGCGTCAAGTAAGCGTTTAAGCACTTTCTACACTAGAATATACAATGTCAGTGCATGCAGCGAAGGTTGTGTTGGTGGTGTGTGCCTCTGTGGCTGGCTTGCAATAGCTGCAGCAAGTGCGTTGCAGCCCATGACAGGCCGAGTGTGTCTCCTCCAGCTCGCCACCCTCAGGTCCCCTTGTCAAGAACGGCTAGAGGCTGGAGTAGAGGCGAGCTGCCTTTCCCAGCCTCAGATCTTCGCCACTATTACACGTCGGTCCTCAGTTAGGAACGAGGACTCCCGCTGCGCCCGGTAGCACCGTACGGTTTACTGCTAGTTGGGGCAGTTCAGATAAACGGACCCAACTTCCCTCAGCAAGTCTGTAGAGACTGCAACCTCATTTAGGACGAAACAAGGCATATCAAAGAGTATTTAAACAAAGCCTTAACATTTTCATCCTGCATTATGGAAATTGTTCATGATTTGCTTTTGGATGTGGGGTGAGTCTAGGTTCACGGGCCTCTCTGAGGACAAACCGATCGACTTCCAAATCCCATTCCACCAGTAACAATTTATGCAGTGCGCCTGCAACTCTGCCGATCATTCACATGTGATGGGTGCAGGGATGCTGCTACAGCAAAGTTTTGTGGTTCCTTCAAACTAAACTGTCGTCTTCAACAAAACGCTCCAGCAGATCTTTTGTTGCGCTTGGCATCTTCCGCATTAGAACGGCACGCTGGACGATTATGGCTACGTCTTCGCAAAGGAAAGACCTGCTGAAGTACAAAGGGGACAGTATCATCGTTGGTGAACAAAATTCCAGTGGTGGGCCCGTACCTCGCACACAATTACTCATAGCAGATGTCTCCACCAGGGAGTGGCAGGAGGTATCCGGTTGGGCTTCCATAGGATCCTAAGGGGTGAAAGTGTTCAACTCATCGATATGATGGAGTACCTTCGCAGAAAAGAAGGAAAAAGGGCCACTTCCCCAGACCTAGATGAAAAGGAAGAAAGCGAGTTTGCAAACGACCCAGAATAATAGCTTACGCATGTGTGGTACGCGAGTGCCAGTTCTATCCGGAAAGGGATTAGAATCGGTGACCGGCAGCAGCCCGAAAATTCGGCACCGACGAAACCAGAAGGACGTACCGAGCGACACATGTGCGTTCTTTTGAAGTTGCAGGCGAATGGAAAAAGTTAAGGGATTGAAGATGCAGGACTTCGAATAGCGCCACCAGAGGAACAGGAACAAGTCAAACGATCAGGGGAATGCCGGACAAACCTGCAACGTATTGCACAATTAAGCGGCTGAAAGAGGTGATGGCCGAATTGATATGCACTCCTCGAGCTAATTCAGAGCTTATTCAAGCTTGTTTCCATGATCATATGCTGCTGGCGCTGTTTGATACCGTCTGCGAAGTGAAGCTGGTACCCGAAGTTACTCGCGGCAGTGCAGCCTACCAGTTCATTCGTTGGTGCAGACTATGCGGATTAGCTATGGTAATGACAGAGAAGGCACGAGAATTAGCAGAACTAAGGGAGTAAGATGCAAACTCTAGAAACAGATTGGGTTATATATCTTTGACGCGGGAGCTGTTGATTTGGCCACATCACCCCGATATAACCCTTGATATGCTGTTATGACTCAGTGGAGGGAAATCATGCAGGCTACATACGATAGTATTAAGGTATGCTCCGGCATGTGGTGAGAGAATGAAGCTCTCCGCGCCCCCAACAAGACGTGCAGCCTCTGCGGTAAGAGAAGTGGAATCAGTGTCCCACGAAGAAAGCAGCGTGGAGGCTCTCATGCAGCGCAGATACTCTGCAAAATACAAAGGAGAAGTGCATGCAACCCGTAGTGATGGATCTCTCAAGACCGCAATTTTGTCGGGTTCAATCCCGTTAGCAGCCGAAGAACGGTAGAAGCGGGCAAAATTGAATTAGGAGTTCTCCAGTCTACTCAATTACAAGCAGATTCCGGCGGGCTTCCCAGCCGCTGGACGCTCAATGCGCCGCAACTAGCATACTCGGAGCTGCCCAAAATTTGTTTTCAAGGTGCAGTCAACTGCCACATCTCGAAGAGGAAGTTGAGCGGCAAGGATACGAACTGCTAAAAGCGTGTGAGCTTCAACCGTCAATTGCCGCCTTCGCGCCAAACCCGGCTATGGCAACGAAAAAGAATAATAGAAACTGATAGAACCCCCACAACAAAACCCGCCAGCAGCAGCAAGTGAGGCACGAATCCCCCCCCCAGTGTACCCTCCCTGTGCTAGACGACCAGGCACACCCCGCTCTGTGCTGCTAAAGGAAGAGGCAGGGTTAAGACACAGCATGACCAGTGTGGCGGTGCTACTCTCATCTCTGGTTACTCGCAGGCTTGCTATGGAGGGTCAAATAAGCTTTTAATGACCGAGTACACTACAGTATACAATGGTGGAGTGCCCAGAAAAGGGGGAATGGTCGTGCCTATGCGTGGGGCTGCTTTGCAGCATTTAGCTGCGCGTTTCAGCCCACAACAGGCCGGCCGTGTCCCCACCAGCCCAACGCCCTTGTGCCTCTGTGCCCAGGATGTCAAGAAGCCTAAGACGAGGCGAGCTGCTGCTTGCGAACTCCTGCTTTAACCCTTTGACTCCACTGCCCCTCAGTGCTCAGCCAAGACCAAGGATATCCATTGACAAGTGTGTTTGAAGAGTATCTGTGGACTTGCTTTCGCAAGCGCCATCGCTATTAACTAATGCGTTGCACCAGCCTACCGTCCTGGAGCGCTGAGGCCCGCTGCGCACTGCAGCCCCTACGGCGACTTCCTGTGGCACGACAGCCCTCGGTGTCAGCTGACAACCGTCGTCTGTTGCAACTGAGTCAAAGAACTAAAAGAAAAGTTCAACCCAACGCAGCCGCCTCTCCTCTCCCGCCTCCCGTAGTCCTTGGCACAGCGGCCCAAGGACCTACAGCTGGTAGGTAGAGGACGGGGCCGGCGGCTCGTGAGCTGAAACGAACCTTGCTGAAGCTAATCATGCAAATCAGCCCACAAAGCAAGCAGATCCACTCTCCCTTTTGATAAATGCACTAACATTGCAGGCTGTGGTGCAGGCAGTTGCTAACATTTCCTTGGCCATCCACAGCCAGCCTGCGCGTAATTGCCAAGATGGTATCAACTGCATACAGGCTGTGGTACACCCAAGCCATCCGTCTGAAAACAGGCTTAGTCACACACAACACCTCCTACGATATGCAACATCGTGAGCCAACAGAGGCCGCGGAAACACGATATTCGCCGACATGTTATTCGGCGTTCGACTGTCCTGGTGTCTTGCTAAGCTTGTCCTGCTTGTTTAGGAAGTTAAGGACTGCCGGTGCCACAAAGAAGACAAATATTGCAATTCCAGCCAGTGCAGAAGCCGGCAGATTCCGCCGCATCCGTGAAGGCAAACGAAAGAACCCCCGCTCCCCTTCAGTGTTTCCTGGTTCCGCGATCGTCTCGCCGAGCGTAACTCGTGCCTCGCCCACTGGAGCCGCTGCCCCGGTTATAAAGAAGCAACAGAGGCATAGAAGCCCCAGAACAATTTGCATGCTTTGCATTATTGCAGTTGCTGTGCGCGCATCGGGCAGCCGTTGACAGCAGCCTGTTCCCGTTCAGACCAGCGCAACCTGCTGTTCAAGTACAACTGACCCCTACAGAAGATTTAAGGCTTATCAGCTTAGTTCTGCCATATAAATGCAGAACAACAACACCAAGCGTATAGAAGAAAGGTAAAATGCTTCACTTGCAACCCACTCCCGCCTTCATTACCGCTGGTTGGTTGCTGGTCGAACAGTCGTCATAAACGTGGGGCTGGCTGGCTACGGTGGTAAGGTCGGTGGAACACACCATGAGAATCCCCCAATTTGCAAAACTCAGAAGATTCTGATGTTATTATGATAATCATACGAAATGACTGGTGGGAGTCGACATACAAGCCGCCAGATCGGCAGCTCCAAGCTTACAATGTTCCTCCAGCAGGGGGGTTTGCAGCAGCTTTGAAGCTGGGCCTGAAGGCATTTGTTGTGATATTGGCTGGTAAGCTTTGGAGGTCTTGAGCACCTCACTCTGATGTCTACCCTCCTGTGTGGAGATGTTGGCTCCCCCCACTTGGTTCGATTTCTCAGCCGAATGCATCTACACAGCACAGAAACAGAAAAAAAACAAGTCATGGCGAGATGGTATCTGCACTTGCTGCTTCGTGAGAGGTTGGATTATCTTGAAGCTGTTTCCTGAAGGCGCTAGCATTACCAGCGAGCCCCTCGAGGTCTGGCGTCTTACCCCTGACACGCCGGAGGCTGTGGCGCGGTGAGTTCAGTGGATGTGCTGATTTCCTAGCTCATTGTCTCTTGCTTAGTTGTTTCTTTCGCAGCTGCACAGCAGCAGCTGCGTGTGAGAGAGTGCAGCCGTGTTGAGAGTTCATGGGGAGCTTTCAGTTGCATGAACAAGGAGGCTACGACACCTTCCAGGACCCCCTAGTCCCCATGTTTGGATAGTGTATGCACTGCTACGAATTGCAGTAAAGAAATATGTCTAGTACAGCGAATATACTGTATACGTCGAGGCAGATACGTAGGACGGAGGACACAAAACAACGGGAGGTGTCTTGTTGATGCGTAACATGCGCTGGTGTTTCTTCGTGGCGTTGCCTACTCAGGCTGGAGATCGAACTCCAAGTGCATTTAGTTCAATTATTGGGGAATCCTCAGCCTTTGCGTGGACAGAAACAGCCCCAGCGGCAGCCTCAGCCTCAGAGTGTAGAGTTTGAGGGCAAGGCGACAGGATTGCAATCGAACACCTCTCTCTCTTCATCGGCTTCGCAGTCTGTTGCTTCAGTAGATCGTGTTAAAGTGCCCCTGAAGCGGCGCCTGGCAGGGGGGTTGCCCCGACCTAATGGCATTTCCCCGCAAGGTTTCCGCAGGCCCGCAGCAGCCTCCCCGCATGCAGTGTGCTTTGATCCTTCTGCTCCTAGTGAGTCAGGATGGAAGGATTTAGAGTCTGCTCAGCCCCAAGGCCGCCGCTCCGCTGGCGGTTGCCCTGCGTTTATACCTCCACTGCGGGGTCCTGTAGAGGAAATCCCCACAGCACAAGAAACACTCCCTTTTGAGAAGGCCTGGGCTATAAACGGAGCGAAGGCTCTCCTCTCCTCGATTTGTGTTTGCTGCGGCAACTTAGAATGCCACCACTGCGTTGGTCAAGATGCTCGTTTGGCAGCGAGCAGCGGGGTGACTGAGCTCTTCCTCAGGCTTTTCAACGAGATTCAGGCAGGGGATCTGCTGCAGGGCCAGCAGCTAGACAGGAAGGTAGACACATTTCCCCCCATGAACGGAGGAATATGTATTCCTTCTGATGAACAAGACAATTTGGGTCGGGATACGCCTTATGAAGAACACGATACCTCCCCTGAGCCCTCCCCTGCAGCCGCTACGGCGCCGTCATGGCGCGATGTGCAGGCTCAGGCGACAAATTCAAATGCTGGTTTGCAGTATGGGGAGCCTCTAGCGGTTGCTGCAGAGGCTAGCGCTTCAGGGAAGGGGGAGAACACCCACAAACAGCCGCAAGGGTTCGGCGCGGTGCCCACAACAACAGCCCGCAGCGGTGGAGGAACTGCCTTCTCTGTTAGCAGCCATGCACCCTCTTCAATCAGTGCAGAGGGCAGGAGCAGGTTCTTTGCACTAGCAGGAGGATGCTTGCCTCAAGCTCACAGCGGGATTCAAGCGGCTGCGGATCGTAACGGCCTGAGCGGCGTCCAGAGCGGCGCGAGTTTGATAGCAAGCCGAACCACGGGGGCCCAGGGGCAGGGGACGGCGCATGTCAGAGGTATTAGCAAACCCCCGGGGCCTGCTCCCCCTATGGGATCTAGTGAAGCAGGTAGCAGAAGCAACTGCGCAAGACAGACGATTATGAAGCCGGAACTGCAGCATCAGCTGCAGGCGCAGCAGCGACAGCAAGGAAAGCTACAGCAAGTCTCTTTGGAGGCAGGGGTCGCAGGGCGGGACCGGGAGCTGCAGGCCCCTCCACTGCTGTTAGCTGAAGAACTGCCTGAAGGGCAGCTCGAAAATTTGGTAGACGTTGTCCCCGTCACCTTCTGCACGGCGCCGACGGAGACGCCTCCTTTCAACGTGAGATAGAAACACTTTTAGGTTGTGGTCTCGTTGTTATTGTTAACTTTGTGGCCTCTGCACTGACTCCGAGGGGGTCAGTAGGACCCCTTTTGCCACTCTATCCAGTGGGTACAGATGCTAGGGGATATGGTTTAAGATCAAGATGTGTTGACATGCATCTAGGCGGCTTACGCGGCTGCTCGTCACCTGTTCGTGTCTTCATCCCTTGAAGGGGAGGGCTTGCGTGCAAATCAATTGGCGCTGCGCTACTTCAACAGCATCCTTGTCTCGCTTCAAGCTGCGCTGACAGAAACTGCTCAAAACATCAGCTGGAGCACCGGCAGTACGTCTTTCTGCCGGCTATTCCCCAGACCTGTACGCGGGTGCAGGCCGCTTAGTAGCGGCTTGCAGAAAATTTCTTATTAGGCGCCTATGAGCGTTTCAACCCTTTTATACGGATGTTTACTTCTCTCTAGGCTGTTGAAACTCGCGATAGGCTGCACATACACATTATTGTGAGCTGTTGCAAGTTTGCTGCTGCTGTCACAGGTTCCCCAGGAATGGGTGAAGCCCGCTTCCTTGTAGAAGGTGCATGCATCCGTCTTGATGGAAAGCATCACTCTGGCTTCCAACAAAGGGTTGCAGAGGTACGCCTTGCATAGATTCCACAGGGAAGCTATTTCCGCACAATGAAGCCAGTAGATGGCAGTTGGAGGCCACACAATAATATTTTGCTGTAGGGGTTTTTCTCTTATAATTAAATGGAAGGGAAGGGATAAATTTGTAAAACGCCAGCGCAGACAAACCGATGGTTTGCTCATTTCCCCATGAAATGCTGGCATTAATTCGGTGAAGAAAGATATGATTGCAGAAGAGGCAGCGATTCGTTTACAATGAAAGCAGCACGCTGAAGATTTTTTTCTGGGATGCGTGGCATTTCGTTCATGCCTGCATATTCGTTGACAGAATATGCAAGTATGAGCCTTGCATACGTGTTTGGGTGAGGCTGCTGTGTTTCAGGCCCAACGCCTACGAAAAGCAAAACAGCAGCAGCTCCGGCGATCGCACCAGCTGCGGCAGCGAAAGAAGCGGCGCATCGAATCTGGAAAAACCATCAGCTCAGCAAGCGAAAGCGAAGATCAGGAGGATACACCTGAATCCAGTGAATGCGAGACGGATGTCCCGAGGCAGCCAGGTCTTCTCCTTGACCTCTCAAAGGCCAGCATCTTGCCAGGGCCCCCCAAACCTGGCCTGGAAGGCCACCATGTGCAAAATAGATCAGCCATCCCTTTTGAAAAAGCGGCCTCAATCAAAGAACACCTTGGACGCAACGACATATGGGCATTTTCCACTGACGGTATGCAAGCCAGCACGGAGAACTGTGTTGAACGTCCAAGGGTTTCGTGAGATTCTTGAACGGCTTGCATCTAAAATAGCTTTACCGGAGATGCCTTGTACGAAATGACAGTTTTTCGCCTCGTGGCTCGAAGAGTGCCGGGGGCAAGCCCTTCTTCTCGGCTTTCTGTGTTTTTGTTCAGAACACTTTGAAGATTGGTCGAGAATTGTTTTAGCGCGAAGCATGTGGAGGGGTGCAAGCCCTCACACGAGCTGTATAAAGGTTTCAGTGTTGGGTCCGTGGCCTGCAGCTGTGAACGCACTTCGGATACCCTTGATACGTTTTGCAGCTAATGGTCAGTTCACGCGGGCTTCGCTTCCAGCCCCGCCTCCGCTGCTACTTCAGATTCGCCAGCTGCTTCAAGGAAGATGCCGGGCTATTGGAGGGGTGAAAGCCGTATGGGTTGGACGACTCCACGATGAACTTGCCTCCATTGAGGCGTGTCAGCGACTTTTTAGGGTGATCAGCTTCACTACACCACCAGCTTAATGCCCTTCAGTTTTTAATTGCACCATATTAGTTTGTCCCCGGCTTTTCCTTTGAACGCTTATACGAAGCATGAGGCATAGAGATCGTTGTAGTAGGGGTTGACTCTCCCCCAAATGTTTTCGCTGCGTCGCATCCCTGTCTGAAATCGAATTCAAGCAATGATTGTGTTAATTACGTAGGCAGAAAAGGCCCTGAACACGTTGACGACGAGCCCTGAACTGTCTCTGAAATGCTTGGAAGCTGCATTGGAGGTTGGGAAGGCGTGTGTTGCTCGAGCCATTGGGCTTGGCTATCATGAAGGTGGAGTTAAAGGGGGTCTTGACGTAGACGCAGCGATTACACAACTCATTACGCTTGTGAGTGCACCTCCTGAGAGCATTCTTGTTGAATGTTTCGCCTTCAAAATGAAGTTTGATGTCAGTGTTTCTTCCCGATGACAGTTCAGAGAATGCCTTACAGAACTTAGGGGCGTCGCTGGGTGGTCTGTGCAGGATATAACAAGCGAAGACGCAGAGGCCGTGGTGTGTAAGTGCTCGAATAGCGGAGGCAACTGGATGCTGAATGAAGAGCAGCAGCGAGTTCTTATTGGTATTTCACGATGGTTTGTTTACACCGATGGGCGTCGCCCATTTGGAGTCCAAGACGGAAAACAACTTCATGAAGAACGCCAGGAAGACACAGAGAGATGTGAAGACAAGAACGATCGTAATCAAAATTCACAAGAACTTCAGCAGAGGGAAGCTTCTATATTTTCACAAGACAACCTGCACTCAACTCTCCAGCCGATTTCTCAAGTGAATCCGCTTAATAGACAGGAAAAGGAAGGTGACCCTAGCAGTTTCTCGATAGGGGCACAGGCCTGCATTGCGGGTTCAACTGCCATCGTCTCGCATGATGATGACGACATAGCAGATATATGTCTTTCTGCTGAAGACTTGGATGAGTTGCAGCTGCACGAAGACAACTGCTCAGAGGTTGGTGTTTCGAACAGTAACAGGGGGCTGCCTGTAGAAGGCTCTGCCTTGCCTCTGGACCATGTTGGCGAGGCCACGAAAGATGGTGATCATGGTCAGGACTCCCATACACCCGCGGCTTCTACGACCATCCAAGGCTCACATGGAGTTGTTAAAGAAATTGAAGCATGCAGAAACACTCCTTTGCAGAATGAAAATTCAAAGGCTGGCCTCTCCAATACAGAGGAACCACTGAAAGGCCAACGAGTTCAACAGCCTTCTCCTGTGCAGGCGGGTGCATCTGCCGCTTTGGAGGCTCCCGCTGCTGCTGTTGCCTTTGCTTCATCGCTGGCTTCGACAGCTGCTAACATGCCTGCCTCTTCAGCGCCCATATTTCTAGTCCAGGGTGTCTTTGGTGCAGGCAAGACTACTATGCTAGCAGCCTGCCTGGCGACCCTTTGCAGGTAAGGGCGACAGCCTGCACTTGTGTCATCATTGTTTAGTAGGGCGGCCTTTCCGATGCTGCGCATTATCCCCCAGCTTGCAGCATTTTTGCTTGTTTCTTTTTGTTGTATTCGTGGGTTACTCTATAGGCTCCTAGATCTAGCGAAGAGCCGCAGCCGTGTGCTGCTGGTATGTGCAACCAATGCAGCTGTAGATGGAGTGCTGCTGCGGCTGTTGCGGCAGTATGAATGTTGTGATTTTGCTCGCATAGGGCGGCTATCAGAGATGCAGCCGACACTTCTGCCCTACGCCATTTGCAGCAGTGCTGCACGCAATACAGCAGTACACGAGTTTAAGTATGTTTTGTCTGGCCTTCTTGCTGCACCTGGAGCCCGCACGACTCTCGCAACCATGGCCAGAGAGCTCCTTAAAAACATCGACGATGGTTCCTTTCCTCCCTCCATGCAGGTTCGGCAGCCTACGTACAATATATCATTTGAAGGACAGGGTAGATTTAAAATCATGTGTTAGATACGTCTGTAGGAATAAGAATTTGTATTACTTCTCAAAACCGAACAGTGCGGGGGGTGGCGGGTGTTTCATCTGCTTCTCTAGCTGTATATGAGCGGACAGATTTCTATCCTTAACGTTTTGCTTTGGTGACGCTGCTGTGTGTGATGCAGCAATGGAAGCGCCGGCGTATCTGGGCAACAACATGCAGCTCCTTTGCAAGCAGTGATCTGTTTTCTGAAGGGGGGATTAGAGGGACATCGTCAGAAGGAGCGGCAGGGAGCTTTTTTCCTTTTCTTTTGATGGATGAAGCATCTCAAGTTGCAGAGCCTTTGGCTTCGGCTGTCTTGACACGTGCTAATCCTTTGCGTTGTATCTTTCTTGGAGATACGCGACAATTGCCCCCGACAACACGACTTCGAGGCCCCGTAGCAGCGACAGCATCCTCCCTTTTTTCTCGTCTTCTTCATCGAGCAGCGCCTTCTACAACTGCAGCAGCAGTTGCAACATCAGAAATGCAGAAGGTTTCAGCTTGTAACAGTGAAAGGAACGCATGCAAGAATATTCAGGTGTCTTCTCATGATCAAGTAGACAGATTTTTCAGCGTGTTTCAAATGCGTCTGCAGTATCGCTGTCATCCCGACTTGGGGCGTTTGGCTGCAGATTTATTTTATGGGCCTTTCGTCGCTCACGGCGTAAATGCAAGTCAACGGCTGCCATTGTTACCTGAGTGGAGAGGGGCTTTATGCTTGGCTGTTGTTCGGGGGGGGGGAGAAACAAAGGCTGGAAAGTCTCTGATGAATACGAAAGAGGCAGGTGTTGTTGTACGTCTAGTACATTACGCACTACAAAATATCAAACATACAGCAGGATTTAACAACTCAGGACAGACAGTGGAAACAGCTCAACCGCAGCTAATCAGGCCAGAGGACTTAGGCATAATCTGCTTTTATCGCGCACAGGTTGATGAAGTTAAGAGACAGCTGCTGAGAGCCTTACCAAAATCAGTTGTAGATTCTATACAAGTGTCGACCGTTGATGCTTTTCAAGGGTCAGAGAAAGAATTAATTTTTCTTTCTCTCGTGCGCTCTCATACATATGTGCACGGAGGTGCTGCAGGACAACAACAACAGCAGCAACAACAGCAGCAACAGCAACAACAACAGCAGCAGCAGCAGTTGCTGCTACGTGGCAGCACATCAGATTTCCTTACCTGTCCCCATAGAGTATGTGTAGCCTTGACACGGGCGAGAAGACAGCTCATAATTGTTGCTACAGACTCATTCATCAGGCAACAAGGGAGTCTGTGGTCTCGTGTTTGTAGTCGAGCCACTCAACTTCCTATTTAATAATTTTTGTCAATTACTTTGTTACTCACATCCAGCATTTCAAGAACAACAACACTTTCAGCATTTTAAGAACAGAGAGAGATATCTCGAAACAAATCTTACAACACAATTCCTGCGTATTTATTATAATAATATGCAAATCAACTTGGGATTACGATGATTTGTTTCTCATGAAGGGGAGCTGTGGAAGGGTAGATAGAAGGCATATTGAGGGGAAGCAGCTATCTTTAGAATCAGGAGCTAATATATGTAGTTCATTTGTTTCGTATGTATCTATATATCTATATATATTTATCTCTCTCTCTCTCCCTCTATATATATATATATATATATATATATATATATATATATATATATATATATATATATACAGCCCCAGATTTAGAGCGTTCAATTCCCTCTACCGTAACGTACAGTTTTAAACAAATAGCGATCTCTAATGTTTTAAGCTCCTCATACGTTTAACGTATATATTAAAGTTGAGAAAATTAAAATTTGTAAGTTCTTTGCAGCATTGCAGCACCATAAACAACAAACATAGAACACCAAGTGTATGGGGAGGGTTTTTTAGGGTTTAGGGTTTAGCTTGTGTTTGTATTGCAAGCTCATTCACTCATACATCTCAACACTAATAATAATAATAATAAAAGAGAAGGGAAAAGAACAAGGAGTCTTTGGCTATGCTGTCTGTCTGTGAGAATCCCTCCAGAACACTCACTAGTAAACGCCAACAGCAGCGGCTATCTAAGAGAAACAACTCTTCTCTTCTTCTCTTCTTCATTTATAATTGTTATAGGGGGCTTTTAATACATTCAAGACTAACTCGAAATCAAGAATAAAGTCAAAGAAACCCTTGCATGCATATGCATACAAACACAGACAACAAACATTTATTATTATTATTATTATTATTATATTATAATATTAATATTAATATTAATAATTTAATATTAATATTACCTCATCAACATCTTCGCGGCTTTGGAGGTTTCAGGGTAGGAGACGAGATGTTTTCTTAAGCATTATTTATATTTATTTACACGCAGAGTTTGTTAGAAAGGAAGAAGAAATAATAAACATTAATATTTCTATCTCTTCATTCGCTTTATTCTTGTCTGTTTCCTGTTTGTTTTCGTTTCTACATCTGCATGCAGATCTATTACTTTCATAAACTCCCCTGTTTTTGTTTTTGTATTCGCCTCTTTCTATGTGTATTGTTTCTTATGTGTCTATCTTCTATCTGTGTATATACATATCTTTATAAACTCTATCATTTACTTCTCTGCATATTTATCTTTTATCTCTGTCTGTTCAATTACCTCACCCTCTCATTACTTTCTATCTTTTATTTCTTTTTTGTATTTATTAATTTTGAACTGTTGTCTGTTTTCTACGATTTGTCTCTCTACCGTATTTGCTTAGCTGAGAAACACGAAGAAAAACAAATAAACTCTCTCGTATAATAAAACATATAACATTTCTGCAGACTCTCTGCCTTTGTTTACACACACGGCGAGCTCGCAATATGCATGCGGGTTTTGGGGCTTTCGTGGCCCCTGCTGCAGCTGCATCAGCATTTGCTGCTGCTGCATGCGTTGTTCCTGCTGCTGTTGCAGGTGCTACTGCTGCTGCTGCTACCCGTGGTGATTTTGCTATTGCATGTGGTGCTGCTGCTATTGCACGTGGTGGTGCTGGGGCTGCTGCTGCTGCTGCTGCTGCTGCTGCTGTTGCTGCTGCAGCAGCAGCAGCTGAGCAACGGCAAGGGGTCACTGTGGGGAGATGGCCATTTGTATTGGGGAGATGAAGAGAAAATAAAATGAAGTGAAAATTCTCTAGATAAGCACGAGAGGAATCGATCTTTGTATGGAGTACAATATATCATATATATATATATATATATATATATATATATATATATATATATATATATATATATATATATATATATATATCTGCATGCATTATAGTATAATGCATGCATCAAGAACACAGACAAATCCAAATACTTTTCTTCATCTTCTCGTACAAATTTATACAAAGACAGCAAACAGCTGTACATACACTTTATTAACAGAAGCTCTCTGTGTCTTTGCTCCTCCAACAAAAACCATTGCTTTGCTCCTTGACCATTTTGGCCTGATGGGGCCCCCCTCTTGTGGGGCCTCGAAATCAGGGCACTCCAGCATCTAGGGGCCCCTAGACGAGGGGCCCCTGGTTGAGGGGCCCCCGGACGAAGGGCTTCTACTTGACGGGCTCCTAGAAGGGGGGTTCGCCGAAGAGGGGCCCCCACTTGAGAGGCTTCCAGGTGAGGGGCCCCCAGTGAAGGGGCCCCCAGCTGAGGGGCCCCCAGCTGAGGGGCCCCCAGCTGAGGGGCCCCCAGCTGAGGGGCCCCCAGCTGAGGGGCCCCCAGTGGAGGGTGCCTTAGATGAGGAACTCCTTGATGAGGGGCCACTAGATGAAGGGCCCCCAGTTGTGGGGCCCCTAGGGGAGGGGCCCCTAGATGAGGGGCCCCCAGTTGAGGGGCCCCCAGTTGTGGGGCCCCTGGGGCCCCCAGGTGCGAAGCGAATAGGGGTTTTATTCTTTTGCGACGATAAAGTTTTTAAGGCGATCGCAGCCTCGGTCGAGGGTGGGGAGGCCTGTGTCATAGCAGCAGCAGCAGCAGCAGCAGCAGCAGCAGCAGCGCAAAACAAGTATGGGTATACATGTAAATCTGTCTCCTTCTTCTTCTTCATTCTGTTAAGATATATCTTCTTAGAATTCTGCAACGCCAAAATACACAAATAGAGAAGTGAAGAAGGAAACACCAAACACCGCCAGACAAAGCAAGAAAAACAGAAGAAGAAGACACAAACATACAGAGACAGAGAGACAGAGACAGAGAGAGAGACAGAGACAGAGAGACAGAGAGAGAGGCAGACAGACAGAGAGACAGAGACAGAGAGAGACAGAGAGAGACAGACAGAGACAGAGAGAGAGAAAGAAAGAGAAATAGAAGAAGAAAGGGACATAGTGATATAGAGACAAAGAAAGAAAGACAGTGAGAGAAAGAGGGATAGGCTGAGACAGACAAACAAACAAATAAACAGAGAGAGACACACACAGAGAGAGACAGACAGACAGAGAGAGACAGAGAGAAACAGATAAATTTATTTCTCTTCTACTTACTCTTCTGGGGGTTTAGCTGTTCCTTCACTGTTGCATGCAGCGTAGGTTGATTCTGAAGCAAACATAGAAAACACAGATAACTACTGAAAGGGCCTTCATCTGTTTGTTTTTGTTTTTGTTTTTGTTTTTAATATTTTCTTTCTTCTTCTTCTTTTCTTCTGTCTCCTTCAAGACAAGAGTCAAAGCCCCCAAAGACAGGGGGGCATGCATACACCCGAAGCGTTGGAGTTGCTTTCCTCTTCGTCTCCCTCTGTCTTTCTTTCTCTCGCCTTCTAAACCCTAAACCCTAAACCCTAAACCCTAAACCCTAAACCCTAAACCTTAAGCAAGCTCTAAACCCGTCATTCTTCACTAGCCTAGAGACATATCTGTTTCTCTCTCTGTCTCCTTTTTTTATATTTTCTGTCTCCTCTCTTTGTCTATTTGTCTCTCTTTTCTGTTTTTGCTCCTTCTGGTAGGTTTCTACTTGTTTGCTTTCTGTCTACACATCTGATGCTACACTTTATATATATATATATACATATATATATATATATATATATATATATATATATATATATACACATATATATATATATATGTAGGTTGCGTGTTTTGTTTTATATATCTTCTTCTAGCTTTTGTAAATATAGTATAGTTTTGTGTTGTTATCTCTATACTTCTTTGAGTTTGTATCTTTTCTATCATCTTCTTATGCTTATTAAACTATCTCTCTCCTTCTGTCTCCTCTCTTTTCTTCTGTTTTTCTATCTAACTGTCTATGTTTTATAGCTGTGATATTATGTTTGTTTGCTCTGTTTGTTTCTTTTCTTCTGATTTTGTGTTTATCTATTCTACATTTGTTTGTTTCTTTTATTTATGTATTTATTTTATTTATTTATTTATTTATTTATTTTCTTTTATCTTCTTCTTCTCTACTTCTCTGTCTCTGTCTCTGTCTCCTCCCCAGCACATTAAGTGCAACGTTTTGTTTGTTTGTTTGTTTTACAGCTTCTTTCTTTTTATTTTTTTCTCTGCTTGTTTATTTGTTTGTCTGATAGTTTGTCTGAATAGTATGTTTCTGTTTCTGTTTCTGTGTGTGTGTGTGTGTGTGTGTGTGTGTGTGTGTGTGTGTGTGTGTGTTTGTTTGTGTGTGTGTATGTTTGTGTCTCTTCTCTCTGTCTCTCTTCTGTTTCTCTCTCTGTCTCCCTTCTCTCTCTCTCTCTCTCTGTCTCTGTCTCTCTTCTCTCTCTGTCTCTCTTTTCTCTCTCTCTCTCTGTCTCCCTTCTCTCTCTGTCTCTGTCTCTGTCTCTCTTCTCGCTCTCCCTCTGTCTCTCTTCTCTCTGTCTCTTCCTCTCTTCTCGCTCTCTCTGTCTCTCTTCTCTGTCTCTCTCTCTCTTCTCTCCCTCTCTCTGTCTCTCTTCTCTCCCTCTCTCTGTCTCTCTTCTCTCTCTCTCTCTTCTCTCTCTGTCTCTGTCTGTCTCTGTCTGTCTCTGTCTGCATCTCTCTCTCTCTTTTCTCAACTAATCTTTCTGTGTGTGTCTATTTCTTCGTACAGATCTGTCTGTCTCTGTCTTGCTCTGTTTTGTGTTTCTTTAATATTCCTGCCTCGCCTGATTGTTAGAGGGAAGCGAAATAAGACAGAAAGCATCATCGTCTTGTCCTACAACAAACAGCCCTGGGACGGATGAAACGAGCTGTCTAATCTGCATACAATAACATCGCATGCAATTTCAGGTGTATGTACACCTCAAAAACTAAAACATAAAAACGTATTCTAACTGCTATTAACATCCATGATAAGATACAAAATATAAACACTATTTTACACACAAGCATACAACAGAACGAACTACGCTATAAACAATAAGATAAATAAATAAATAAACATGTCAACAAATGCAGGAATAAAGAAAACAAACAAACAAAAGAAACGAAAAAGCCAAGAGAATCATACAGCAATACAAAAGACAAACAGATGCAGAAAAAGATATTAAACAATAAAACAAACAAATATATTAATAAAGACATAATCAACGACTGCGGAAGAGAGAGACGAGGGAGATAGCAGATAAAAAGAAAAACGAAGAAAGAAAGAAGAGAGAAGGAAGAAGAAGAAGACGAAGAATAAAGAAAACAGCAAACAAAAGTAATAATAATACGACAAACAGATATCAATAAAACAAATACAATAAACTAAAACAAGAACAAAAAAGAAAAGAAAAGAAAGAAGAAAGATGTAGAAAAAAAACGAATGAAGAAGCAACAAGAAGAAGAAATAAAACAAGAAAGATATACAACAACATAATAATAATAATAAATAATGATAATAAATAATAATAAAAATAAGTAGAGAAAGAAATACAAACATAGAAAAGAAGAAGAGAAAGAAAAAGAGAAAGAAAAAGAAGAAAAAGAATAAAGAAAACAACAAACAAAAGTAATAATAATACGACAAACAAACATCAATAAAATAAAATAAAATAAAATAAAATAAAATAAAATAAAATAAAATAAAACAAAATAAAATAAAATAAAATAAAATAAAACAAAATAAATTAATTAAATTAATTAAATTAATTAAAATAAATAATATTATTTTCTATAATATCTTACATTAGAACAACCTGCATGCGTCATTGGGGCTTCTAAGCTACATCCATACAACTTAAACCACTCATCGGCGATATCAGAAAGACGAACTCCTTGAACGCCCTAAGAAAAACAAGATATATATATATATATATATATATATATATATATAGATAGATAGATAGATAGATAGATAGATATAGATATATA